>OZ025248.1:8236768-8559366 GCA_964019135.1 Arenicola marina | reverse complement strand
CCTCTTTTTTGACCCCATCTCTCCTCCCTCCTGCTCTCCTCATCCTGCTCTCCCCCCCCCCCCTATCCATGAGGTATCTGGTGTCCGCTCTACCTGTCCAGCTCTCGTTAATACTACAGGTAATCTTCGCGTTACTTAACTGCCAAAGTATCGTCGCTGGACGTATCCAGGGAAACACACTGGGCCCACTGTTTGAGACCCCCATTTGTGGCCGAGTTCCCTCGACAACCGCGCTTCCTGCGTCCACATCTCGTTGCCTGGACACGTCAAAAACTACCCGGGTGAAGAGTCGCATAGCACCCGCCCACGTCACGCCCACGTCTCGCCCACATCTCGCCGCTGCGATGACTGGGATCTTGGGTAAATCTGTTGCCAGTTATGTAAGGGCCCTGGTGACATTTCCACTTCGTACCTTCCAAGCACGGAGGATTTTAGTCACACCCACGAGAGACACTCTGACCCTTCACGTGGGCGGGGTAGGGGAGGTGTGGGGTGGGGAGTTGGGAAGGTGGGGACGTGTGGAGGTGGGGAGGTGTGGGGAGGGGAGTTGGGAAGGTGGGGACGTGGGGGAGGTGGGGAGGTGTGGGGAGGGGAGTTGGGAAGGTGGGGACGTGGGCATAGGCTTTCCCCGGCAATTGCGCCATAACATGTCAACGTATGAACGGGGTAAACAGCATTGTGACGGGTTGGCCGAGAACCTTCCACAATAACTTTTTAAGCTGCACCTGAAAGCATTTATTTTAAATGGTAACGGTAGTCTTAATGCTTTTATTGCATATTTTTTGTTCTAATCCATTTCACACACAAAATGTGCCAGTTGCGGCAAAACAGCGTCTATTGCAACATATAATTTTTATTGATTGCCTTTAATACACCCGAGACAGGGAACTAAATCAATTTTGAGTTTTTCAGGCAAAGAAGTGTTGTATCAGTAACTTTACCTTATAAAAAGGATAAATGTTGGATACAAGTTTAAACCCCTTTTAACATTTTAGAACAAACGTTAAAAATTTAAACCCGTTATACATGTATATATTCGTATTGTAATATATATTGGTATTCTGCCTGTTACATCTTTGGATTCCACCCCCCCCCCCCGCCGCCCACCTCCACCTCCCCTCACGCAGCACCACTTCCCGCCTTTCCGGGCCTGGCACACAGCATCACTTCCCGCCTTCGCCACCCACCCCCCCCCCCCCCACCGTCCTTGCCTGGCACACAGCACCACTTCCCGCCCTCGCCACCCTCCGGGCCTGGCACACAGCACCACTTCCCGCCCTCGCCACCCTCCGGGCCTGGCACACAGCACCACTTCCCGCCCTCGCCACCCTCTGTGCCTGGCACACAACACCACTTCCCGCCCTCGCCACCCTCCGTGCCTGGCACACAGCATCACTTCCCGCCCTCGCCACCCTCTGTGCCTGGCACACAGCACCACTTCCCGCCCTCGCCACCCTCCGTGCCTGGCACACAGCACCACTTCCCGCCCTCGCCATCCTCCGGGCCTGGCACACAGCACCACTTCCCGCCCTCGCCATCCTCCGGGCCTGGCACACAGCACCACTTCCCGCCCTCGCCACCCTCCGTGCTTGGCACACAGCACCACTTCCCGCCCTCGCCATCCTCCGGGCCTGGCACACAGCACCACTTCCCGCCCTCGCCACCCTCCGGGCCTGGCACACAGCACCACTTCCCGCCCTCGCCACCCTCCGGGCCTGGCACACAGCACCACTTCCCGCCCTCGCCACCCTCTGTGCCTGGCACACAACACCACTTCCCGCCCTCGCCACCCTCCGTGCCTGGCACACAGCATCACTTCCCGCCCTCGCCACCCTCTGTGCCTGGCACACAGCACCACTTCCCGCCCTCGCCACCCTCCGTGCCTGGCACACAGCACCACTTCCCGCCCTCGCCATCCTCCGGGCCTGGCACACAGCACCACTTCCCGCCCTCGCCATCCTCCGGGCCTGGCACACAGCACCACTTCCCGCCCTCGCCACCCTCCGTGCTTGGCACACAGCACCACTTCCCGCCCTCGCCACCCTCCGGGCCTGGCACACAGCACCACTTCCCGCCCTCGCCACCCTCCGGGCCTGGCACACAGCACCACTTCCCGCCCTCGCCACCCTCTGTGCCTGGCACACAACACCACTTCCCGCCCTCGCCACCCTCCGTGCCTGGCACACAGCATCACTTCCCGCCCTCGCCACCCTCTGTGCCTGGCACACAGCACCACTTCCCGCCCTCGCCACCCTCCGTGCCTGGCACACAGCACCACTTCCCGCCCTCGCCATCCTCCGGGCCTGGCACACAGCACCACTTCCCGCCCTCGCCATCCTCCGGGCCTGGCACACAGCACCACTTCCCGCCCTCGCCACCCTCCGTGCTTGGCACACAGCACCACTTCCCGCCCTCGCCATCCTCCGGGCCTGGCATACAGCACCACTTCCCGCCCTCGCCACCCTCCGTGCCTGGCACACAGCACCACTTCCCGCCCTCGCCACCCTCCGTGCCTGGCACACAGCACCACTTCCCGCCTTCGCCACCCTCCGGGCCTGGCACACAGCACCACTTCCCGCCCTCGCCACCCTCCGGGCCTGGCACACAGCACCACTTCCCGCCCTCGCCACCCTCCGTGCCTGGCACACAGCACCACTTCCCGCCCTCGCCACCCTCCGGGCCTGGCACACAGCACCACTTCCCGCCTTCGCCACCCTCCGGGCCTGGCACACAGCACCACTTCCCGCCCTCGCCACCCTCCGGGCCTGGCACACAGCACCACTTCCCGCCCTGGCCACCCTCCGTGCCTGGCGTGGAACTTTGTGGAAAATTCCTCTAAAGGCCATTTAGCCGCAGTCGGCTGCTGCGCAGTCTGCGTCTCGTGTCTGGCCAGAACCTCCGGCTCCCGGAACCCCAGATTATCGCCCACCCCCATCATCCAAGCCTCGTCCGCCACCCCCTCCCTCATCGCTCTAACCTACCCCTCCCTCCCCACCACCACGCTCTCCCTCCAGCCTTTCCAGTCTACGACTACTCGGATTGGGTGCAACTCTCGAGAAATCTCGCTCGCGTCACGTGCCTGTGTTTCCCGCCATCCAGCCGGTGGATGACCCCATTTTTGTGGAGGCGACAGCCGCAGAGCCAGGCGCGGAGGGAAAATATCGATTTTCTCCCGTCTCCCGCCTGCCCCTCCTTTACCGTTCCCTGCCCCCACACCCCCGCCACCCACCCATGCACTCCAACACCCCAGCTCGGCTTCCTGCTTTCCCGCCTCCCCCCCCCCCCTTGTTTTATCCCGAGTACTCCGCTCCCCACCCGCCTCCCAGCTTCCGCCTCCTCTATCCACCCCTCGCTGCGACTATTGTCCTTGTAAGGTCATTACACTAGTCGATAGCGTTTCTGGAACCCTCCGAGGGGCGTCGTAAAAGCAAGGGGCTCAGATAGCCCGCCCGCCCACGTGCACCGCCTACTCCTATTATGGCCCACGTCCCTTTTCCGCCATCTGAACACACAGGACGCACGCTGCATCACCTAGCCACCTCCTTTCATCGCTCTATTAAACATGGCTTCTCTGATATTACCGCCTGGTAGTTTGCCATGCCATTACGCTGTCAAAATATGAACCGACTTGATATGGCGTTAATATATATTCAGACAATATCTGAATGCACATAATTATATGTTATTATATTGATATCCTATTTGATACACAGGAAGATTTGTTAGGGAGAATTAATTGCTTGATTCGGATTTTTTCAAATATTGGACGATATAAATTAGGGCCATATTTTGAAATATGCAGTAAATGCTTCGAGAGATGCTACGCGGTAAGTTGATTTTATGATTGGATCATCACGTTGCCACGGTAACCGCAACCCTCTCTGGACCCCCAGAAACTAATTTCCACATATAGCAACAAGTCCGTCCTTTTGCAATCCCCCCCCCCGATCGTCCGTCGTTTATTTGCGCTGCCAATCCGTCCTGCGCCCCTCGTCTGTCCCTCGTCCTCCACCCCTCCCCCCCACCCCCACCCCCCACGACCTCCCGACTGGCACGCCCCCCCCCCCTCTCCGCTCCCCGACAGACATAGCTTTCCAGCCCTGTCCCGAAGGAATCGTCTGCAATCGATCGTGACCTTTACGGGGATGTCATTACTGTTGGCTGATCTTGAAAGCCCCCCCGCCCACACTGACCAGCCATACCTCCGCCCGACTCTTCCCCACCCCACCCCACACCACCTCACACCAACCCACCCCATCCCTTTCCAAACCAGCTGCCCCGCCCCCTATCATCGCTCCCCCCATCCCTCGCTCCTGGATATATCAATCTCGCCACCCGGTGGGGCTGAGCAGGGATGTCTGGATTCTCGCCCCCCCCCACCCCACCCGGCCTCCCACGCACCCATCCTCACCCCCCCCCCCCCCCCACACACACACACACCCCCAGCACCCCGTACCCTCAGCAGACTGTCACCCAGACGCACCGGAACCTTGCTTATCCACGTCGCAGTTTCACCCTGCGCTGTTTATGGCCCTTCCCCGGCACGGCCATAAATCTCTCCGTTCTGTCGGGAAGCAGTCCCCGTCGCTGTCTAGCTCTGAGAGACACCGCCCCCCCCCCCCACCCATCACCCTTCCCTCCACCCCCTGTGCGCCCTTCCTTCATGCCACCAGGGTCACCCTTCAGGTCACCCCCGCACCGATGACCCTTGCCTGTCCTCGTTCACGTCTTCGTCATTGCAACTTGAAACCGTTCAATTATCGGTTTAAGCTCTTCTTAGAAGGGATAACAGCATGTGTCCGTCTTGTGTCTCCATGTTTCATTCCAAAGTGGGCACCGAACCAAGCACACGAAATGCCGCAAAAGAAACAAAGTGGCGTGTCCGCAGTCCCCAGTTGTCCCCGAACATGCAGTGACTGTTGTGACAAATGCCCTAAAGATATTCTGAGAAAGGATCGTTTGCAAGTAACGGAACAAAAACTTCCCCTTCTGCATATATAATACGCCCATATAAACCAGTGAGGCGTCAGATGGTCTTGTCCCGCCACTATGTGCATGTTTCGTCTGAAGTCTCATATATCACACTGTTCCGCCTTCCTTTGAAATAATATAGTAAAGGAGCTATTATATGGCGGGGCCGGGTTTTGCGGGCCCAGAACCAGACGCATTGTGACGCGACCAGTCGCTAGGAACAACAGGTTAGCTCAGTTGGTAGAGCATGACACTTTTGTTCGTAGCGTTATGCGTTTTAGTTTTAGTTTTTGTTTTATTATTTATGGACGGCAACAGCTATTTTCCCTGAGAATGTGACCCTCTCCACGGTGTTCAGTTTTTGAAGCACATCCTCATTCGTAATCGGTGCTTAATCAAATCGAACGGAAATATTGATTCAAGTAAAACACGTAATATATTAAGTAAAACCAGGCCGAACTATGTTCTTTTCTTTTGAATATTGCATTTGTTTCAGTTGCCAGTGTAGGAAAGAATCCCATTGGATTACATATAGGTAGGTACATGTGCCCGCTCAAAATGACCCCTGTTTTCGCCTTTCGCCATTCGAAATCTACAATTTTTGTCGATGTGCCCATCTGAGACTGATGTTTAATTTTTTTCTAAATTGCAGCTCTTGATCATATATTCTGGTTGATTTTCGAAAGTGTTCAATTAATTCACGTGACTTATCAACGAACGCTGGACGTTCAGCCATCCTTATGGGACGGCAAGGAAACGACGTCTTGCATCTCTCGCTAGGGCCCAGCCGCCCTTCCATTGCCCCTGCCGCCTGCCCCCCCCCCCCGCCCCAGTACCCCCTCCCTTCCCCATGGGCGTGTGGTGACGGCCCGCAACCCCTAGCTCTTCCCGCCAAGCCGCGGCCGGCCGCGTCGGCTGGTGCTGCCCCCTATACTTCTCGAGATTTCCGCACATATGGCACGGAACCAAAAAACTTGCTGAATCATGACCGTTCGTCGCCATGGCACGGTGCCATGGATACGAAATAAGTGTCCAGTCAGCGCTACGACCGTCAGCGGCGGCCAGTGACTCAGGTTTTTTTCCGTTAACCCCAGGACGTCCGCGGGTCTGACAGCGTATGAAGGGGCACCAACCCCTCGTCACACCTACGGTGACTAACTAGCTCTTCAGGGTCCTCGAGGGGGTCATCGTGAGTATGTGAATGTTGAGGGTGGGAAGGAGAGGGATGGGTCGATAAGATGAGGGCTGAGACTCTGAGCCCTGACTCAGGGTGTCCATGTAGTCATGGGTTTGATCGACACGCTGATACGGATCGATAGGGTCAAGGTCGTTGTGGCCACTGCCCTTCTCCCCGCTTGACTGTTCCGAGCCCTTCCAGGGAAGATGAGGAGGTTGGGCGAAATAGAGAAGGGGCTGGGGGATGGGCGTATAAATGGACCATAGTACTACGCGAAAGGTGATCCGTTCTGCCCCACACCGTACCGCTCCCAACGTATAGCTATTTCTGCAATGAACAGATACCTGATTCATCTGAACCACGCTGGGGGGTAGGCAGAAAGGAAGGTGACGGCGGGGGTGTGGGTTGGCGACGCCGTCATAGTATGTGCCCACCTGCTGACCCCTTACCGTCGCACCCCCCTCCCCCTCCCCCCACCCCCTCAAGCTCGAGGCCGGGCATTAAGAGATCAGCACAACAACCAGGGATTATGGGTGTGCCGCCACCACTTAATCTATCACGAGGTGTGGGGCCGAAAGGTGATTGCAGGTCAGTCAAGGTGCGACTCGGTGTTTACCAACACGCCCCCGTTTGACATTGGAATGTCTATCCCCCGTAAACCGGAAGTAATCACCTATACCACATGACTAGGCATCAACTCGCCCTCGTACGGGTATCGATGCGGTGGACACTACACGTGATGTTATTTGTTGTTCCCGTGACTCTGTGACTCGATAGCTCCAACGTTGTCACACCTCAAGGGGGGGTGGGATTATCATCTGACGGCCATCTTGCCCCCCTCCCCCAATCTCCCCTTCCATCCTCCTCCACTGCACCCCTACTCCACTCCCAGCCGGTAAACACACGCTGGACATTGGCCTTAAGCACGCACCAGTCATCACCTAAACACCGCCCACGCCTCCTCAATTACAACCCAACCCAACCGGACACAAACCCAACCATGTTGACGTGATGTGACCGGCCGCAGGCAGCAGGAATTGGAAAGTAAACAAGCTTATAGCAGAAACTCCGGGATTCATACGGGATTTCCACGTCACCTCTAGTGACAGGTCGGCGACCCAAGCTGCTTCCAGGAACGCCTCATCCGCCCCCGCCCCCCTGCCCCATCGCCCGTTTCCCCCGCCCCCCGGTCAGAAGTCGGCCAATTGGGCCTGAATTGTTGTGTCGGCTCGAAATGGACCCTAGTTCTGGCAGCTGTCCAATTCGTCCAGAAATTTCAACGCGTTGCCCATCCATCCATGTACCGTGGTCGGGAATGGGTGGAGGTGGGCGGCTGAGGAGGGAGGAGGAGAAGGCTCCATGGCATACTTATAACATGGCCTGCGCCATAATAAACAACAAATGGATACCGTGGTGAGACGTCAGCACTGCACCCACTCCGCCAGCAAACGCCCCTGCACCACCGACCTACGATCAATAATACACCGATACACCCATGACTGATTATCAGCAGTCACAATATATCGAGGAGACTGTACATAGTGACGCTCGGGGCGTCACCAAGCGTGACTATAGATACACTACCGACCTGTGCGTGAATATAGATACACAACCGACCTGGTCAAGCGGAAACGTCACGCGCCACGTATTTCTGTGGGAAAGTATTTGTTTTCTGCCACACGAAGCGAAAAAATCTGAATGTTTATGTCAGCACGGGAAATGGTTTAGTTGTTGCGAAGTTAATTCTTTGAAAGTGTACATTGGTCCCTTGCTGGTCGCATAATAGGCTGTACCGGCCGGTGGGTGTTACGTTAACTCCCTGTGTGGCTTGGTCTTGGCCCTTCCCCGCCATTTGCGTCATCATTCTGTTGCCTGTATGTAACTATGTATCAGTCACTTGTTTATCATGTGATTTCGGAGTCGAGTCGACGCCTGCAGCTCACGCCTCCCATGGGGCTTGCCTAATAGGCGGTACTTAGCGAGAAGGTGTGACCAACCACCGTCTCGATCGTTCAGTAAGCCCGCGTTCTACGCCGTCTCACAGTGACACGTATGTGGGCCGTTTGTCGTAAACACACACGTCGTGACTGGCCACATTCGTACGTAGTCTTACGTACCATTGGAAGGCCCTGTGACGTCAGAAGTAGATACTCCCTTCCCCGTGCCCCCCCCCCCCCACCCCCATCGATCGGCCCCGTTTACGTCCATCGCTGGCATGCAGACTCGTCTGTTGTAGGCAATCTATACGTCATCCTTAGTTACGAAGTAGTAGTCACGCGGAACAGCGTAACGAACCAACGCCACATCTTAATTTTCTGGGTGTGGGGTGCCATGGCAACCTACCGCTCACAAATAAATCGCTAAATTCATTTAACGGGGGTAGCTTCATTGGGGGTGTCCCCTGTGTATTGCACAACCCCGGTCGGGTACTCAGACCCAGGGTCGTCAAGGCAACGAGTGCCAATGTGCCAACAACGTAACGAGGCAATCGGACATTTGTGGCAGCGCGTTTGTGGCATATTTCTCCCCGTATTGCGACGTACAGTAAGCTTACATGTAATTTAGTTCCTTTATTACTGACGGCGTTTATTCTATAGCGCAATAAAGCGATTGCGCAGTTAGCCGTGTGTCTCATATGCTCCAGGTACGGCGAGACTGCGTCCCGCTTAATTTCATCTGTTGGGATTAGTCATTTACAGCCTTGATGTAAACAAAGTATCCCGCCGTGTTGTCAATTTCATGTACATATATATATAGGCGTCGGATTTGATCGTCTCTCCAGCGTTGTCAGGGTGGTCCAGACCTCCACCACTCCTCACCGCCGCTTCCCCCCTCCCTCCCTGTGCCCCCCCCCCCCCCGCCGCCTTCCCATGTGACCCTAACCGCTTATCTACCTATACACAGGTGTGCTGATTCGTATTTACCTGGCGACCGCAGCGCCACCACGGCGGAAGACTGCCTGCCTCTCCGTCGCTCGATATCCCAGGAATTTAACTTATGCCTGGTATTCCAGGGATTGACCTTTCACGGTAGTGGTGCAGGCGGGCGATGAGGTGGGGGGAGGTACATCATGCGTACAGCCGTCGTCTGCACGTGAGTGTGACGAGGCGGTGACGTGGAGGTCTATTTGTTGCCCCCCCCCCCCCCCGCCCCAGTCTTCCCTGCCGCACACACGCAGTAAATCGCTTTCCCGCATAATCACGGCTCTGACGCCATATGTATTTCCGTATTCTGCGACACACAGGTTTCGTGCGGGTCACGTGCATGTCACTCGCGCACCACTCATCAACCGCATCTCGATAATAATGGGGCGACTTTTTGCGACGGAGAGTTCGTTACCAGATCCTGTTTACTTCTATCGAATTTCCCATGTTCAGGATCTGTTCCTGAAAACCATCAGCCGCCAGTCTCCACGGGGACGCTGAGTGCCGGGTACGAGCTGGTCAAAGTACGGTTTGGCAGTGGCGACGGCCTGGGGGTCAGCCGAGTTCTCAGCGAATGTGTTTACGGTACCATATCAAAGCATTGATGGGTTATTCCAAAACATCATAAATCTTACCAACAAACTGGGACCGAGGATTGAAGATGGGCGGGTTAGGTGGGGTGTCACAAAGTTGGTGGTAGGGAAGCGAGGGGTGTACAATTGGCCCAACAAGGGCCTCTGGGCTTAAACACTGAAGCTACGGGTAATGGGTTATAATGTCGAGACATAGGCCTACAATCATGTAGGCCTAATTCCTCTACAATCATGTAGGCCTAATACAATTCCTTCCCTAATGCTGTCGGTAAACTAGTTAGCCCCCTTCAACAACTCCTTCGAACAGCAAATCGGAATCTAACGACAATCAATTGATCCAGGAAATATTGGAATTGTCGAGGGAGCATCAAAATACGAAGACAGGCGCAGAAAGGCGGGGGTCGAAATTATGAGGCCCCCCCCCCTTCCAGACCCTTACGATGAGCAACACGATAAAATATGGCGTACAGATGGCAGTGTGAGGAGTGACCCAGTAGCGTGTCATTCATCCCGGCGGTCACCACGTCAAGGTTACAGCGATAGAGCGTTCCCGTGGACTCGGGGTGCACTGAACGCATCCATCAGCCAAACCTCAACGTTTAGACACCTTTGTACTATTGTCAACACCGCTTTTTAAACCCCATGCAGTTGAGAAGCGCACTGACTCCCCTGTTAACCTGTTAACACAGCCGTACAGACAGAGTACGATATACGCGGCTCAGGTGCTGTGTGTCGCTGGATGACATACGCCAACTATTTATTGGCGTATCCAGTCTTCCACGAACGGAGTTTGGTATATGATGTATGCGCACAATTTATAAATCTCGTCCACGAAGAACATATTATGTATCACGATAATATAATTTAATATGTTTATTCGCGACGTATTGTGGAATGTTTAAGGCAAAAGAGTACTGATAATCGAACACGCAGTCCATTGGACAAACCGGCAAAGAAAGCGGCATCATTTAAGGCTTACCGAGACATTATAAACTCGATATCATTTTCATGGTCCGTCGTAAGGCGATATGCGATTTTCTGTGTGTTACTGCATGGAATGGATTGCATGAAGGTCACCTTGGAAATTGACATTGAGGCGTCCGCGATGGGGGGGATGGGGTGTGGTTGCGGGGGGGGGAGGGGGGTGCAGCGGGGCGCAGACACTGCTCTGGCGGGTAGATTGAGAGCCTGCAAGGAGGCTGCCTGCGGGGAGTCATTGCCATGGCGGGAACTGAAGATCGCGCCGCCGCTGCGCCGTCTGCCAGAAGCACGTGGTCGTGTTTTGGCGGGTTCCGCGCCCGGAGCAGACGAACGTTAGCTTCCCGCCAAACGCGGCTTTCAAAGTGCGCCGCGTTTACGAGCAGACAGCACCCCCGTCCCTGGCCCAACATCGAGGGACCGCACCCGCCTTTACAGCTCCCTCTCCCCCACCCCGGCCCTACCTTGCCTCCCTCCCAGCATTACCCTTTCGCAGATCTCAGTTTAGCCCCAACCCTTGTCTGGCCACGCGGTTCCCCCCTTACCCCACGCACCATCTACCCGCCACACCCCTCCTCCCTCTGGCACCTCTCACTCCCCCGTCCCCCCACCCTCTCCCCGCGAGGCGGTCGGCGTCAATGGCCGCGAAGCAAAAAACGAGACGTCGACACCAAAAGGTTGCATTGGTGCGTCTTTTACGACGGTCGGGACTCAAGTTTTGCCGGAAACTCTGACTGTCTGATGCGTTGTCTGCCCGCCATGATTAAACCGCTACGGACAGGGAGTGGCTCAACGGCGTCGGCTACTGAACTCACCGACCAATTGTTAATTCCAAACATTAATTCTTCATACAATCCTTGGGGGTAATGCGTAATGCGTGTGTTTTTTTTTCTCTCAACTAATGCATTGTAGACGACACAGTATAGACGGACGACGAAACAGCATTGGTTATTTATTTTTTTAAACTTGGTGATATGGAAGAATTCAAATTCCATGTATTAAATATAGGCTCATGCGCACGAGAGGTCCTCTCCTATGAGAAGAGCTTGGAAATATTCCTTTTAGTTTTAATCCGGACTCAAACGGCGTTGTAATCTGCCGCTTGTGCGTCATCACAGCACAGACGCTGGCGCACATCTGCGGGGCCAGGCGCCCAGTGACGTCCTCCAACCGTGGCAAACCGATGCAGGTATTTTTTTTTCCCCGCCAAGATGGCGGCCATGGGCGGGCGGGGTACAAATATAACCACAAAAACTTACTTATTACATTTATAAATATCCTAATCGGATCTAGACGCGTCGCCCTTCTAGCCGCCCCCCCCCCACCTTCGTCACCCATACCAGCCAACTCGATCCTCTCGCTACCTGTACCTCCCGCTCCCCAGCCTACACCCCACCCCGATCGTCTCTATCCCTAGCGGTTTCTCGCTCTGAGGAACTATAATGAGGATTATGACCACTGCATATATCAGTTTTGGCCTGTATACATTACTGTTGACCCCCCTCCTCCGTGTACCCCCGCCACCAAGAGATTCCCTTGGCTCTTGCTGTGACACGTGAG
This sequence comes from Arenicola marina, assembly GCA_964019135.1. Lineage (NCBI taxonomy): Eukaryota > Metazoa > Annelida > Polychaeta > Arenicolidae > Arenicola > Arenicola marina. The sequence continues at coordinate 8,547,163 of OZ025248.1, read as the reverse complement.
CACAAAGGTGGCGTTAACAACCAATCCGGTTCGGCCTACTCCTAGGCTATATAGCTTGCATGCACGTCTATCCAGAATGTTTCCTTTGAAGAACCGCGGAATTGTGGGCAGTCTATCCGTCTGTACATTGTCCACCATGCTACAATGTGGCTCCCCATTATACTTCTTAAACTAGACACTGCCAACCCACCTCCCGTACCGCCCCCTTTACCTGTTCCCTCACCTCCGCCCCGCCCCCCCCACCCCCCACACCCCGACCGTTTCCAACGAACGTCTCATAAGAAACCGTTTGAAAGCCCAAGGCTTCGGAGCAACAGGTATAACGTCATTGTCCTGTTGTATTGTGTGACTGGCGTGACGCTGAACCCCCCCTCCTCCCCCCCCCCCCCTTGCCCCCCTCTCCCCTTCCCCCACCTCTTCCTCCACAGCCCCCACAGGCCCAGAGACTGAGCTACAGTGAATAACGACTTTATCGCGCATCGCTTGAAAGGGTCCATTTCAAAATGAAATCAGTCATCTGTGACAGTAGGACAAATTTTCTCGAATAGTCGCCGGTGTGACTTCTTTGAGCACAAAATGACGGGGGGCTATTCATGTCAAGACGAATACAATCTGGTAGCTTCACAGTGTGAAATGCCATCAGGGTCGGCAAATCGGTTGCGAGACGGAGACGGGGTGAAACGACTTGTCCCCTAACAATAACAACGGTCACCCAGAGGACTGCAACATAACGATATGTAGAGAGTCGTAGGCTTATTACTTTCATGCAGGACTAAACTCAAGGCGAAAGGTTGTCATGACTACCAGGGGGCCTCCCTGGTGTAGTGGTTAGCGCACTAGACCGCAGATCAATAGGTCCTGGGTTCGAATCCGGGCTCGGGCACCTAATCTGGGGCATGTTTCATTCCTTCATCCTTCATCGTCTCGGGAGGTTCCTTGGCCCAATTTAGCCTGTATGTGCACAAAAGTGGCCTAAAACACCAACATTCCATTCATGACTACCAGTCCTGTTGTAGTATCGACAACTTTGAGGTACCCATACCCCAACACCTAGACGCTGTTCTATTTATTGGTTTTTTTCTCGGTAAACTAAACCAGACGTAGACGTTTACTGTATCACCGTTCTACTTTATCTATGTGTACGTCTTTCTGCAAGGTCTGCCGATATGGGACACAGCCTATTATAACCCTGTTCATGTCCACCGCCCGTAGAAAGAAACACAATTAACCTACATCTCACAGTTCTCCCGTTTCACAGCTCATACCGCCTGGCCAAGAGCGGCGACACAACTGCTCGGTGTCTTGCGAAATCTGATCCAACACGAGATCTCATAAACCTGGCTTATGATAATCTACATGCAGTGCAGAGATATGCGTTACAGCCACCGGGTCAGTGGCTGAATTAATTAAGATGCGCGTTGTTATGTATGCGTGTTATACGTCGACATGGGAGACCTGGGTTAGCTTGTTAGGACTGACGGTTCTTATTGTCCAGAGCCATCCCAATGGTAACATTCAATGCCGATATTAGAGAGTTATTGCGCTACGTTTTTGATTGAACGTATCCCTAAACGTGACCCGACGAGCAATTACGTCATCAGAACTCCTGACCTACATAGTTACCTTTTGCGGGATCCGTTTGCGGGGACCACGTATAAATCGCCTTTCTAACGTTATGCCCGTACGTATCACAGCCCAAGGGAATTTCCTTCATATCTTTTACTTTTCTGAGAATGCAGCTCTTAGTTTTTGCCGTTATGGGGAGAGGATACTTTACAGATGCTTATATATTGCAGTGAATGTCTTTAGACGAGGCAAACCACAAGAATTTGTCGAATGTAAGAGTCTAATCGATTCAACTCTTCCAGGAAGAGAAGAGCTCATCCAAGAATAGAGAATATGAGCGATGAATCGATCGCGTCTGACGAGTTGGAAGAGTAGTTTCAATATGGCCAACGGAAACTCATTTATAGCTCACAATTTATCGTCCACGTCCATATATTATCGCCTAACTTCAACAGATAGATACATGGTTAACTGCATATATGAGCCGTCATATACCTGACACATATCTTTCAAATAACAAAATATAAGGTCTTACATATGTTTCACAGAATTTTATTCATTGTTTCATTCATGTATTTTCCCTAAAACCTATTTTGTCACACTGAGCGAATATTGCATAGTAGCTTCCGCCATCTTGGAATAGCCTCTACCTCTTCTCTCTTCCACCTTCCTGGGCGGAAGAGCAGAAGAGATCTTCTCGGAATAGAAGAGGCAAAACGATCGTACAGCATGCACTCGTCCGGAAGAGGTAGACTTTGGAAGAGGCGAATCGATCACGCCCTAAGTGGAACAATTTGGTCTCAATCTCCAGCCGCCAGAGGGCATGCGTTTCATTAGCGTCTATCATCAAAGATCTTGCTATGATATCATATCAAGGTCTTGCGGCTATTATATAGACGGGAGGGAGGGAGGGAGTCCCTTGAAAATATCCCTTGGATATTGTGACGCGTTCACAATACGTTATATTCTTCTGACACCAGAGGGCGGTAGTTGTGTCGGCCGCTTACCTTCATTGGCCGTGAGACAGGGACAACAGACAGTAAGACAGGTGTCTTACTGACTTAGGCGCTGGCGAGGCGAGGACCCCACCTCCACCCCACCCCCACCCCAAACTACTCAACTATCGAACTGTCATGTTGTCTGGGCACGTGGGTCGGTCAGGGGGTCAGAACGGGTTGGGGGTGGGGGGGGGGGGGGCGGGGTGTTGATATTATTTTGAGGTAACTATAGGCAGATGGCTGTTCGGCACATGTAAGCTAGGGGTGAGGGAGGGAGTCGGCCTGCCCTGATCGATATCATCCGTTAGCTTCGATTGAGGCAAACCACGTCAACAGTTAATAAACAGTGTTCTGACATTGTTAGCGGGCGCAGGGTGACTCATGAAACAAGCACACTATTTACTTCCTGGCCAGTTCCAGTTTGTTCTCTCCACCATCAACTTCCTGGTCAGTTCCAGTTTGTTCTCTCCACCATCAACTTCCTGGTCAGTTCCAGTTTGCTCTCTCCACCATCAACTTCCTGGTCAGTTCCAGTTTGTTCTCTCCACCATCAACTTCCTGGTCAGTTCCAGTTTGTTCTCTCCACCATCAACTTCCTGGTCAGTTCCAGTTTGCTCTCTCCACCATCAACTTCCTGGTCAGTTCCAGTTTGTTCTCTCCACCATCAACTTCCTGGTCAGTTCCAGTTTGTCCTCTCCACCATCAACTTCCTGGTCAGTTCCAGTTTGTTCTCTCCACCATCAACTTCCTGGTCAGTTCCAGTTTGCTCTCTCCACCATCAACTTCCTGGTCAGTTCCAGTTTGTTCTCTCAACCATCAACTTCCTGGTCAGTTCCAGTTTGTTCTATCCACCATCAACTTCCTGGTCAGTTCCAGTTTGTTCTCTCCACCGTCAACTTCCTGGTCAGTTCCAGTTTGTTCTCTCCACCGTCAACTTCCTGGCCGCCTACCTCCTGCCGGTCTCCCCTGTCACCACCCTACAGGCCCTACCCCCTCAGCTGCCCAGCTCTTGGCTTTTGTCCTCGGATCAAAACAGATCGAAACCCTCTTTTCGTTCCTATCACTTGACTCGTGGTTTCACCTCCGACTCCTGCAAGAAGGCGAATATAATCAATATCTGAATACCACGAACGCATTAATTAAGCCAGGTCCCATTCTCAACGAGGGGGCGTGAGGAGGGGGATATGGGGCGGGGGGCTATGGGGGGTGGAGTGGTGTTGGTGTCATCTGTAGACGTGATAAAAGCTTTATCCTGGTGAACAGCGGCCTACATCAACAAACCACTTCTCACATGGCTCGCCAGAATCAAGTGACGTACTGTATAGATGTACTACCTGCCTTATGGGGTGGATGTTGCCGGAAGGAACCCTGCGGGTACTACTTTCTGTTTACGTCTGTAGCCCTTTAACCACTACGCTACCTACGACACGTAGGCCCCTAGGTAAACCCCATTTTTCTGCCACACGCAGGCTTCCTGGGCCGAGAAATCATCCTCTGGATCTGAATAACGCAGAAGAGAAAATGCCACAACTTGGCAGTGCAGCATATGGGTCTACGCAGGAGGGAATGGCAAAACCTCTCTCTCCCACGCCGTATGCCATTAAGGTATATTATATAGATACCATACTCGTCCAGCAGGCCTACTTCACGAATTCTATCTGTTGCTAAGATCTTTGTGTGTATTGGGTGACTATTGATCTGAGTGGGCGGCGGTCGCAGCTGCAGATATCCGATCACGGCCACCGGCGCCATCGACCCACGTACAAGGGAAACGGAACTCGTCATACGTCACTTTCACCTGCTTCTTCATTTACAAATAAAATCATTTAATTTGGTGTCATCAAATGTGTCTTTGGTAAATAATATAATACAATATTTTGTTAACTCATTTTGTTTAAATTTGTTTATTTCATAAGCGAAAGCGCTCTTCTACCTTGCCCAAAGGTAGCCCTGGTACATGCCTCTCTGACCACGCCCGTAAACGGAGCTAGTGTGAGAGCCATGCCGCTGACACGGCCGAAAACAAGAAATCGGCAGAAATCGCGGACCGGTGGCTCAAGTTGAAGTTCATAACAGAAAAAATATACAGTGCCTACCCGCCAATGTGCGCCACGACCTTCCTAAAGCTTTTTGGACTTTCGTCGCACTTTCATTTCTTTGCTTGGTAACGTATTTTCAACAAACGCCGTCTGGCAGCGAGTGCTCACGCTAAGTTTTTACTTCCGGCGAGCGGCGGAACATTCAAAACGAAGCGAGAGGTGAAAAAAATCGCCCGGATTACAAGAAAATACGTTACCAAGCAAAGAAATGAAAGTGCGACGAAAGTCCAAAAAGCTTTAGGAAGGTCGTGGCGCACATTGGCGGGTAGGCACTGTATATTTTTTCTGTTATGAACTTCAACTTGAGCCACCGGTCCGCGATTTCTGCCGATTTCTTGTTTTCGGCCGTGTCAGCGGCATGGCTCTCACACTAGCTCCGTTTACGGGCGTGGTCAGAGAGGCATGTACCAGGGCTAGTGGGGCCCCAACCAAGTACGAAACAATAGTTGACTCAGCTGCAAATCCGTCTTGTCTCACGTAGAGGAACGAGGGCCGGAATTCAGGAGGAATTAAGACCATTGCGCTTAGCATTTAGTACCCTAAAATGCATGTGCTCTTATTTACTTTTTATTCATCGTTATTTCATTTCTTGATTGACAGTTGTGTATGCATTCTACCTGGATAAAGCGGCAGACGATGATGCATTTTACTTCGTCAAGGAATTGGTGACGGGAATCAAGATAACTGTTGTTAGTGATTGGTGAAGAAATGCATCACCAGGAATAACTCGCTGCTTCTTCCAGCGTACACACTGACCACAGTTGTTGGTAGACACATGTTTAGGTGATTTTGGACGTTGGCCGAGGTGGGCGTGCACCTAGTCACTGGGGCCACTGGCCGGACACACAGCGGTGCGTCTGGCTAGCTGGCCTCCCATACGACATACTGTCACTGGTCACAGAACCCTCAACGCACTGGTGACAGACAAAGGACGCCCGTGAGGTGAAGGTCACTTGTAATGACCTCCTGCCGGGCATAATTTGGCGGAGCTTTCCTCTTTCTTTTTTTTGGTAAAGTTCGCTCGCGTTCATCTGTCAAGTTCACTCGCGTTCAAACTTTGATTTCACGACCCTGGGATGCGTAGACCCGAGTAAAACAATCGTCTGTCGCTGAAAGGCAGAACCGATGAATGGATGGAGGTGGGTTGGAGGGGGGAGGGGGCAGGGTTTCGGCGGAGGACAGGTTCGCTGGTTATGCGAGTGGGGGGTGGGCGGCGTGTCTGGTGCTCGTTTTTTTCCACACCGTCTGCATCCAACCTGTGAAATTTGTGGCGGATAAAATACTGCAGTGACCAGCTGGTGTACAGTCGGAAGCACCGAGTGTAGCTTGGGAGTTGGGTGTTGGGGATTGGAAGTCGGGCGGGAGGGCATGGAAGAGAGGGGGGGGGGGGGGTGCGAGGGGTGTGGGAGGGGGTACTATGATCATGGGCGAACAGCCAGCTAATAACCGTATGCATAGGCGGATCCAGACGCTTGATCCAGATCGTCAAGCCAGTGGATCCGGCCCCCACCCTACCCCGCCCACCCCTTGCCCATCACTGCCCTGGTGAACACGGTAGGACTCGCTTTGCTATTCAATAGATATAGTGCGTTACTCCAAACTCCAGGCTCGGTACAGGCTATTGAACCCTACCTGCAATCGTAATACTGGGATCCAATGTTCGTCAATTGTTTAAACCACTCACAGGATAGGCATGTTTTCACTCTTCCTCTACCCCCTTGGTTAACATATGTGTCTATATGAAAGGCAAGAGTCAAAGCGGAAAATTGATGAGAAACCCAGTGATACACACAGTGACAGCATGCCGGAACCTGTGGATCTGGAACATATTTATATTTACGATGTGTACACCCATAGTTTCATTAAGATAATGATCTGTGAACTAGACAAGGTGAGGAAAGATGTCAGATAGCAAAGGTAGTTATCATTCTGGCACACTAGACACGCTATTATCAGTTTGCAATATGTCTCAACGGTAAAAAATTAAAAACAAGTACGTTTATTTTTTAGCTGATAGTAATATGTTGGTATCTATTTTTTTTACTCTATTTTGATTACATTTATAGAGCCTTCGAGTTCAGGTGGGGAGTGGGGGGGGGTACAACGTAGCGGCATGACCACTGGCTCCAAAGAGTACTGACGGACTTGGGGCGGTGGGGGGGGGGGGGGGGGGTACTCACCCAGCTAGGGGACAAGCGCCATACTTTAAACAGTACAAACTTATGTAGTACGTGTAACAGTTCGACAATTATTTGGGGTGGGTTGGGTTGGGCGAGAAAACATACGGGTAGGTTTGTGTGAGGCGGGCTTTCTGGCAGTTCTTTGCTGCTCGCCATCAACTGGTAGTCTGTTGCTTTCATTCTCGCGTTACCAGGATAGAGGACACGCATATAGATTACTGAGGGATGAAGGTTTTTTTATCGTCAGAACGGGAAAAATATGGTTCAAAAGTTCTCACGCTTGGGACCAGAAGAGTTTAGTCAAACCAATGCCAGACGGATACCTCCATAGACGGCGCCACTGTGCGGCTATGGTTTGCATAGATGACACGTCTTTATAATTGTAAAGCAAATTGTACAACGATTACAAAGAAATCAGTTGATTATTTGATAGCGACAGCTAATCCTGATACGGTGTTATCGAGGGGTAGCCAGCACCGGTGACAGCAGTGCAACACACGCAGATATATCTAAAGCCCGGTTTACCTGTTCACTCGGTAAGATTGTTTTAGGAGACATGCAAATCGCGGTTTCTTTGTGCTTGTCTTTTGGAAATAGAACGTGCTCTATTTCTATAAGACAAGATGAAAGAAACCGCGACTTGTCTCATATGTAATCATACCGTGTGAACAGGGCTTAGAGATCCCATACCGTGTGAACAGGGCTTAGAGATCCCATACCGTGTGAACAGGGCTTAAAGATCCCATACCGTGTGAACAGGGCTTAGAGATCCCATACCGTGTGAACAGGGCTTAAAGATCCCATACCGTGTGAACAGGGCTTAAAGATCCCATACCGTGTGAACAGGGCTTAAAGATCCCATACCGTGTGAACAGGGCTTCAAGATCCTCTGGCGATCGCCTTGTCAAGCCAAAGTCAGGAACTATGATTGACAGATTGCTTTCAATAACTGGGATTGGGGAACTTGACAGGTTCACGTCTACTAGGTTCTTGGTGCGTTCTACAAAATTTGTGTTAACTACTCAAGGAAGCCTAAGCGTACACTAAACATATGTAATCCGTGACGTCAGCGACGTGGGTGTGGGAATGAATATTCCTTGATAGTAGTCGTGGCCATCCCCGGCAGGAGCGTGGGAGAAGATCCACCCTGACTCCATAGAGAGCGAGACAGGGGTGAGTGCCCGGGGTGGGTGGGAATGGGGTGGGGAGTGCAAAGGATGCAAAAACTACAGGTGGTAACTCAATCTAACTTGTACCCACAGCTATCGGCACATATGGAAATTTGCGATGCATGTCTTTGAAACTGGAGTTAAAAATCGTGATACGAAACGGCAATTCAAAGGGCCATTCAAACGGGCCTTTGTTAATTACAAGGTTATGCATCTGCCGAACGTCCTTGGGATGAAACCCGGGCAGAACTGACATCGCTTATCGCTGGCGTGGAGATCTGAGCATCCATACAGGCATGTGACCTGCGTCTGTAGCCTTAATGACCGCTGGGCAGGATGGGGTGACTAGGTGCGGGGTGGTGGGGGGGGGGGGCGCTCTCATTAGAGTGCGACCGATGAAGTAAGGTAGGGTGTATGGCTGGGGTAGGGTAGGGGGTATGGCGTGAGGTGGGGCTGAGGGGGGGGGGTGGGGGGGACTGACCCCGTTATCAGACGGAATGTCCATGGCACACTTTCAAGGTTTGCAAGAAGACAGCAACGACTTAATAATTAAGGTGCGAGGGTGGCACTAGCTGCCAGCGTTTACCGGGGTAAAGATGGCACATACTACAACGCTCACTGAGGTGAGGTGGCTACCACAGCGGGGGTGGGGGGGGGGGCGGGGTGAAGGTCTACCGTAACAACGGGAGGGCCAGGCTAACCCGATGTCACAGATACCATTTTAAAATTTAAATGTTATACACGTGAGCTGATTTTCCTGACGAGTATATTCCTAACACCCCCTCCACCCCCTCCCTCCCCCAAATCTGTGGAATATTCCCATGGAAACAAAAGAGAAGCTTACTGATAACTATTAGGAGCGTGAGTAGGGGTAGACGGGTGCGGTGGTGGGGGGGGGGGGCAGGGGTAAGGGAGGGGGAGTGGGAGGAGACGAACGCAGCCAAAACGTTCGTCGTCTGTTCGACGCACATGTGCAATGACCTTGCTGGCTGACCTTCACATCCCAAACGACCCCAGCTTAATGACCCCTGACCGACCTGTCTGACCCACATGGGGCAAAGGCTAAATGGGAAACCATCGCGGCGCAAGGTCGTTAATGAGTCTGGCCGGGGAGTGGGGTGGTGGGGCTGATAGGGGAGTGAGGGGTGGGGGTGTGACTGGCAATGGGAAGAGGGATGGGGGTTTGCTGGGTCCCAATGGCACCCGCTGGGTGCAGAGGCTGGTCTGACCCCCACGATTGGCGACGCCGACGCCCCCCTCCCCACCTCCACCCCCTCCTCACACCCACCCCACCCACACCGCCCTCCCCCCCCCCCACCCACACCCCTACCGTCCGTCAGTCTGGGTCATTAGGCTAGACATGCCGCTCGGGACACGACCCTGGCCCGTGTGACATTCTTAGTGCATTCCTCTGCGTATGAGTCGCTCCATTGCACGTCCGTCCTCAACTTTTAAAAGAACAGCTCTGCATACCTGCATCTCTATGCATCTACCTCACCGATGAAGAATTTATTGCTCACTTTGAAATGCTCTTCATAGAGATACGATTTATCTCATAAGACGCACGTGGTGACGTCCCTGACAGCGGTTAGTGACGGCCACCACGTGGTGACATCTCTGACAGCGGTTAGTGACGGCCACCACGTGGTGACATCTCTGACAGCGGTTAGTGACGGCCACCACGTGGTGACATCTCTGACAGCGGTTAGTGACGGCCACCACGTGGTGACATCTCTGATAGCGGTTAGTGACGGCCACCACGTGTTGACATCTCTGACAGCGGTTAGTGATGGCCACCACGTGGTGACATCTCTGACAGCGGTTAGTGACGGCCACCACGTGGTGACCGGTTAGTGACTACTTTTTGAGAGGGATATCTTCCCACAGAAACAACTAACCATGGGACAGACCAGGGGGAAGGGCATAGGCAGCGCAGGGGCAGGGGCAGGGGTCTAATGAAGACGCCCTGGTGTCCCGGGAGAAGGTGTAGGCTGGGTACCGTCTGCGTAGCCGACTGCCGGGGACACTACGCGAGCCGTCCCCACTCCCCACCCAAACCCCCAACTGGTTGTCCCCAGGCAGTCGCTTCCGCGTCGCCACCCGCTCAGACAGACATCGTACGACCAGTGCACCGGCGGGGTGCCTGCCAACTGGCGTCTCGCGAGGTGGCGCCAGGCAGCCTCAGCCCCATGTAACCCCCCCCCCCCTTACCCCAGCCTACCCCCTCCCGCGGCCGTGTGCCCCCCTCCCCTCCCCATCCCAGCCTATCCCCTATCCACCCTTCCTTTCTCGCCGCCCCATTTTGCGCCGCCCGCCCTCTCCTCTTCAAACTGTCTGCAACAGGAATACCCCCACCCTCTACACTTGGCCTGCAACCTACCACCCCCCCCCCCCCACTCCTATGGGCCACCCACTCTGGGCCACCCACGCCGGTCTCCTATGCCTCTCCCTCACCCCCCCACCCCCGGGGGGGAGTCCCGCCCATCCCGCCCCCTATCGTATCGTGGGAGTCGACCCTTGCAGACTGCACGGAGGCTCCAGGGGCCGCAGTGTCCTTATTCGGGATGCAGACAACTCAACGGCGGACCAGCCAGACATCCCTTCTGGCCCCCAGCCATCCTCACCGCAGGCCGGTCAACGTCAACCCAGTGACCAGACAACCTCCACCCTCCCCCACCCCCCACCAACACCGGCCATCCTAATTTAGACGTCTGGCAGTCTGACGTCTGATCATAAATAATAATAATAATATCTAAAAAAAATCACCCCACGCATAAAAATCTCGCGAAGATACCTTTTTATATTGCAACGTTACTCGCAGTTTAATCATCAATTCCATTACTTAATATTAACTGTGGTATATCCCTGTCTCGCCAGTCAGTCTCCTCCAAATACGCCACCGCGGTTAGCCCGTGCAGAGTGAGGGAGGGTGGAGGTACCCCACCCCTTCATATAAAGCGCTTCAACCACTAATACCAGAGAAAGAATAATGGAACTCTCTCTCTCCCTGACCCCCACCCTCACCTCCTTTAAAAAAAGAAAAGAAAAAAAGAAGAAAAGAAAAGGACTTTCGTTGGGCCACATATGCAGGCGTTAAACTCGACTTGCCGTAACTTAAAAAACAGTAAGACAGTGACACCTATCCTTTTCTATCGATGAAGGATAAATGTGTGAGGGGGGGGGGGGGGGGGGGGGGTAGCACACTGCACGTCGAGCCAACGCACCGAGAGGTAAGAGGCTGTCTGTTTGAAGTGCAGGCAAAAGTATTACTGCGCTGCCTGTTGTCCGTCCATTGCCCTCACGTTATCAAACACCCACCCAACCCAACTCGCGCCGTAAAAAATGTTGCACTGACTGAATAAATATTATCGACTTGTCTACTAACGGTTTGTAATGCTCACATGTTGGTATCTGATTGCGCGCGCGTTTTATTTTTTTGTGCGCGTTGCGCGCCGACACCCTGGACCGGTGTACACCCCCCCCCCCAAGCCGACACCCTGGACCGGTGTACATACCCCCCCCCCCCCAAGCCGCCCCAGGAATCCTCCTACTAGCGGTCGTTACTCCCGACATTTTTCACACTGCCCGCGTTGTCTCCAGGTTCAGTGGGTGAAAATCGTTGCTGTATTTAAATCTGAAGTTGCATGATTATATCAAGCATTCTCATGCGTGTAAGCACACGATGGGTGCATCAATCGAATAATGAGGTGTCAGAGTCAATCGAGATTTCTTGGTTCAAAGCCTTCGCTCAAAAATGTCTTTGCACCTTTGAAAAAATGTGCTAAAATTAAGCCTACAGAATATTTATTTTCGCTCTGGCTTATTTTGCGCGAACAATATTTGCCTTGCTGCAATGCGCGATTTTCACTTTTGGTTAATTTGTATTATTTATATCAGAATCAAACAAAGCCAGGCTACAAACTTTGCACTCCTTTGACCTCATACGTTTAGGAGTATTATTGCTTTATATCCCTTAGCACATTTTACATGACGAGTTTAGATTTTCCCTTTGATGTCATTTTCCCATTATTTTATTTAATACATGTAACTTACATGCATTTCCGAGACAAGACAAAACGTCAATCAGTGAACCCGCCGCACGTTGCCATCGACCCGATAGGCCGGCCATCTTCCTGCGGTTTGTGATTTTTCTCGTTTATATTTTGTTCTAATTTCAGTTTGGGCGCCACCAGCCGTCAATCTGTCGACCACCAGCGGCGGGGGCTGTCGGTCCGTCACGCCCTCTTCCGGCCTGCCCTGACAGCGCCCTGACTCCAGCCTCGTGGAGGCCGCACGCGAGTTGTCAGAGCGGCGGCGCTCACGTGTGGGGCGACGCCACCGGGTTCTTTGTTACCAACAATAACAGAGAGAGAAAAAGGCGGCAAAAGACAGAACACGGGGTGCTAGACCGTCGGGCAACGACTCATAAGATAGGGGAGAACATTGGAAGGCAAAAGAGACACATCATTTTGATCCGGGGAAGGAGGGTTTCGCGGGAGCCCATTCATATCGGTCGTTCTAGTAAAGTTTTTATGAGGGCATCGACTTCCCGCCGGAACGACCTTGACATTGACCGCATACGACCCCGGCCGGCGGTTTCCGCGCGCGGGGTTTGGCTGAGGCGCTTCCTGCTGGGCATGAGTCAGGTGAGGAGGAAGTGAGGTTAGGAGGGGTAGAGGTCAATAGGGCGTCACCCCGGCAGGGCGCACCAGACCCCCTGGTTGTACTATCACATCTTTGTGTTTCCCACCGGAAGAACGTTCGCAGTTGAGACGCGTTTAACGACGAGTGCCATGTTAGTATGTTAGGGCGTCCACTCGCACACCCATATCACCCGTCTCTTTCCATAGCACAGAATTAGTTAATAAACGCACCAACGACATCATAAGGAAATAATATAAGACATTAATAAAAGAAACATTAATTAGGATTATTGTAAAAGACCAATCCTTAAAACTATTTTTTCTCACCGATATCTGAATTTAACACGACTTATTTTTATGGCACACTATATGTTGCTATTTGTTCAATATATAAGGAGCTAAATGTATCATTGATCAGATTTAAAATGCTTCTTTTGGAAAAATCCGCTGGACAGTTTTGAATTCAATTAGGTTTAACGAAATAATGGTAACCTTATATAAGCATGCCATCTAACTGTAACGGGAAACGGGATCACTGCCGCCAGACGCTGTGAGACAGACGTGTGTGTCTGTCTGGCTATGGCGCGCAAGCCCCAAGACTGCCAGCTATTCGGGCGGGGCCTCTTGGCTCACTCCCCCGCAAAGTAACGTGAAACAGAAACAGTGTTAGGGCTGGGGAGTCTAGAGCGAGGGGGATAGGTTACCAGGGTATCTAATACGGGCGAACACGAGCCATCTGCGATTTCTGATAGCGTGTTCGTTTATCGCCCAGAACGTGGCTGCGAGCCGGTCTCAAAACAGAACAGAGCGATCCGACGTCAATGGTGAACCTAACCAAACCACCCCTTTGCCCACCCACATTTACATTAATCGAGCAAAAGAGAAAAGAAAAGGGGGTGGGGCGTAGAAGACGGCATTCCCCAGCGCTGACCCGACCGGGCCAAGAGACAAGCGTCTGATACCACGTCTAGCTGGCTGCGCGCGCCATGTGTTTTCTCTCACCGGGTTTCCAAGAGCCCGGCCCCGGCTGCCGACCAGACCCCGTGACTCTCGCCCTGGCTCTCGTGATAAGAAGCACAAGATGGCCACAAATGCACTGGCGGTAAGGAATGTCTACCGCGTGACCTTGACAAAAAAACGCGCAAGTGCAACTCTAGACATGCAGCCTTCCGCTGGAATCCATCACCATAGTAACCATTGAGCTATCACAAACCCAGTTAAACAGAGCTTCTCAGAAGAAGTCTTTGTGGTGGACTTGCAGAATGTACATTCCACCCATTCAGAAGTACTCAGCTCAAATATCAAGAAGACACATATAAGCAAAGAGGCTATACATTAACCTGATACGAAACGGTATTAAAACAAGTCATATGAGAATCTTACTGAGGAATGTCACATTCTCTCCGGCCGAGTGTGAGTAAGATATTCTGTCTGTTGTGCACGAGGCATCTTGCATTTATAGCGAAATTAATTTAGGCACGGATTGGGGGGTTTGGTGGGGGGGGGGGGGGGGGGGGGGCGCCATACACCCTCACCCCACACCGGTCGTCAGTTTAGAAGGACCACTCATCGATTGTAGGTGCCCCTGGGTTTCACAAATCCCGGCCCTGCTCTAGTAATCGTATATAAATATATTTGTCAAGAGATATTTAGACATACCCCGACATGCTTAGGCATTGACTGAAAAGTTCATAATAATATATGATGCAGACCAATGTTACACGCTGGGTAGTTCTAGCGTCGATAACAGCACAGGCCTACCGCCAATCACATCGGTGGCTCGTAGAGGTGAGTGATCGTGGTTGGCATTCTTAAAACTTTTGATATTTCGCATATTTTGAAAAATAAGCTTTTGGGTGTACGCGTTTTAGAAAAAAATATCTTTTAAGGCATGAATTCCCAAGAATGATATTGATTTCAGCGTTGTCACTCGGTTCTTTTGTTGAAATTGTTTTTGAAGAAATATTTAGAACGACAATGGTTCAGCTTCGGTTCAGAAAACCTGCCCCTACCTCATCCACCATTGCAATGTAAGAATCCCCCCAATACCATATCAGTACCCCCACCCTCATGCAGACATTCTGAATTATCTAATGATTTATGTGACAACTATTTTATACACCTTCTGGTTCTACGTAACCGTGTCAGTCAGCTACATGTATTTGGGCCTAGAACAAATCTGTGATTGTATAACAATTTCCAGGAGATAGGTCTCAAAATCACAGGCGCGTGCGGGTTCAACATGGGCCTAATATAGCTATTGGCGGTACAACTCGTTGTTGTTGTTGTTGTGGTGGTGGTTTTATGTCATCGATCAAGGAGACACTGGTCTAGATGACCTTCGAACATCCATTGTGATCCATGACGACATATGCCGCAGTAGCAGTAGGGGGCGAGCGGGTTGAGAGCGGGTTGCGGGCGGGCGGACGGAAGCGGAGGGTGGGCGGATATGGGTAGGTTGGTTATGAGACTCGTTTAACAAGCGCATCGCTGGATGAGGAGAGGGGCGTAACAGTGTAACTGATAGGTATACTTCTGCTGCCGTGCGCGTGTTCATCACATGCTCACTGACGGCTTGTGGTCGTGACCAACACCAGTACAGGCTCATTGGTCCATCTGTGTTTGAGTGCCATCTCTATGCGTGTCTCAGTAGGCGACACAGCGAGAACGATACCATGGAGCAATGCATGATGGAAGCAAGTAAATGTCCAATGACAAAAAACGTGTCTTTCCTCATGCATTCACTTTCACTTTGGTAACAAAACCTCGGCGCCATAATTTGTCCATTTATAGGCACAACAGTTTTGCATCTTCAAAGTGTAAATTAGACAGGCCTATATTAAATTTAGAGGGATGAGGTAGGGGGGCGTTAGCAGGTTAGGGGCCTAGAATTAGAAACGAAACAGGATGAATTTCAACAGTTATTTTACCAGACTGCAACGGATCTTACGGTCGGTCATTGGGTTCGGTTTAAAACCAAAATAAACCTGATTCGGTTTTCAGCTTCATGATTTGGCACCATCAACAGTAGACAATATGCCCTATGTCCAGTCAAGTTCTTATATATACATATAAGTTATGGTTGGATTATTGATGTAAGTATGCGCAGTTTCGTTCAGCATGCCTCTTCGTGCATTTCGGAGTGGCACGCCTGGGTGGCTGGCACCTGTATATGATCCTGCCAGACTGGTCCAAGAGATATCGCAACGCATAAAATAAACTCTTTTTTAATGCAAAGATTTATTTATAGACATTAAAGTTTATGTTCGAATATATATATATATATAAATATATATGACAACATTTCGGTAGAGAAGACGTTCCTTGACGTCTGGGTAGAGATGGGCAACGGTTATATATATGGGACGCCGTTTGGGTCACATTAGAACGCGGACAAGCAAGCTTCCACGCGTGAGGAGGGGCCGAGTTACAGCTAAGCGCCTTCAAAAATGTTGCACTCCCCGGCTTAAGTAGGCCTATGTAAGCTCGAGTTCGAAAATGTCGCGATGTAAGAAAGGTCTTTTCAACAGGTTACGAGCGTAAGCTTAGCTTATGTGTGTTCAATATCGAACGCGTTGGATGAGTTACGCCCTGCTTGCGTGTGCCATTTTGAGCGCATGCTTAATATCGAAGACGTTATCTGAGGCACCTGGGTACACCAGTCACAGTTACTTGCGCTCGTTAGGCAGCTGCTTCCGCGCAAGGCAGCTACTTCCGCGCAAGGCAACTACTTCCGCGCAAGGCAGCTACTTCCGCGCAAGGCAGCTACTTCCGCGCAAGGCAGCTACTTCCGCGCAAGGCAACTACTTCCGCGCGTTAAACAGGTACTTCCGCGCAAGGCAACTACTTCCGCGCGTTAAACAGGTACTTCCGCGCAAGGCAGCTACTTCCGCGCAAGGCAACTACTTCCGCGCGTTAAACAGCTACTTCCGCGCAAGGCAACTACTTCCGCGCGTTAAACAGGTACTTCCGCGCAAGGCAACTACTTCCTCGCGTTAAACAGGTACTTCCGCGCGTTAAACACGTACTTCCGCGCGTTAAACACGTACTTCCGCGCAAGGCAGCTACTTGCGTGCGTAACCCGGGTTATATTGAACGCGATCAAATGTATAATGTGGCCCAATAGCCCCCCCCCCCCCCCACACCCACTATTACATTACATTATCATCTTCTCGCCTGATGCTCATTTAAGATAATGTGTAATTGAAGGTAAGGCTGATTCAAGCAGGAGGCACAGCCTGGCTTTCCAGCCAGGCACGTGGATTAGCCACAAGCCAGTGGAACTGATGAGTTGTTTGTATTTACAAGTCAGTGGTGTAACGCGCGGGTGGAAAGCTAGCGGCCGATGAAGGGTTAGAAAGTGGAACAGGCCGAGAAGTGGTGCTACGAAAGATCAAGAGCTGTCTTATCGTAATTTGCAACTTAGTATCATTGTTCTTCCAAATCGTTCTGCGGCCCATTGTCTTATCATGGCATTGGTGAGTGCAAAATGGGTTTATCGACAATTCTTGCTACGCATTTCAAATTGTCCGTGGTAAATGGATCTTCGAGCCGCTTACATAACTTGTAGATGTTGTTTGGGTTTGCCAGTGTCCGGTTCGTTTGAGATTTGCTGCTGGTGCTCGGAGATTGGTCACCATTCGTAATGCGAGTGCATAGTAATTACTTCTTTCAATTGGTATCAGTCAAACAGGCAAAACGGGAAGGAACACCAGTAAGAGGAAAATTCATTTGAGGAACTTTTATTCAGTTTTTCATATAAAAATACACATCTGTAGTTGTGTTTGTATCCATACAGTCGTGCTTTTCAATCATATACACAACAGAACAGCAACTATTGTACTACAATAGTACGAAGGTGGGCGGAACCGCCACGCACCCAGACGGGGCAGGTCAGATCAGAAGACGACTACCGCACCCACCAGTGGGCAGCTCACGCCCCCTTCAATAAATTACAAATTATAAATCAGGCAAATAACTTATATGGCTACATACATGGAAACGGACACACTACAAACTGTCTGTACATTGGCAATGAATTGAGGATAGCCAGAAACAAAATCGAAAAATGTTGGTCACAAATTTTCATTCACAGGAGTAACTGAATACCTCGGATAATCAAAACACTTCAAACTACAGAGAAATTTATTAAAAATGACCCATTTAAAACAAAACCCTCTTTACTGCTAGGCTACAATAACATTTTGGAAGCACAAAATGCTTGAGCTTTATAGAGTACTTTAGCTGCACTTTACTTGGCTGTAAAGGACATCGGTCATCACTTCATACAGTGGGGCATAGAACAGGAGGCTCTCTACTAGCTAGCCTAGCTGCCACAAATACTAGTAAAATACTGGTCAAGATTTACCCTTTAAATTTCTTGATTTCATCAAAATCACAGAGTAAATACTCTAAAAAGCAGAAAGCCAAATGAGTTTGAGGAGGCAAGGGAGTAAATTGCCAAGGAAAGAATCATGTCTAACCATTTTCGATCTGAGAAGCTTAGAATACCATACGATTCAAGACGTTGAAGCGCTATATAAAATCCGAGGAAACTCAACAGTTGGAATGCTTTATATTCTAATAGGGACCTTGGTCCAACAACAGTTAGTTGCCAACCACATCTTCCCGGAGATTGCTTTAACCAGTCTCCTAAAGGTCCAGCAAGTCTCGTGGAATGAGTTTGCAGGAAGAAGGAAACAGTACCTAGCAACTCCAGGCAATAAACCCTGGAACCCTCACGAAGCTCATTAGATAAACACTGGTTTGTTGAGTTCCAGTGCAAGCTGCCTAATGATACAACATATGACACTGCACACCTGCAGTTAAACAATAAATTACAGACTAACCATTCCCTCTACACCAAGCTAACACCAATACCACTAACAGAGAGTACTTAGGCTTGTGCCACCAGACCAGGATCCTCACCAGCCCTACCTATGGCAGGGACTGGGAGATCCCAACTCTCAACCCTCACTCACTCACACACATCCCAGCACTCTTACAGACACCGAGTCACATACACACCATCAAACACCCACTACACTTACATCCAGACGTAAAATGATTTTTGCATTGAAACGTTGCTGCGATAAAAATCAACAATGATATAGCACCAAGTAAAAAAAATAAAACAAAACAATTTTTGTTTTGAAGTCTTTGTCTGGAGCTTGATTGATCCAGACACAAAAAAAAAATGGCAGTGGGCAGTACTCAGATTCAGTCCTCCTAACCACTGCAGGCCTCTGGACTCTCCAGAAGGCACCAGTTTATGATGAATCAACAAGGATAGATCCAGTGTCCTCCAATAAACTTGCTCGGTCTTGAACTTTTCACCCCACCACCACAAGACATCAACAATAAGTGAGATGAATTGAAGGCAAATAGTTCGTGTTTATCGCAACTGTCTTTATAATAGCAGTCCCGGCCTGGTTGGCCGGTTCCACACAGCAGGAAGATGTGAAGGCCGGGGGCGGAAGAGCTGCTCTGTCTGCAACGACGACCGGCACCACCGGGAACCCCAGCGAGACACGCTCGGCCAGAGAAATCCAGAGCAAGCTAGCCCGGCCAATGAGTCAGACGAGTAGGTTGTTGTAGGCACTGCCCATGGAGACCAGTGAACCCCCACCCTATAACCATAGGTAAATGGCCAAAAGGGAAGGTCCAAGCAGGCATCCGACGATCCATATGACCTTGAAACGGCAGGTGTCTCCTCCTCACTGTCCATCTCCAGATACACCGTATCTGAGCCGGGTGGATCGATGACTTCACTACACACTACTGCATCCTAGAATTGTCTTATTTTCCCTAAGACTGGCTCTGTCGTCATATACTCTCCTGGGAGCTGGTACTGGACTCATCCAGAGAGTTCTGGTCATCTGAGTCGCAGCCACCCATCCAAGAGTGCTCCAGGATCTGTTCCAATGTGGGGCGGTCACTTGGCTTGATAGACAGGCACTTCTTGATGAGATCTTTTACCTCTGTAAGCAGATAAACAGATACACATTAGAATTCGTCGCAAAACAAATATAAATACATAATCATGTATTAGTTTTGAAAATCAAGCAAAATAATTGTATATTTTATTTGAAGATGTAGGCAAATATACATACCAGCAGAGACTTTTCTACGGAACTGCACGTTGGCCTTGATGATCTGTTCATCTTGTTCAAAGGGAATGTCACCACAGACCATGTCATACAGCAGAATGCCCAGAGACCACACAGTTGCCGAGCGGCCGTGGAAACGATGACAACGGATCCACTCCGGTGGGCTGTAAACTCTGGTACCTAGAAAGACAAAAAGCGACAAAGTCTGTTAGAAATATACAATTTAAAAGGAAGGGCAAGTTCTATGTTCCTGAATAAATTATTATAATGTTTACAAACAAACCAGCTTGTCTAACACACTAACCCCATGCAAGCGGCATTGCCTAAGCCCCCCCCCCCCCCCCCCCCCACACCACCAACTCGATAAATGACCCAAAACACACAGGCCGGAATACTGGCTCAGCGCCAAGTAAGAGCCGACGCCGCTGCCGCGCCCACAGCCATCCTCCCGCCTACACACGCCCGCAGAGCCATGGCAACCACCGCGTCACAGGCAGAGAGCCCGCCCGCTCTTCTCAGCCCCACCCCCCGGGTTCGCCACCAGTCTCTCGCTATTGATTTTGGCTCGACGCCCGAGCGGCCGCCCACCTTTCAGCCCAAGGCATATTGGCAACGTGCCAGGAATTTCGAGGAACTATTCGCCGTCACTCCGTGCGTGAGCATGCCTCAGCCTGCGCCAAACTTGGGTGCAGCACCCGCCACCCACCCCCTCCCCTTTCCAAGGAGACTAGCGTCAATCAACACAGCCCCTTCTGGTGGGGGACGGGTCCCTGTTGCTAACCAGAACGTAATGTTTGGCTTTCCTAATCCTAGAAAAAGACGGGTAATTTCGAAATATGCGCCTGATGAATAAAATTGGCCAACATTTTGAACCAGCGACTAATTAATACTCACAAATTGGTCAGATTCCTATGTCCTTTCACCCGAAGGTAACTATGTTTAAGAACCAATTCAAGTGAAGAGCTCAATGCCTATTCAAATGTCTATCGCCCACATTCCAAGCGTACCGAGCACTGGCCACCCCACCCCCTCCCACACTGCCTCGCACGGGGGTCACATTTACATATCAAAGTACATCAAGCGTCCCGTCTCGGCATGTCTGATCGTGGGGCCGCGCGCACCCATTCACCCACCCACCCACCCTGGGGTTCACCAGCGGCCGACATGACGCGACGTGACTAAGACTTTTTTCTATTCAAGCAAGAAGAGCGTGATACTCATTCTTGCGTAGCAGCCAACGTTTTGGCAAACCTGCATGAAGACTCACTAGTTCCCCCCACCCCTCTTCTTGTCTGCTAATTCTTCGCTGCAGTTTAATCTAGTCCATTGTAGATGTAGTAATGCAGCAGCTGCTGGCAACCATGCGCTGGGAGCCTCCCCCCTTGCGTATGGCGTATCGGTTATCTCGGACGTCCTATTTTTAGCCCACCCGTCCCACATAGCGAGTGAGGGGCTCACTGCAGGGTGAACAGGGGCGCTTGCTGGCTAGACGGTCCCATTTTTTGCCGGTCGGACAGGCTGCGCCGCATGAAGCTATGAGAGTATTTTGGGCAGGAGACTGCACGCAAACCCATCCCTGGAACTAGAGCTCACCATCTCTCTGTCCAGGACTTAGGTTGCAACATGTAACGGCTCCCCTTCACCAACATACTTACATTCATCACGATCCAAGACAGACTTTACATACATTAACTAGTTTAAAATACATAAATCTATCAAACATTTTAAATAGCAATAAATCAGTTGCCATAAGATATTTAAGTGAGCTTACCATCAAAGTTGGTGTAGACAGAATCCTGTAGGTAGGCGCCAGACCCAAAGTCGATGAGGCTGACTTTATCTGTCTTGAGGTTGACCAGGAGATTCTCATCCTTGATATCCATATGACACACGCCAGCTTTGTGAACTTGCATCACAGTCTTCACCACTTGGGTGAAAAACTTTCGTGCCTTGTCCTCCTCCAGAAAACCCTTCTCTGTGATGTAATCAAACATGTCTTTAACAGGGTCTGGTCTCTCCATAATCAAGATGAAGCTGTCATTCTTCTCGTAATAATCCAGTAAATGAATTACACCATCAACTTCAGCAACTTCTTTCAGCAAGCAGATCTCGATGGGAACCACTTGGCCATTCAGCTGTAACAGTAGAAACAAAAAATTAGGAAAGAGTCCTGGAATTATTACAATAAATTGAATCAAAGTTAAAAATTTATATGCTTACAGGCATGTTGGTAAACTTAAAATAAATATAATCCTTTTTCTACAAAATACAAAATGCATTCTTACCTGTTTCCAGTCTGTCACTTTATCCTTGATGATATGCTTGATGGCAACCTGGAATGAAACAAATTTTGTACTTTAAAAACCAGTAAACTCATGGTATCATACAGTTTATCTGTCATTTAGCCTATTAGGTTAATTTGGCGTAGTTGCAGACATTAGTAGGAGATATCCAAATAACATAAATGCTGTTCAGTAACTAATCTTTAAAATCCCAATCCATTGCCGCATTGGTGTAAGGTTAACCATGTGCCCCAAGGACTTATCGACCCCAACTACAGATGATGCATGGTTGATGTACGTACCGGTTTGCCATCGCTTTTCCTGACTCCCGCGTAGACGGTACCGAAGCCCCCGCTGCCGAGGACGTGCTCGATGGAATACAGCTTCTCAAAGCCCTCCTTGTCTTTCGCTACAAGAGAAAAATAATTCCATGTTAAACGAAGGCGTGTAAAGTCGCGAGTCGCGGTGGTGATTACAATATTATGTTGGTAACGAGCACGCGCCAAAATGTAGACTTCCAATAGGAGCCAAACGCAATGAAATTGTAAATGTTTCTCACCTTTTGACTCTTTTGCTGGACTCCCACAGCTGAACTTCCCTCCTAGGTTGCTCAGCTTTCTTGCGAAGATCTTAGACATGCTGTTTGAGGTTGAGAACATGTTCAATCCGATAGGTATCACTAGTATATTCCAATGTGTTAATTCCCGCAATTTCTCTCCCTTCCTCTGAACGTGAAATTTGAAAACTGACGGAACTACAGATTGTTGCCTGCTATATTGTTTCGACACTATGTATTCATCCGCGACAGTTCACCCGTCTCGTTTGTGGGCTGGCGCCGTGCCAATGGCGCAGTCTCAACAAGTAATATCTAACTAAGACGTTTTATATTTCATATTCTTCATATTTTTACGAAACTTAAAAGGAATAATACAATAATTAAGCACACTAAATTCACTGTAAAAACTATAGGTATGCCTGAACAAGGTGTTATTTCCTTGACCTAATGTCTCGTATTGGCGTAAGCGTACTGTCTAGTAAAGGTTGTGATGGGTCCTGAGCCAAGGCGGCTACATTCGACGTTGCATATGCAAAGCAGCAATGTGCACCAATCACAACGGCGTATTTTGCTGGGCCAGCCAGCCAAGCGGGCGCGGTTAGTTCGTCAATGGCAATGATTTGCATAGTAATATATGCAAGATACGTCCATCGCTTGGATACGATAGAAGGCGGGAAATATTGATGTCGCGGCATGAATGGATAACAGCCAAGGTGTGGGTTCCGTGTGAGAATAATAGAATATTGGCGGGAAGGTAGCTGCGTGGTTGGTGGCGCCGAAGTTTTGGCTCAGACGCCTTTGCTCAGATGCGTCTGTTATCTCCCGGTGGTGCCAGACACACGAGACAGACTCATACCAAAGATTGTCTAGAGTCTAGACAATCTTTGCTCATACCTGGACTCAGTTAAGAAGTCCAGCTACTAATTCAACTATTGTAACTAGATCTGTGACTGTATGCCCGCCAATAAATCTAATATCACGCCATGTCACCTTACAGGACTTACCATGCAAGCAGCAATCCAAAATTATTCAAATATAATTCAGTCTTCATGTGCACACAAGTGGCATAAAGCACAAATGTTTCATTTCGTTTATTTGTAGCTCAAATGCGTATCAAATTGCCTACACTGAAATTAACACTGATTTTCGAATTACTCTTCATCTCTACCAATTTGCCTGCACTGAAATTAACACGGATAAAGATCTGCATTTCAGCCCGGGATCAGAGTATTTCCGCTTGCGAGTCCCATGGTGATGATGTCCAGGATCTTTACTTATTTTAGACAACGCGGGTCAGTGTCCGTGAGCCTGCATATACTTATCTATAAGTATAGATCTCGCATTGCGAAAATTGCCATTATTGTCGACGACGGATACACACGCATTCAAACGTACGCTTTGATCTCTATGAAAACTGTAAACATGAGTAAACTTTAACACGTCATGTGCGGTGTTTTATGACAAAAGTCTTGTAGTCAATATTGTTGGTAGGCCTACCATCATTAACATTCACACGTGTGCAGTGTTAGCTTGAATAGAATATTAAGAAGCAAATGTTGACCCAAATACTTAATAAGTCGCTCGGTCATCACATGAAAGCAAAAGGGATTTGTATAGGCATTGCCTGTTTACTAATTACAAAATAAAATACGTTTAAACCAATAAGCAGCTCGGTGACATGTCAATCGACACTATGAAACTGACATCTTGATGATAGCTTTTTACAGGCCAAGGGAGCTGAAATAGACAATAGTCTACTAATAGCAGCATGGCAAACGAAATGTTAATTCCAATAGCATGTACTCCGATCTCACGTCAAACAAGCTGAAATATACAAAGGTGATCTCGGTGTTTTCTAGGCCAAGGAACACTTTTAAAGAAATTCATATAAAAAAGAATTAATGTTATTTAACAATTGGTTGGACTAATTTTACGCCACATATAGGTAAAATGGAGAGAGGTAATTTCAAGTAATACGAATTGGATGCCGTTCACCGATAGATTACTGAAAACGACCTTGATGCGTATTTAAGACTTGAACTAGATCAAATGTCGGTGTACGTATTTATGTAGATCTAAAATCTAATATAGAATTACATTAGATCTATCTCGACCAAACAGGTCTTACTGTGAACTCTTTTTGCCCTTTTGTTGATTTGGACATTGCAACAAGTGGAGTATGAATAGCAAGGGCGAATGCAGGAGAGGGGTGGGGGTCCAGGGGGTCCGCCCCCCCTCTTTGGGGGGAAGAATGTAGTTATTCAATGCAAAATTTAGGTAATTTGAGGCGGAGACGCCCCTCTTTTTGTAGAAGAACGCTATTTGAGGCGGAGACGCCCCTCTTTTTGTAGAAGAATGCTATTTGAGGCGGCGTGCCCCCCCCCCCCCCGGTCGGGGGTGGATGCCCCGGTCGCAAGTTTGGACACCCCCCTTTTTAAATTCCTGGATCCGCCCCTGAATCGCAAATCGCGATCACTGGGCAACACTGCTCAAGCGCCATATAATGCCACGTGCCTAGAAGTCGAGACAAATGTCGACCTCAATCTGGTGAAACAACTCAAAAAGTCTGACTTCCTTGAGTCCTCCTTTATGACGATTTGGCCGGTCTGTCCGAATGGCAAGGACCCCTGGAATGATATATTACTCGTTCTGGTCATATCGTCCATTGTGGTATCTGCAATGAGAGCCAAACGTCGGGAGTAGGAAGCTGCTGGGAGGGGGTTGTTGGGGAAGGGGGGGATGCAGGAGCGGGCGGGGTGATTGCCCCGACAGACAGGGACCTTTAGTCTGTCCGAAATGCACGCGTGCACCCGGTAGGGTCAAGGGCTTTGGTAAGGTCATCCCCTGGCCACTCCAACTTTTCCCGCCAAATCCTCAGACAGGGCTAATTTTTCCCTGACCGCTGCCCCCCCCCCCCCCCCCACCCACACACACAACCCCGTATGTGAGTCACCCCTGAACTGATGAACTTCGAGGGGCCTGACGGCATGGTAAATTCGGTGTGTAAATACTGTGACGCTAATAAAAGCCTGGCTTGTCGCGAGAGAATTGAAGATGGAGAAGGGATGAAGTATCTGTGTTTGTTTTACTTGGCCATGATGACCGAATGTTTGTATTTACCACGGAGAGTGCACTGATCTTGATAGGGTCGTCTGGCAGGGTGCTGTTTCTCAGAGGTCAGGCTTGGCGGGCAGAAGCCCTGGGGGGTGACTATCAGGGCGAATTAAGGTCACATAGACGCGTCGGGTGGGACTATTTTTGACCTGAAGGGGGCGGTTTGGCACTCAGCCAAGGTCATGAACTCATTAAATGGATAACAAACTGATATCACATGCTAATTCTTGCCCATCTTATGTAAATTTAGAATGAATTCGCTCGAACACTTATTAACATAAAGCCCAGAAAGAATTAAACATCTTACTTAACCCTTACAGGCCTACGGATACTAACGTCCCGCTCGAGCACACCTATTTAATGTTTGAAGCTATCTTACAGTGTCATTTACAATCGTTCTTACTTTGCCTTGTTCATGTACGAAAGATATTAGTAAGATTACACCAACTTGGTGAACTAATATCTTTGCATATACTTATTGTAGTCATCCGAAACGGATAAAGGACAACCGTGCTAACCAAAGGGTAACACTGGCGGCAAGATTTTCAGCAAGTTAGACTTGGCGCAAGAGTCGCCATCTACCGGAATTCTTTACGTCTAAGTGGCCGCTATCCCTTGTATCGATCAGTCTCCGTATATTAGGCAAACAAGGTGGGACTGGTGGCTAGCACGTATGGATTTGCTGAGTGGGTTTTGTAGATATTCATTTAAGACAGCAGTAAATATGTTCAACCAACGCTCAATGCATTCAAAGATATTTATTGAGACGCACACCGCATATTAAATGTACAATCATAGAGAATCCTACCCTACAGCAGAAGTCTGAGCGAATCCTTCCGTGATTTCCAATTACAAACAAAAGAGAACGCATTGTTCGCATGTTCAGTGTTACACGGTTATAGATACGAATGCTGGCATGAGACACGAAAAAAAATGTATCTGCCGCTTTATATCACCGCGATTGTGTTTACATTGTACTTTTCAAAGCCGCGGAGACAAACGAGATTTAACCCGGTGTCATAGTGTCATAACGCACGCGTGCTACTGGGCGTGCCGCAGGTCTATTATATCATAACGGCGGAACCAGTCTTGTCTGGTTCGGGCGAGTGATAATTCATCTTGTATATATATATGCGATAGCGTTTCTGAACCCCGGTGGCTCCCTGTAAACATAGATCTCTGTTATCAGACATAATAAATACATGTACTCTTTTCGTTAATTACATATTTTATACACCGACGTACTGAAAAATGCATGTACAAAAAGGTTTTATCACGTTATTCCATTTCCAGTGGAGTTCCCAGAAAATTATATAAATTTACTCAAATCAGCATAAAACAGAATGACAGAACCAGGGCATGGAACCGCGTGTGGTGCCATGGCATGGACCGTTATGATGGTATTTGTCTATTCTTCGTCCCGTGCGAACAGAAAAACACATCATTATTGAGAACGAAACCAGTTTGCTTCTTCCATTTCCGGTGCGAACCCTCGACATGGAGGGAACTCGGTTACATATTCGATCCCATTGACAGTCCCGTACCATACAAAAATTACACTAATTTGTATCGAAGTCAAGCGAGGTACGAAGATATTCGCATCGAAGACAAACCTCATCTAACCTCACCAGCGGTCGTCCTTGTCAGTTTTATATACGCTTACGGTAATCTGGCCAATCGGAACAACCAACTTATATTAGCAGGATATATATAGCACAGAAGAGTTTTCTTTAAAATTGTGCGCGCACATTTTCAAAACGCAAGTTTTCTTTGAAAATCACCAGAGACGTTGATCAAATGTGGTCTGGGCGGCACAAAGTGTGCAGGAGTAAGAGCGTCTGGGCGGCACACAGTATAGATGTGTGTGATATACCGTACGGTAACGTTCACTACCACGGTGTACGCTCATCCATTTGTTCGGTCGATCACCCCAACCAGCAGCACAACATTGCTTGCTGTTTATCGAGAACGCATTTCCAAAACATCAACAAAGTTATACAAATCTGACAAAACAAACAAAGCTACGATTGCCAACGTTGGGCGGCACGGTCAGATTCAACAACAAAAATGTGTGTTCATGAAATCTTTAAGATATACCTTTAGGTGCCAATGCTTTTCACCATATCACTTGCTATTGTTTAACTTATTCTTCCTTGCATAAGTGTTTTGCGCTATGCCATGGCATTCGATACGCTGTCGTATCTCACGGGTGAATAGGCGTTGTGGTCATCGCATGCAGCTAAATAGGTCATATGATCAGCTACGTTTTGTGTCGTTCAGTGATCATATATATAGCGCGGATAATCTTCTGCCTATAAAATCTATAAAGTGTTGAAATAATCACGCCCGAGACAAGTCGTGTGGGTGTGAAGGTGCCGGGTTACTGCCATCCGGCGTTTCACTCGTCGTTGGTAAGATGTTAGCGGTCCTGTCTCTTCCCTTTCTTCCTATTCATAGTCGAGTCCTTGCCGTGCGGGTGGGGGTGGCGGGAGGTTGGCGGCTGGAGCTGCTGAGCCACATGCCGTGCGACAGAATCTTCCGGCGCCCCCGTCCCCGTTTCCATGCCAACGACTGCACCCCTCTCGGCGGGGGGATGAACTCGGGCGGACGAGCCGGCAGCGGCGGACGACGGGAGCGGCGGGGGAGGGGGAGGAGGCGGGGGGAGGGCCGGGCATGGGATGTCGTTCGACTCGCCAGGTGGCGTGGCGATGGCTTGGCGGCGGAGATTGTCCAGGTACTCCTGCTGCGACTGCGCCATGACCTGCGCCAACACGTCGTCCTCGCCCCACTCCGACAGCCCTGGAAACAGACAACGGTCGTCAGGTTACAACAGGCGGTAAACAGCCTCGGCACTCTAAGCACCTTGACCATGCGAGATGGGGACCAGGCGTCCAATCTCATACACGAGGAGTTAGCAAAAGGCAAAGTGAAACAGTCCGTCCGTACCTTCAACAGTATCATGTGAATGAATAAATGAATTAATGACTAAATGAAGTTGGTTATTATAGTGACACAGTCTGCAGTCTATATATGATCATGTATTGAACAAATATACTTCTGGCCGTTTAACCCCAATCAAATAAAAAACCGATGATAACACAAAAACCACACTTTTTCAACCGGACCCGGATTCACATGGCCATCGTCACGGGATATCGTCGGCCACTCACCATACATTTGCAGCGGGAGGTCATTCATCAGCGACGTAGTCTCCTGGAAGCCCGCCCCGCCCACAGCGCCCTCTAGGGGGTGACTGCCCTGGACCGACTCCGCGCCGAGGGCCTGGGGGGACGGGCTGGCTGCCGGGACTGGTACACCTGCAAACAGCGCTTCACATCAAGCACTCCCTCACTATATCATTATAACTTTGAAAATTACCGAAATATTCATCTTCCCACGTCGACAGAACGAGAAAGGCACATGTATACGCAGATAGAAACTGAGATGGGTTAGATGAAACTTGTTCCAGTTGCACAGCGTGTGGTGAGAGGCGCCCCCTACTCACCCTGAAGCTGGCCCTGCTGCAGGTCGGGCTGGGGCGGGGAGGGGGTAGAGTCCATGGTCTGGGGCGGGGCCTGGTCCGTCTGGTGGGGACTGTTCTGCCCCGAGCTCGGGGCACTCCGGTTCCTAGGCGACCGCGCGCTGCGTGGCTCGGGCGACTTGGACGATGACGTGTCCCCGCCGTCCCAAAAACACTGGTGAGAAGCACTCGCCGAGCTGCAGGTGGCGCTGGCTGTACCCTTGGGCTGGAAGGCCACATATGGGGAGTAAAAACGCAGATACATCACTGAGGTTCTGCCGAAGGATGGTTAAGCACGAGATAAGGAGTGAACATGCCATTGTCTTTTGCTATTGCCAGCGTCCTCTTTTTAGTCAGTGATCCCGCCATGCCATATTTGATACCAATGGCTGATGCCCCTCCTGTCACACAGACTGATAGCCTTCAATCAGTTACGGGCTTTCCACCAGGAGGGCGCGGCAACGAGTTAAGATAGGCCTGGCGGATGGGAAGAGCGATGGAAGCAGCTATGGGAAGACATTTGGGGTACCTATGGGAATAGGCTTTGGGGGTAGCTATGGGAATAGGCTTTGGGGGTAGCTATGGGAATAGGCTTTGGCGGTAGCTATGAGTGATGCGATAGGAAGGTATTACCGATGTCTGATAGAGGGTCTTATCGAGGTCTGGTTGGGGGTCTGGTTGAGGGGTCTTACCGAGGTCTTACCGAGGTCTGGTTGAGAGATCTTACCGAGGTCTGGTTGACGGGTCTTACCGAGGTCTGGTTTAGAGGTCTTACAGAGGTCTGGTTAAGAGGTCTTACCGAGGTCTGGTTTAGAGGTCTTACAGAGGTCTGGTTAAGAGGTCTTACCGAAGTCTGGTTTAGAGGTCTTACAGAGGTCTTACCTAGATCTGGTTGGGGGTATGGTTGAGAGGTCTGGTTGGAGGTCTGACTAAGAGGTCTTATCGAAGTCTGGTTGGGGGTCTGGCTGAGAGGTCTGGTTGAGAGGTCTGGTTGGGGGTCTAGCTGAGAGGTCTGATTGAGAGGTCTTACAGAGGTCTGGCGCTTGGCCTGTCGCTCTTGATCCCGAAGCCACTGCAGGTAGGACTCTCTAGCCACTTGTTCCTCTATCGTCTCCTGGGTGACCTCCCAGTCCGTTTCCCGAAGCTTGTCTTCTAACATCGTCTGAACGTAGTCAAAAATATCATATAATCATCAACTCTTTTTGTATCTGTTTCTCGATATTACGTGATTGGATTTAATTCAGTTATATAAATAGTATATATGGTAACATGCAAAAAATATCGCTCTTAGGAAACGAACTATAAGGCGCTTGCACATGTGTATTGGGTGCTTATGGTCAATGTGTAGCCGCACGCTATACCAATACCTGTGCTTTTTGCAGGGTGATATGGCTAGCAACATACCTTTTCGATATGAAAATCTTCAGACTGCTTTGTTGCCGACTGCATTAGATTTTTATCTGCTTGCTGTGGAGAAATACGCAGAACCTGTCAACACTTTCACCCAATATCTGACGCTCACAGATACAATGTACCATGTATTGCAGTTGAAACAAGTAATGAAATACCGGTACCTTATTAAGCCTGCTAAATGGCTTATGTTATAGGTTAAACTTTAGGTTATAGCTTTTGCGCACACATCTAGATTAAAGCTGGTCAATGGAGTACTTTTATAGTAACCAAATAAATATTTTTTGCAGAGAATATTAAAAACCGCTACTTGAAAAGTACTCATAAATACTGTACTATGCACGCCACTACCTCACAGGACTTAAATATCGCAAACAAACGTCATGTGGCTAATCAAGACACTTACCCCAGGCTGGTGTCCTGGTAGACCAAGTCCCACGCCCACAGTGGCCTTGTAGGGATCTACCACCGAATTGTAATGGATATTCTTGTGGTAGCTCAACCTAATTGGTTCATTGTCTGTCTCATAAGCACCATGAAACGTGTTGATAGGTTCTGGAAGACAACCGTAACATCATATACAGCCATCCTGAAAGAGTGTCATACCATTTATAAACCTATATTTCGTTGATTCGTCTTATGAACCCACCAAAAGTCTAACGATATTAGTGAAACATCTGCGGCCGTAAAGCATAGGCAGCTTTAAAAAAAGGTTGCTGTTATAAATCCACTGAAGCTTTCGTGCCATAAAAGTCGCAAAAGTCATAATATGAAACCACAACTCTACCTCCATGAAGACAAGCACTGACCATTAAAGCGTGTACTATTGTACAGTGTATTTGTATGTGAACCGGAACTTAACTCGATGATGTCAGACTTACCAACTCGATATTGATAGACCTCAATGGGTCTGTTGTAAAGTTCACAGAGAGCTTGTATTTCGACATGATTGCCATGGCAACTTGCTAACCGCTTCCTATTGATGTACGTTTGAAAGTCTTCTGTGATATACTGACTGAAAAAATCTCCATTCTTCACCTGCAAAAACGTCAAGGTAAGTTAGTACAATGAAAAGAATCGACCGGTTGCAAAGGTAAAAACGCCTACAGAAATCAGTAATATCGGCTATTACATAGGTTTATGCAGGGTGATTGCACTGAGACGTTTTCAAGAAAATATCATGATATCGGATTATTATCCTAAAACGTAT
Source organism: Arenicola marina (assembly GCA_964019135.1). Lineage (NCBI taxonomy): Eukaryota > Metazoa > Annelida > Polychaeta > Arenicolidae > Arenicola > Arenicola marina. The sequence goes on along the minus strand of OZ025248.1, from coordinate 8,515,307 downwards.
CGTTTACTGGGCTGACCTAACAAAATGCAAAGATGCTTATTCACTGCACTTTAATCTATGCGCCAAGGGCACAGACTTATGGGTACCTACCGCCATACCAATGGGCCAAGCATACCACTTTATCAAAGCAACAGTTAACATCGAAGTATATATACCATATAATCAATACAGTTTTGTCGAACAACGGAATGCATTTCTTGATCTCCAAATATCTGGTCAGCTGTAAAGATGAAAATGACACAATTGAGAGAAGCAAAATTGTCTTTATGTTCATTGCATAAACTTGTATTTAAGACTATATTCAAACGAAGGCATCTTTTTCACTGCAATCAAGTTGTCTATCCATATTACTACAAAGTTATAAGGTTACAAAAGAAACAAAATAAAAATAAATATGAATACATTATTCTTTGACGAAGAAATAAATACAGTAGACCAATATTATTATACATATTCCAGTGTGTTGACAGCAGGTGGTATATACTTGGCTCAAAGTACTTACCAACTGCCCTGAACATGCATGCTCCATCTTCGCCCATCTTCTTAATGGTAAAACCTCTCTTGTCTTTGAGCACCTTTTCAAAGCAGAGCTCCAACTGAAACAGGTAATTTTCTCATCACAAAAGTATCGTCTGGTTGGTATCTGGCAAACCATTCCAAGCTATAAACTTGAACTTTAAAAAAAACAACAGATCATCTGCTTTCACTGCTTAGCGGTACATATTTATGCTGTCAAAAATATTCCATTGAAGGCTGAGCTGCGGATCAATAGGTTGTGGATCGCGCCTTGGAACCTGCATCTGAGACATGTTTTATTTCACATCATTTCATCGTTCCAGGATGTTTCTTGGACTAACATGACCCTCATATGCACAAAGGCAACAGAATTAAAGCCCTATCATTTCAAATCATATATTGGTTCCAGAACTAACTGACAACTTCCTACTTGAAATACCCAGTTCAACATGTTTGCCAGGGATGAAAACAAAACCTTACAACATATAATACAACTCCCTTGCTGGTGCAACTGCTACTGGACAAGTTGTCTGGAGAAGCTTGTTTATCAATTTAGTTTAAGAGATGCAACTTGTTATAACATTTGACCTCTCACTTGAATGGAGATAAATATAATAGTGATGCAGTGATTCTGATAGGTAGGCCAGTGGGTCCCAGTGTCCTAGAGCTCCTTGAAATTATGGGACATCGAAAAATAATGGGACACTAATTTAAATGAAATACTGCATAGCCTGCTCACTATATCTTTACAATGCGTAATTTCATTAGAATGCCCTGAAGAGGTTTAAAATTTGTATGGTTGGTTTATTGACGTATATAAGGCCACCAGCCTATACATGTATTACCCAAAACAGTGTCATATCTCATCTTGTGGAGATGGAGTTAAAAAGGAACATGTACAAAAACTATATATGTACAACAAAGTATATATGAAGAACCCTCTTGTCCCTAACTAAGTTACATAGAAGATATTAATGATTTCCTTAGATTATCGGCTTTCAGTATACAGCACGCAAGTTGCTGAAGCTCATTAATTCTATTTATGCTAATTAAGTCAATGAATAGAGCAAATCCTGTAAGGTTTTAAGAAAAGGACAACACAACAGAAAATGGTACCCCTCATACGAGATACCCTGCCTTCTCACAAAGTTAACAAATTTGTTTGTTTCGATTTGAGGACCTATTGAACTGTAGCACAGTATTATAAAGACTTCTGTTCTGCCGCCCTGAAAAGACTGTGTAACACATTAGGGTTGCCCCAGGTTGGGCAGTTTTCACCCAAATATCATCATGCACTCAAATGGCACTATAATACTGATAATACAGTCTTTTGAGATGCTGATCTGGCTCCTTTCTCCCACTTATCCATGATAACATCAGCATTTAGTCAAACAAAGCTGCTGTGGTGATTATGGTTTCCCCAAATCTGTGCCGTTGAATAGCATCAACATGCTGCTCCAAAGTTAAAACCTTTCACTTGCATTCTACAGGCATTGTGTAGATGTATTCACATACTTAGACAGCCATACTTATATCAAATATACATGAAAGATGTGAATAGCAATGATGCACACTTAGACATCTGCTCCTTAACAACCAGTCAGATTAGCTCAGTGTGTTGTTTGGTCAGAGCCAATTGAATTGACTGCCATGCCACGCAGAGAGTTAACAAAGGGATTAAATTGCGGGCCAGTCTTTTAACATGCCAAAATGTCAGTTGTAAAAGTGTTCTGTGCACAACAGAGCAAGGATGATGACAGGGTGAGACAGGGAGGGTATTCAGGAGACAGGCCAAAGTCCAGATATGTCTTGTTATATGTTAGTTTACATGTTTCAAAAGGTACACATTGCATAGGGGGGGGGGGGGGGGAGGGTTTCATAATTTCAGATGCAGGTATATATAAATTTCAACCGTCTGTATGAAGGCTGGCTAGCTCAATTACTGGACTTGTGATTGTAGATTCATGATAGAGGCAAATTTTGTTTTAAAAAATCTGCCATTTACTGATACTAAGTTAACAGACTCCCCTGGCGCTTGCTTGTTTATATCTATGAGCTTACTTTAGACAGATATTAGATTATCAAGGGGCCTACCAGGTACTTCTTTTTACAAATAAAAATACAGCAATATATAACCTTCACCTTACAACATTACAATATGCAGCTGTCAACACACTTTCTTCTGCTATGCTCAGAAACTAGATATTCTTGAGACTATCGAGACTAAATGTGTTGTGCTGTGCCATTATTACATAAGATATTCTTACAAGCAACTTAGAATCACAAGGATTTCTTGTAATGGTGTAAACTTACATAAATGCATAAAACATATATTTGCCATACCATCCACATTGCCAGAAACTGTCCAGACAACAACATTTATATTTTAATTTCAAGTATCTCATGCAAAGTGAGTTGGCATAGACTTATTAGGCCCAGACTTGAAGTTCACACAAAAGTATGTTTTGATACAACTCAATAAAAATGTTCTCGAAAAATGGAATTTTTTTTCTCTGGACAGCTTTCATGGTATTCCAGTTTCTGTGGTATCACAAGTTTGCTTGGTTTTGTAGTGACATTTTTCTATACAGTCTGTCTGCCTGTACCACCTATGCACCCAATGCCCCAGCTGCATGCACCAGCAGCTGCCTTGGACGTGTCAACAATGTCAAAGGGTGCTTATCGCTTTTCCCGCAGTCACCAAACTGTCGACTGCCACTATCTGGCTGGGTACCAACACTAATAACACACTAATTAGTCTCAACGCCTTATCGCTGCTTTCAACACCATGTCAGATATCTGTGGCAAGTCGGTAGTGAAACTGATAGCAACGCCCAAACCATCATCAATATGATCAAAGCAACAACATTACACACCCGCTAGACACCTGTTACTGCAGTATCCCACCTACCGCAGTGTCTAATTTTACAGTTAATCGGATGCAGTATCTAATGTTAGACATCAGTTACTGCAGTGTCCAATTTTACAGTTAAGTGGATGCAGTACCCAATGCTAAATATCTGTTACTGCAGTGTTCAACTTTACAGTTAAGCAGACTACATGCTGAAACTGCACTACACGTCAGTAAACGCAGTATCCAATTATATTGTTAAATGGAAATTATGCTAGATATGAGTTACCGCACTATCTAATTTTTAACAGTTAAGGAGACTACATACGGCAACAGCGCTAGCTATGAGTTAACAATTACCGCAGTAGACTCTATCTAACTTTACAGTGAAGCAGACTACATGCGGAAACTAAGCTAGGTATTGGTTATTGCAATATCCAATTTTACAGTTAAGGGGAGACTACATGCAGAAACAGTGCTAGATACCAGTTAATGCAATATCCAACTTTACAGTAAGCAGACTACATGTGGAAACAGCACTATAAAATATAGGCATCGGTTACTGCAGTATCCAACAGTATACAGTTAAAAGGACTACATGTGGAAATAGCGCTAGACATTCCGTAGCGTAAGCTGGATGGCTAATATATATATATAAGCTTATAAAGTTTTTTTACTTCAATTTGATCAAGTTAGCAATAATTAAATGCTTTAACATGATGAAATAATTACCTCTTCGATATCATCCGGGTATTCCCTTGGTTCATTTTCATCTTCGCTATTATATCCTTGACCTAAATCTTCTAATGGACTGGAACTAAGATCTTTTGAAGTTGACGGTCTTTCATGACGATAACTTGCATGCCGTCTAGAAGTGTGACTATGGCTGTGGGTAGAGGTAGATGGTAAACTGCCATCCCATCGATGCTTTCTGACATTTCTATGCGGAGAAGATCTGTGTCTGCGCTTGTTATGGGCACTGGAACTGTCATGGCCAAAGTCATCGAACCTTGCTCCACCAACGTCATGAGCAGGAAGTCCTCTGTCTTCTACAGGGGGAGGGGAACCCCAGCCCTGGGGTGGGGAGTTAGGTCTTCGACCGGACACTCTATGCCCGTCATGTCGGACGTCACTTCCAGCAGGGGGGTGTGATAGTGAATGACTGTGAACGGATGAAAGGGGGTCAACCCCAGAGTTTCCGCCCTCAGTCTTCTCCTTTGTTGGCTTCTTTTTAGGCAGAATAGTCATTTTGCAAGTCCAGGAGGATAACGGTATAGAATGAATTAAGTTTTAACTCATTGTGTCCTCAGAGTTTAGGTAATTATGGTGCGTTTTCACTCCGTTTGCTGATCTCTGATGAAGATGGCGACCAATCAGAAAATGACGTCACAGAGGTCAAGTTCATTCAGTGAGCGCCACCTACCCTAAACAATGGAACTACAAATGTAAACAGTGTCAGCTGGTTCGTTCCAAGCCAAGTACCAGCTAGCCTACGCTTGTCGGCTTGTTGGCGATAAATATATACCGTGTTATGGTTCATGCGTTACTTTTGTTCATTGCTATTGAAAGTATTTTTTGTATGGCATTGAAATGTTGTGTGAAATCCGAAGCAATGATACGGAATGTAAACCAACTGCACACAGCCTGGTAAGGCTGAGCTGCAACCCTGCATGCATTATAGACAAGGGGAACCAGGTATTCGCACGGCACGGGCATATTTTATGCCAGAAACAAGGATCGAACTAAGGGCGTGATCGATTCGCCTCTTCCAAAGTCTACCTCTTCCGGAAGAGTGCATGCAGTACGATCGTTTTGCCTCTTCTATTCCGAGAAGACCTCTTCTGCCCTTCCGCCCAGGTAGGTGGAAGAGAGAAGAGGTAGAGGCTATTCCAAGATGGCAGAAGCTAATTATGCAATATTCGCTCAGTGTCATCAAATAGGTTTAAGTGGGAAATACATGAATGAAACAACGAATAAAATTATGTGAAACCTAAGTAAGACCTTATCATGTTATTTAAAACGCATGTGCGTGGTATATGAGGGCCCACATATGTAGTTAACCATGTATCTGACTGTTAATGTTGGGCGATCATATATGGCAGTGGGCGATAAGTTGTGAGCAATTACTGAGTTTCCGTTCACCATATTGAAACTATTCGTCCAACTCGTCACACGCGATCGATTCATCGCTCATATTCTGTATTCTTGGATGAGCTCTTCTCTTCCTGGAAGAGTTGAATCGATTAGACTCTAAATTGCCAATTCCCGATTAAAAACAATACCAATTTCCTTTTCAATAAAAAGTGTGTGTCGGCCTAGTAGTTACCAATATACGCCTAAATAGATCTATCACTTTTTTATGATTAAAAAAAATAGAAAAAGAAGTTTAGAACAAGAGGAAAGTAGGTCTGATTTATTCGGATAATCGACGTAAACACTTCTCTTCTTTAGCCACGAACAGTGATCGTTAGAACACAATATCTGCCACTCTCTGCTGTTGAATGAGACAATGGACAGAAGATGGGTAGACGGGGATCGGATGGTGGCAAAGTTACAAAAGTCTCTGGAAATAATGGCCATCGTCGGAATGTCCAGCTTTGTGAATAGAAATCACCGGGAACACAGGGGAAGTAAGAGTTTCCGTGTTTTATTCCGTTTCAGGTCCATAGCCGCTGAACGATTCCCACCACTGTCGCCCTTGATCCAAGAATATTAACACAAACTACTGCTAAAAGAAACTGAGAAGTCAAGAGGAACGTTCCAAAACGATAGGAATACAAATTAAGCATGCAACCCTCGAGTAATTATTTACTCATAGGTCGTTAATTATATATGTCAATGTGTATTGTTATTTCATTGAAAGCATAATTCTCATAGACAACATTGCCTGGCGTCCATATTTATTTTCACCATTCAAACAATCGAACAGGTCGTTAATTATATATGTCAATGTGTATTGTTATTTCATTGAAAGCATAATTCTCATAGACAACATTGCCTGGCGTCCATATTTATTTTCACCATTCAAACAATCGAGTAAAGATACCATCATTACGTGCGAAATATATAAATGCCGATTATGTTTATTTTATCGCACACGTGTTTTACTAAATCTATAATTTCTTTATACAATGGCGGTTCATACAGATATTACAAATTACATGTATTGACATGGCGGGAATGAATGTTTCTTGGCTTGTCTGTACAGCGTAATTTCATCTGCACGTTTCACGACATGTACAAGGAACATATGGAGGCTTTATCTGAACGTCACAGACTGCTATTGTACGACCAAAATGGTTGATCCACACAATATTTTCTGCGATAGAACAAATTGACAAATACTGGCTTTTCGTAGTATTGAAGGTCAATGACCCTAGCCACCAGAGATTAATTGAGAGATTTGAGAGAAAAAAACCCTTATTTACAGTGTATTCCCCATCGTCACTCACTGGGAGAGATGTTCAAGGTAAGATGTGAAAGTCCTCTTACCGTACCAAAGCGAAACGTGATACAGGATACGTAGGTCAAGCAATCACTATCCTTATAGCAAGCGTTTAAGAACGTACAGCCAGACAACTGGCGTTTAAACAGTAAGCGTGCGCGCGCAATGTGCAACTGATAAAACTTGGCGCCACAGCTACAGCCGGGGTCATTGTGCTTGGGGCGCTAGACAGCCGGGGTCATTGTGCTTTCCGGACAGCTGGCGCTTCGCACACGCCTCAAGCAATCACTGGAGATATCATTGAAACGACACACTATTGCAGATGCGGAAAAGTTCTTGATAGCGCAGTAGTTTATATCATTATCCCTAATTAAACCCTGATCCGTGACAAACAAAATATAAAGACTCTGGCAGGAGGAAATATATATCCCTATTTAAACTGTCACCGATATCTACCTTTTATTTTACACACAGGTCTGAGATTCGTATATTCATATATATATATATATATATATACTAAACAGTCAAACACAATGTGCCACGAGGCATTTCTTAGTCGAAGCAGGGATAATTCCTATTTCCTCCTAAACCACAGTATACACTGAAATCTTCGTCTTCCACCAGAAAACACATTTAACAAGTTGCACATTAATTAACGAAATGGTCAACTGATAACATTAGTTTCTTGCCATGATAGGGTTGCCGTCGGGCCAAACATATATCAGTTACTATAATTGTGCGGCTGCGTGCTTGAAATCAACACAAATGTGTCTTCGCTATAAATGTCCTGGCGAGGCTGCACGTTAAGGCTTTACTGAAGTTGGGGGGGGGGGGGGGTTCTGGTAGAGGACACAGCTCTGCACTGTCTAACTGCTTCTTCTCTCATGATGGAGATCCACACTGGTAGGATGCTGGTCTTCTGGTGGGGGATACAGACTTGAACTGGTAGCCGAAGTTAGAACCTTGATCTAAAGGGATGCTCGTAAGAATCACAAGAAGGTTGGTTCTCTCTTGCTCGAGCGAAGTCAGGCATTCCCATTGATGCCGATGTGAAGTGCTAACAAGGAGCTCGCGGGCGATAATATGCAGGTCCGGAACAGCCGAATGGAATCGTAGGTGTGCACAACAAGCCGCTCGACGATTGTACCGGAATCAACCCAGCTTCAACAGGAGTGAGACATTCAGCGAGCGAGCAATGAGTAACCGTCCGTTAGTTTGTCCTTTTGTTTCAAACACAGATCCCTAGCAGCCGCAGGAATTTTCTTTTGGTTTGTTTTGATCGTTTGTGAGTTTGATCTGGTCGGGGAACTCGTTGTACAGTTCGACTTCGGTTTCTTGGGCAAGTGCGTTCTTGGCCACCGTCTGGAAGGCTTGCTCCACGTTGATAGCCTCCTTGGCGCTGGTCTCGAAGTACGGGATATCTCCCTTGCTGTGGCACCACTGCTGGGCCCGCTTGGTCGAGACCTATGGGGAAGCAAAAACGTAAATATATTATATACATCCCTTCCATATTTTAATGAAATGCACGTGGTATGAGAGAAACTGTAAACTGTCTGAGGGAAAACATGTTTAATCTCCTTGGCAAGATTAATACATAAAAAAAGGTTTAGCCTAGTCCCATTGACTAGGTTTGTTGAAGTCGTTTGCATCTTACTTTTGCGTTCTGCATTTGTACGATGGGCCTGATGCCTAAAATAATCAATGAACTATCTACTATACATCACACAGCTCTTGTGCGTCACCATATGAGATTAGGTACAGACCAATACAACTTTGTAAACCAACATTGTACATATTTCAACCGTTAAAATTTACGCAGTGAATGTGTTGCCATGGCCGGTTTCCGAGCAGGTTCGTCTATGTGACCGTCAGCCGTCATTTCGGCGTTTTTGTGGGTGTAGATTTATTTAGTAGCTTAAGCAAATACCCATTGCATCCTTTTGTTTGAAATATGCCCTAAACCATCAACCTATAAGGATGTAACTAACGTATAAAACGCGAAAATAAAAAAATAATCTGATCTCACCGCTCGGTTTTCCAAATCTATTTTGTTTCCTATTACAACGAAGGGGAAGTTCTCGGGGTCACGTGGGCTGGCTTGGATGAGGAACTCGTCCCGCCAGCTGTCGAGTGTCTTGAAGGTGTTGGGTACCGTCACATCGAACACCAGCACACAGCAATCCGCCCCGCGGTAGAACGCCACTCCGAGGCTCTGGAACCGCTCCTGGCCCGCTGTGTCCCAAATCTGGATCACAAGCACATCATAATTAATGTGACAAAGATAACGTGACTGTAAGCATAATTTATGTTCCAATTACTAATTATTCATCAAAAAAATGCTTTCAAGTTTTGTCTCTGCTCCTGAAGAAATGTACCGGTATACATGTACATTTTGGCCTACGTTTCATAGCTAACAAATCGTTATAAAGTCTGTGTTTGATGATGCAGTGCATTAGAACCCAATGTCTTCTCACATACAATGCATTGGCTTTGTCTCGCAGGGAGTTGACATCAAAGAGGAGAAGCAAGGATAGAGCAGAGCGGTTACTCCAGAACAAAATGTACACTGTACAGTCAATATTTGGAGTGTTGTGAGGTAATCTGCAAGGTCCACTCTTGCAGCTTTTCTTCACTATTAGCTAGACCTCTGATGGGGCTACTATGTACCTGCATTGTGACCAGTCGATCCTCCACCATAACCTCCTTTGTCAAGAAATCAGCCCCAATGGTGGCTTTGTATTGATTACTGAACTTTTTGTTCACATACTGGTTCATCAGCGATGTCTTTCCAACACTGAAGGAGAACAAGAGAAATACATATTATTACATTTCAAATAATCACATGTATAACCCATGGCATTAACAATGAATAACAATATTATATTTCTTAAGCTATGAACAGCCCACCCAAAGTTAAATTAAGTGTGCACAAGAGTCAAAACCATATGATCAGTGATGCAGTCAGGCCAGGTCTTGTGACAGAGTATATTTATTCTTTACAAAGAGACTCCCACACAACCCACAAACCTAGCCAACCATGCAATTTATGCATGCATATACATGATATAAGGCAAGCTCTATTTCAGTATCACCCTGATAATAAATATAAACATTCCTGGTATTAAGTTACACATTAAATGCAATTCTTGATACAATTCTGATATTAAAATCCATGCATATGTGACAAGGAAAAAATTGGTACAGAAATTATGCAACAGTATAAGCAAAAGAACTTTTCTTACCCACTGTCACCAAGTATGATAACTTTCAATAAAACCTTCTTTCTTGACGACATATTCCTTTGTATCTGACCCTAAAAAAGAAAACAAAATGGCTGATAACTATTTTGTATTGATAAACAAGACATATCTATTGTTGTCACAAACATTATACAACATAGCATAAAAATCATACTTTTAGATATAACATCAACATTTTCTTTATAAAAAGAAGATACATAGCAATGGACTGGTAGAACTGGTAGTTGTAATTAAGATCAGACAATATTTGCATGATAGTCTGGATAACTACAGTGTTGGATTATAATTACACAGGTCTTATGGTAAATTGCCTTTTCGAAGCAGCATACATATTAGAAGCTGCACATGAACTTTAACTCAATACCTAGGTTGGCATGCACTCAAAACTACATATTATAAGCTGGTTGGTTGGTTATTCAGGATGCTTTAACCACTTTCGGTCATATCGCACCAATGGGAGAAGGAAGGGAGAGTGGAGCCATGTCCCTGGTGGTAACCCGCCTAGGCTCGCGCTAGGATATTTTTTTCATTAGCCAATTTGGCTAATTCCGTGAAAAAACATTAGCCAATATTTGTTTGAGGATTTTCTGGTTCCATTTGTTGAAAAAAACATGAATAAAAATGTGTTTGTAGTTGAAATTTTATATTCGCCATTTTGGCGAGTGTCCAGGAAGTTCTTATCGCCAAATCTCAAATTTTCTCGCCAAATGGCTATTGGCGAATGCTAACGCGAGCCCAGCCCGCTACTCTTTACAAAGAAATCTTTACAAAGAAAGACATGGGATCTTTATCCTGCCACCACACAGACATGGCCACAGGAGGGCTTGAACCATTAATCCACGTGCTGTTGCATGTATTTATTTTTATACTGACCTCTAGTATTCTACATACATATTTTATATGCATGTATGCATTTGCCAACATCATCACTATCTTGTAAAATGCATTTCTAGATTGATAGAGGTCCAAAACGTTTTTCAGCAACCTCTATCACTCTCGAACTACATATTACAAAATGTTGATGATGTTTTCAAAACTTAGTTCAGCAACCTCTATCACTCTTGGACTATCTATTACAAGATGGTAATGATGTTGGCAGATGCAAACATGCATGTAGAATACCAATATAATGGCCAATATATATATAAAAAAAAGGTGTAGCGGGAGGGGGAGGGGAGGATTCAGGACCATCACTTTCTCCCCATGGTGTAAATGGTGGTGAGTCATACATAGTGGGGCTGGGCTGCAGGCTTGTCCTGGCTGGGACCCTCCCTACTATGCGCCTGTACTGTCAACCCTGTTGCCCCTCTCCACTAATTATGACAAAAAAGCCTGCATGGTTGGCTTGGTTATTAGCATTCCTCAGTGAAAGCAAAAGAGAACGGATACCTAAGAGCTAAGGGCGAAAATAGCCAAGAAATTTGCGAATTATTTGTTTACTGTACGAGTTAAGGATAAATTCTCTGCATATTCCTTAACTATGAACTGGGGCCTGTCTGAACAATTGTTTATCTGATTTGCAGTTTGATTCCTATCCTCACAATACATGACCTGCCATGCTATTTAATAGAGCAGACGATGTTGTTTTTATCGTTCTCTTGTCAGTCGCGCAAATGTAAAGGTCATCCAACTGCCACCTGATTGGTTTAAAATCTAGGTCAGGTTGGCAAAGTCCATTCTTCATTTGACGAGGGTACCGAGGTTAAATGCAATGGTCAGGGGGTAATGGTTGATCTGCTGTACCCACTTTTGCAGGAGGTGCAATGAATCTAAGTTTAGCCTCAATTGATACTTAACTGATTTCAATTTTCCTCTGGGTCACTTTAAGTATGCGTCAATGCTTAAAAACAGAGTTAATGATAAAATACTACAAAGGAATTCAAACCCATGACCCCTTACAAAGATGTAAATGGTATCGCCCAGTGACGTCACAGTAAACAGTGAATGGCGCCATCAAGCCGATCGGCTGCTTCACAGTGCAGCAAAGCAATATTTGCTTATAGTTTATTTGCAAGTATCTCAGGAAATGTGAGTTGACATACACTTATACTATATTAGGCCCCGATTTGAAGTTCATACAGAAAGTATTTTCTGCTTCGAATCAGTGAATATTTTCTTGTAAACGGGAAATTCCGTTATCCAGAGAGTTTCTGTTGCGACTATAATTACTCTACAGAAAGTATACCTATAATAATATATATAGAAACTGTAACTCTTACTTATGACTTTATAAATAAAAGTTATATTTATCAATAATTATATTTTTATCTAACGTGGTTTATAAGTTTTTTATATTTTTCCCCTGTCATAGATAAATAATACCATACAACACAATCTAGCCTAACTCTTCCTAGCATACATACAACCTTATTCATCACATGAAAACAGCATGTGACTTGGGATAACCTCAACACTTACAAAAGGATAGTCAAGTGACTGCCATCTGTTTTCGTTTAAAATAGTTATTAAAGCCATTTTGATTATTATGTAGCATTGATCTTGCCAGAGTGAGTGATTTTAAACCAGGAATGCTGTATTATTCCGGTCACCTGATGGCACAATGATGGTGATACATTACAGACTGTCACAATCATTGTGTTGTGTCAGTGTCACTTGACTTGTGTCTTGTCACCTGGTCACTGACACTGTGTCAGCCTCAGTCAAACGAACTGTCATTCACTGAATATTGACAGTTCATCTTTTGTAATTCTCTGCCTTCACAACGTCTCTATAATTTATACGATTCTCTATTTATAAAACAAAAACTTGTAAGACTGCTCAGACAACAATTGACACCACTATTTTAAAACTTACCGCCTTGATTGACCGTTTCCTTACGCCTTATCCGTACAATTGTTATAAGCCGTCGCAAATGGCGAAATATTAGCAAGTAAGTCCCGTGACCGTCTGACGTCACTTTTGCTCTGCACTTCCGCTCCAAATGTTTGTTCGCTAGAGGGCGCAACCGATTATCACAGTACGCATGGCGGACGAAAAAGGTGTGCGGAAGGTTTTGGCGGAGGGTGAAGAATTGGCACCGTCAAGATTGGGCACCAAAGAGTAGTACGTAACAGAGATCGACCATTTTAATGTCCACCTCATCTTTGCTAAGATGAACTGATGAGGCAAGAGACTCATCCTACTCGCATGTGATGGTTGCTTCCATGGTTTGTTTATATGGGCGATAATAGGGTTTTAATAGTAGGAGACCACAGGCGCCTTAATCCTGTTAATCCGAACCCTAGAATTCCCAACGAAAGGCCTTACGTGGTTCCTGGCTGGTGCTCACATCGGTTGGAAGTTCTAGGCTACGGATCAAAGTGCCTGTGCAAGGTAGTTCCATTGATGCAACATAATCCACTCCCCTATGCCATATGATCATATGGGTCCAGTGGAAGGGAGAACACTTGTCTGTCTGGTATGTATGTTGGCGCAAGTGCCCCCAGGCAAGCCCGCTTCTCTAGGGGCACAACGGTAGCAATGTTAAAATCCTTTGACGTTAGTATGGAATAATGTGTGTGCATACAATCATAATATTTATGTATTCGGTGTACATCCGAACCCGCCGCAGACGAAGCCGGCCGCCGTCCGAAAACAGATGGTGGGAGGGGGTGGGGGAGGTCTTTGTCTTGGCGGTGTCTGGCTGCCGAATAAGTGTAGAGGGGGGGGTCTGCCAATAGACAATAACAATTAGTTTTTGCCTCGGAGGTACCAGATTGGTGTTCTATGGCTGAGTGCCCCAGGACCACCACTATCGACCACTACCTTTCGCCTATTTTTGCGTCTTACATCTAATAAAGTGATGAGATCACCACTTTTGCTACTTTAACAAACCCGTTTATAGTGATATTGTGAAATAAAAACTGTAAACTCCCATTAAAAGAAATTGTTATTTGTTTATCTTCCCTAAACCAAGTTAACTCTAAGCAAGACAAAATCGTGGCACGAACACTTTAATATATATATAGTTTTGTTAGTTTTTGTTATTCATTTCAACAACAGTTTCAATAACCCGACCCGAAAGTCCATTTCAGCACTTGATCATGTTAATATATTAATCTCGTTGTTCAGTCGTTGTTGTTCAGTTGTTCAGTGGTAGTAGTGGTCCCGGTGCACTCAGCTAACTAGGCGCGAACACTAATCCGGCAGCCAGACACCGCCGAGACAACAATCACCCCCCCATCCCCATCCCCTCACCCACCCCCTCCCACTGTCTGTGGTCGGTTTGCCTGGTATTCATGTATTCTATATACCTTGTTCTATCTTCTGACATCAAAAAAAGTGTGTCAACACTTAGTTATTTGTATAATATATTTGCAAATAAATGTTGGAGCACAAGTTTTTTCCTGACCAACCGCTATGCGTATGCAGCGCCATCTGGCAAGTCCCGTCACCATTTGAACCATTTGCAGCCTGGGTCTTAAACTTTGTAACCGTGAATTACCTGTGGCAGAGGGCGCTGCAGTTGTCCTTTAGTTCAAAGTGTGCGACTGAAAATACCCTCTAGCGGAGAGTCATATGCTAACGAAGCGGGGAACCAAGTTGCATTCACAGGTACCGGCATCCGTCATAAATAAATATGACGGATGGTTGGTCGGGAAAAGACTTTTCCTCCAACATTTATTCGCGAATATATTACACAAACAACTAAGTGTTGACACACTTTCTTGATGTCAGAAGATAGAACAAGGTATATAAAATACATAAATACTATGATTGTATGCGCACACATTATGATAAAAGCTACAGTCAATTCCCAACTAACGTCGAAGGATTTTAACATTGCTATCATTGTGCCCCTAGAGAAGCGGGCTTGCCTGGGGGCACTTGAGCCAAGTATGATCCTTCCCATAGCCCCAAAATTGTAATGTAGCGTCCTAGCAGAAGAGGCAGGAAGGGATATATGATGGTTTATATTTGCCATGGCTAGTGATAACACTGAAAATCGTATTCACCCCCTTATCTGAACACACACGTGATGAAAACCCAAAAAAAATTGTCAATGTCAATAACGGGAGCCACCTCGTAGGCTAACGTCCCGGAGGTCGCCGCCATCCCCGGAGGTCGCCGTCCCCCAGGTCATCGTGTCGGAGGTCGCCGTCCCCCAGGCCCACGTCCCGGAGGTCGCCGTCCGCCAGGTCCACGTCCCGGAGGTCGCCGTCCCCCGGGTCATCGTCTCAGAGGTCGCCGTCCCCCAGGCCCACGTCCCGGAGGTCGCCGTCCTCCAGGCCCACGTCCCGGAGGTCGCCGTCCCCCAGGCCCACGTCCCGGAGGTCGCCGTCCCCTAGGCCCACGTCCCCTAGGCCCACGTCCCGGAGGTCGCCGTTCCCCAGGCCCACGTCCCGGAGGTAGGCGTCCCCCAGGCCCACGTCCCGAAGGTCGCCGTCCCCCAGGCCCACATCCCGTAGGTCGCCGTCCCCCAGGTCATCGTCTCGGAGGTCGCCGTCTCCCAGGCCCACGTCCCGGAGATCGCCGTCCCCCAGGCCCACGTCCCGGAGGTCGGCGTCCCCCAGGCCCACGTCCCGGAGGTCGCCGTCCCCTAGGTCGTCGTCCCGGAGATTGCCGTCCCCCAGGCCCACGTCCCGGAGGTCGCTGTTCCGGAGGTCGTCGTCCCCCAGGCCCACGTTCCGGAGGTCGCTGTTCCGGAGGTCGCCTTCCCCCAGGCCCACGTCCCGGAGGTAGGCGTCCCCCAGGCCCACGTCCCCGGAGGTCGGCGTCCCCCAGGCCCACATCCCGTAGGTCGCCGTCCCCCAGGTCATCGTCTCGGAGGTCGCCGTCCCCCAGGCCCACGTCCCGGAGATCGCCGTCCCCCAGGCCCACGTCCCGGAGGTCTCCGTCCCCCAGGCCCACGTCCCGGAGGTCGCCGTCCCCTAGGTCGTCGTCCCGGAGATTGCCGTCCCCCAGGCCCACGTCCCGGAGGTCGCTGTTCCGGAGGTCGTCGTCCCCCAGGCCCACGTCCCGGAGGTAGGCGTCCCCCAGGCCCACGTCTCGGAGGTCGCCATCCCCCAGGTCGTCGTCCCGGAGATTGCCGTCTCCCAGGCCCACGTTCCCGATGTCACTGTTCCGGAGGTCGCCGTCCCCCAGACCCACGTTCCGGAGGTTGCTGTTCCGGAGGTCGCCGTCCCCCAGGCCCACGTCCCGGAAGTCGCCGTCCCCCAGGCTCACGTCCCGGAGGTCGTCGTCCCCCAGGCCCACGTCTCGGAGGTCGCCGTCCCCCAGGTTGTCGTCCCCTAGAACGCCGTCTCCCAGGCCCACGTCCCGGAGGTCGCCGTCCCCTAGAACGCCGTCCCCCAGGCCCACGTTCCGGAGGTCGCTTTCCCGGAGATCGCCTTTGCCCAGGCCCACGTCCCGGACGTTGCCATCCCCCATGCCCACGTCTCGTAGGTTGCCGTCCCCCAGGCCCACGTCCCGGAGGTCGCCGTCCCCCAGGACTGCGTAATTAACAACCCACCCGTCTCGGCAAGCTCGTTCGATCCACCTTATCTTAACCCCCTCAGTTTGCGACTCCACCCCACAAGCAACGGTCCGACCAAGCTCCCACACCAAACATCCCCATCCGCCGCCCCCTCCACCACCACTGTCATCGGCGGTCAATTGAATTGGCGGCCACGGCGCACATACACCGGTACCACTGGTCACCTGTTAAAACTGGCATGTTTAGTCCAATTGTCCAGGTGCAGCTCAATCTGCTCGCGGCTCAAACAACCCAAACCACCTCTCCCCTTCCCTGTCTCCACCCATAGTCGGGGTGGTGAGAGCGACTCTGCCATTATGCGCAAGAAATCTCAAAACCAAATGCCATTTCCTATACAATTAGCTATAACGATGGGTGGGGATCAATTGCAGTCCAGGTGTTAGTATTTACAGATAATGCGCTGTCGGCAACAACTTAATTCATAGCTTTGTTGCTAATGCCAGATTAACAGTCTACACCAACAAATACAAGCCACATGCTTTATTTGTTGTCTTCAATATGTTAAAACATGTTAATAAGAGAAGTGATGAGTGCGATTATGTTCAGTGCCTAATCCTGTTTCCCTACAACCTGTGAACTGTTTGGGTCCTTCTATTGGTTATGGAGATGATAGGACTTGAGATCTTGCTTATGTGAATGAAATCCATTGCAACATGCATGGAAGTTAGCTTCATGTGCTATGGCCACCCTCAGCTGATTCCTTGAGAAGACAGGCCACCGCAAATTCGAACAGATTATCAACTTAGAAGCCCACATCTACAAGTTAGTGGCAGCCAGGACCAAATAGAAGAATATTAACAAATTTGTTCAAATGATGATCATGTTTCATAATGAACGTATATAGTGTATGCATATATATCTGAAACGTATATAAATCCAATAAATGTAGTCCGTCAAACATTGCCAACTTCGGATGATTTGGCCTAATCGCAACTTCAATTTACCCTAATCACAATAATTTTATTGACAAACAGATGTTACAATTAAGCAGAGTGCACTGTATAAATTATATAATAAATTATTTCTGATTTTCCAGTTGGGATGAAGCTTATAATAAAGAGCTTCAGAACTTTAAAGAGACAAAAGATATAGGTGAAGTATGGTATGTATTTATCATATTATCTTGTACTGTAGTATGTATTATTTATTTATTCTTCAGAGATAAACGTTGATTTTATGTGGTTCATGCAGCTTGGTTTATCAGGAAAATGACACTTCATTGCAGAAATCTCTTTCAGTGTACTTTTATGTTATCAGCAATAATCACAGTACAACTCGGTGTCATTTCAGATCAGGCATTAAAATTTGGCTCTTTATTCTGTGAGACTGGTAAGAATGTTGTTCTGTAAATGGATGGAAAAATATGTAGTACCGGTATTAGTAGTTTCGAAAATCTAAAGTTTATAGAATGCAAATTTACAACTCTTTTATTTTCAGGTGAGCCTGTTAACAAATGTTTTGGTCTTTCAGGTTTGGGGAAGACAGTGTTGAGAGACTTGTGGCATGGATCGAGGACTGTGATACTATTTCTCTTGAAAGTTCTATTATTGACCTTGGGTGCGGCAATGGCTACACAACTACCTTACTTGTGAGTCAATAAATAAAAGAAATAAAATAATGTTGCTTTCAGAAACTTAATGTCCACCAAGAACAGCGATATGCAACAGAGATTAGCAGCATTTGTTTTCTATGCCTTCAAACGTCATGATATGTATTATAACAGTATTTCTGCAGTTTAAATTATAAGACCGGCTTAAATTTGACATTTTTGTGTACTATGGTGCCTGAGGCCTTGAAGTGAAATAATAAAGTTCTGTTCAAATATAATTGAAAGAATTCAAGGCATATGGAAAAGTGAAGGTATGAATATGTTTTGATACCATTACATAAGGAAATTAGAATCATAAATCTAGATTTAGAAATGATAAATATGAAGGTACCGGTAAATATTTGTTATTTAGAAATAACGTTATATTCGTTTTTTTATTTATAGGCTGAAAACGGATTTACAGACCTCACTGGTGTAGACTACTCACAGGCAGCTGTAGACCTTGCACAAGCCCTTGCACGGGATAAACAATTAAAAATAAATTACCAGGTATAGAACTTAGTTAAGTTTCAAATGAAGACATTACTTCTGTAGAACCAAACCCCTGTATGATTCCGCTGTGTGTTAGGCTTACTTGTCACTGCTGATTTGAGGATAACTCCCGTCAAAGGACTTCGAAATGTATCTTGTTAAAAAATATCAATTTGTGAAGAGTTTGCTTTATCTCATTTACGTTTAAAATTTGATCTTCATTCAACAGCATTTTGTAACTCCTAAGCAACTCCAGGGTAGTGCACCGAAATTTAAGTCAAATGTGGAGCGCAATGATTAATACGTAGGAGAAAACCTTAATACCATACACAATATTAAAAACTTTCATACCATACACTATATCAAAACTTTAATACCATACACTATATCAAAAACTTTAATACCATACACAATATCAAAAACTTTAATACCATACATTATATCAAAAACTTGCCATTACCATATACTATATCATTTTACAGGCATGTGACATACTGGCCGACAGCCAACCGGTAGATGGCGCATCTGTGCTTGGACGCCAGTATGACGTATGTCTGGACAAAGGCACATATGACGCCATCAGTCTCAACCCAGATGGCGCTGCGTTACAGAGACGAAAGTACGTCACCAATGTAAGACGTCTCTTAAAGGAAAAAGCTCTCCTAATCATCACCTCCTGCAACTGGACGGAACAGGAGTTGAGGAAGGACTTTGAAACTGGTAATCCCGACGTCTGTGAAACTACTTTTTTTGAAAGGAGTTTTAATACTTAAATGATGTGTGCCTTATCATTGACAGAATCAATCTTGTTGTGTGTTCTGTTCTAATAATGACACAGACTTAGATATAGCTACTGTATGTACTCCATTCATATTTCTATGCGCCAGTAGTTTCAAATTCGGTAACATTATGAAAACAGTCTCTAAATTAAGCAAACAGACCTTCGGACTTGCAGAGTAAATAGTCGATCTTTGTTCGCGCCTCTTGGGTACAAAGACTTGATGCGCATTCAGTTATTCATCTTTTTAGCAAACACTCACTACTTTGTATCCAATAACTTGTAAGCACCCTTTGATTTTATTGCAGCCTTCCAATTTGTGAAGAAGATTCCGACACCCACATTTCAATTCGGAGGCGTAACCGGCAATAGGGAAACCGTGTTGGTCTTCAGCAAGAATCCTTTATAGATAATGTGATAATTTTCTACTTATCCCATACATGCCTTAGATTCAGTCAATAAATGTATGCATACAGACTAATGCTGATTTGTTTGTTGGGTCCTCTCCTGTTACGTGATTGCTATGGCCGACATCCCATTCACCCGTGGCTGGTTAGTTTCCTTATCATATCTGGATGACTTTTCAGTCGCCCGGCAAAGAGTTATCTGTCAGGTCCTATTCTTGTAGTAAATGGATGCTGCATTAATAAGTGCATATACATTGAGCTGGGATTAGACTTTGAAATTTGCTGAAGTAACTTTCTTAGGGGCGCACCATTTCATATCTGGGGGAAGAGCCTAGAAAATAAATTACCATGCAATTTTTTAATTTTTCACAAATTTATTGACATTTATTTATTTTTTTGTATCTTTGTCATCAAATTATTTATTTCTTTAGACACCAATAAGGACATTTTACAAGGTATTTTTTTGGGAATTATGAATTTTTTTTTTTTTAGCATCTGAAAAGCAAACATTTTTTTCCCCCAAATAGTCACAACAAACTATTTTTTTCAAATATTTTCTAGGCTCCCGCTCCCCCCCCCCCTGATATGAAATGGTGCGCCCCTTCCAAGAAAAAAAGAGAACATAAATGGAAAGGGAACCTTCTTGCGATCCGCACGTTATGTCAATTGGTGTGTCTTTCTCATCGAGGTCTTTGCATATTACCGGTATGTGCCAACGTGACGCTCCCGTAACGCTCCCGTACATTTCCTTTAAAAAAACACCTTAACCAATATGTCCTTGTATAGGACATGCACAGGGGGTGCAGTTTATTTGTTCCGATTGAGTTCGGGGAATCTGCGATGATAAATGAGTGAGATTACAGTAGATTAAGCCATTATAGACGTGGCTTAATGGAGTGCCGGTTGCCTAGCTCCACCCCCCCCCCCTGCAACTAAGTAATCCATTAATACCCGCCAAAGAGGTTTCTTTTTGCCGTTAGCTAACTCAATTTGCGGCGCATGCGCATGCCCGCTTGGTTTATTCTTCATTTTCCCCGCAAACCCACTGTGCGCCCCAGGATGACACCAAAACATTTCACTTGCCCTCTATCGCAGGCATTACAGATACTTCCGCTCCTGGACGCTCTGGTCGCTGCGCGCGCGATCAGAGTTGCGGAGCGCGATCAACCGCCCCCAGGGGTGGATCCAGAAAATCTAGATAGGGGGGCCGGTTTCAGGGTCGGATCTAGATGTGAAGAGGGGTTTCGGTTTTATGTTAAATGGTATAAATTTCGCCCCCCCCCCCCCTGTGGATCCGTCCCTGTCAAATACGTGTGGATATGAATGAGAATATTATCCTTTATTTACCAATGTTTTACACTTTTTAGAGTGTCCAAATTAGGGTTAATTGTTTAGTGGATATGCCCGCAACAAATTGTAAGCGGCGGTGGACTCAACCCTCTGCCAGCTGGGCTGCGTACCGGATCACGATCGATCGCCATCGCACTCCTTACGGTACGACGATTAAAGGAATTGAACTTTGCGGATTGGTCAAGGACGCGTACAAATTTGAAACGAAAGTGGGGTATGGTTCGCCGCGATCAAGAGCAGTCTCGCATGATATTACACTCTGCACGACGATTCTTCTCAAATAAGTGGGGATAACCCGTAAATATCGATGCTTTATAATTATCTTTTATTGGTCAATATTTTACACCATTTATATTGTGTCCAAAGTAAGTATAATTATTCAGTGGATATCCCCGCAACAAATGTAAATAGTTTGAGGTGACCAATGTTGTTGCATAGCGGGCTCAGAGTGACCAAAAATGTTCGCGGCAGTCGACCGTGCCAGGCAACTTAACGTATGCGGAACGCCATCTGTCGGGAGATCGCGGGCACAGGTCAGGCTTTGTTCGCCAGAGGGCAGCACCGTTCGTACGTAGACAGCTAGCATCGATTTCAAAGTAAATATTTTGGTGAACAGTTACAAATACATAGAATGACAGCTTCTTTTATGTTAACCTAGTTGCGTAACGATGTTTCCCACGACAGTTCGAAGTGATGACAGGGATTACTCTGCCTGCATGTAAAATGAACGCCTCTGCCTCTGGTCGTGTAAATTCGTTATGTAACTTTTATTATCGCCCACGATATATCATTCTCCGCCCTCATCACCCCACCGTCCCTTCCTTACAGTAATAGTCTCTACAGCATTTTTTTCCGAATTATTTAAATAATACATATTATAGATCTATGTGTGTAAGAAGCATAGAAATGATCATTGATTGCATACTGAACTAAAGATGATAAAAACGAGATTGCGTCACCTGTAGGGTGAAAACGATGTAAAATGTAAAATTTGGATTATGTCTTCGGTCCACTACGACCTTGACCTTAATAATTGACTTGACTGACTTTATTTGTGACATTTTAAAGCCTCTCAGATCCAGATTTGACACCTTAGATCCAGATTGACCCCTCAGATCTATATTTGGCACAAGTGATGCCTCAGATCCATATGGACCCCTCAGATCCGGCAGCTCTATAGTCGCAACGGAAACTTTCCAGACAACGAAATTTCCCGTTTACGGCTTGATGGCGTCATTCACTGTTTACTGTGATGTCACTGGGCGATACCATTTACATCTTTGTAAGGGGTCGTGGGTTTGAATTCCTTTGTAGTGTTTTATCATTAACTCTGTTTTTAAGCATTGACGCATACCTAAAGTGACCCAGAGGGAACTTGAAATCAGTTGAGGCTAAACTTAGATTTATTGCGCCTCCTGCAAAAGTGGGTACAGCAGATCAACCATTACCCCCTGACCATTGCATTCAACCTCAGTATCCTCGTCCAATGATGCGATGGACTTTGCCAATCTGACCTAGATTTTGAACCAATCAGGTGGCAGTTGGATGACGTTTACATTTGCGTGACTGACAAGAGAATGATAAAAACAACATCGTCTGCTCTATTAAATAGCATGGCAGGAAACAATTGTTCAGACAGGGCCCAGTTCATAGGTAAGGAATATGCATAGAATTCATCCTCAACTCGTAGAGTAAACAAATAATTCGCAAATTTTGATATGTCCGGAGAGTTGCCGTTTTGACTGAAAACTGTCGCTATAGTGAGCATCCTTTCAAATGTTGGCCTCATCCCAAAAGTAAAATCATTCTTTAGTTTTTCCCAGGTTCAACGATCTCACTCGGTGGACAGCTAAAACCAAACTGCCCGTTTATTTAATTTTAGTCTATATTTCTAGTTTCTACATCCCTACCATGCACATTAGTTTCATAGCAACCAACTGAATCATCCCACCATCCCAGCTTGAACCCCCCCTGCCCTGCCCTGCCCATCTCAAGAGTTTGCCTACACTGGCACCACAGTCGCCGTCACAGTTCGCAACAGTGAAGAGCCTAGCTGTAATGTTATAATAAGATTAGCAAGCCGCGCTGTGTTGACATCTTGATAAGCCCAGTGACAAGTCCCCGGCCACACCTCATTGATATCGGCCAGCTGTTCTTAATAATTAATAGCTTTTGTAGGGTCCTATGTTAAAGTTTAGCAATTTTTTGCAGACAAACTAATTAGGCAATTTGTAAAATTCAAAGACTTGATACAAGTTACCGATAGGTTCAATACGTGATATAATGTACAGCGTCATTAAATGAACACTGTGAACGTTATAGCAACTTTTCAGATTTTTGGTCCCATCTACCAATGGTTAAGGAACAAACCAAAAAAATCCTGTGACCTTGACCTTTGATGTACATTCCCGCTAACGAACTTGACAGAGCCATGTCGAATACCTATCGATGGGTAAAGTTACAGAACAAAATGTTGCATTTTGCGACCTACAGAGCGCGCACACACACACAGACAAACCAATATAGTGATCGATGCCGTAAAATCAAAGATTTTGCGTCGTAATAATATGCAGCTTGTCTACATTACAATTATACAGTTACAAAATAGACCTCAAAACTAAAAAGAATAGATAGCTGTCAGTCCCACACATCATGCTGTAATAAAGGCAATCTGCACATCCTGCATCATAAAAATTTAAATTGATGCATTTCATTGAGCTGTGAGGGGACCTGGGGATGCATTGTAAGTATATATAAATAGCTGGATATTAGAGAGGTTTTTCTCTCCATAAACAGGGCCTTACACCATATGAGAACAGATTGGCCATGGTGACCCACCATCAGCTGTTCATAATGCAATGTATGTTTGTAGCCTAGGTAATTAGGTCTAGGTGCTATGTATCAAAAACTATTGTATGTGTAATGATTTAAAGGGTTTACTTCCATTAAAATAATATACAAACTACACATTATTTCATTTAAATTAATGTCACATTCTTTTTTTGGATGTCCCATAATTTTAAAGATCTCTGAGACATTGAGACCTACCCATTGGCATACTTATAAATTCACTGTAGGTGTCGCTCAAATTACCCCTTTTTTCTCTTAATCCTTGGAGCAGAAACTTACAACTTCTCTCAATGTACCGATCTGAGACTGCAGTTTTTTCAACATGGCAGCTCTTGGCCATATATTTCAGTTGATATCAAAAGTGTTTAAATCAATTTTCAGCTGTTAACTATACATTCCAGATGATATTAAAAGTATTCAAATAAATTTCAGATCTTGACTATGGGAAGTTGTGGACGCGAGACAGTACGGGATTTGTTTGTTTTGATGACGGTTCGGGCGATAAGGCGTTGGGAGAAATATTATTACTGTTGGCACCAAGCCAGGTAGCCCGCCGCAGGCGATAGTATGCCGCGGGATAAGGTGATAAGCACCCAGCGGTTGTGTTGACACATGCGATAGCTTTGACACGTCTAAGAGCGGCGGCTGGATATTAATAGGTTCAAGGCGGCTGCTGGTGCCAATGGGCTCTTGCATGTCGCGGCATAGTGGGACAGACAGCTTCATTTTATTAGTATAGAAGTGATATCAAAATAACCTTAATATATATTGCCACGAGTGTCAGTGTCTATTTTAGATACCTTTTTATTCAAAAATGTCTCTCTCAATGACTACAAAATCTTGCACCATGCTCTTGCTCTCCATATGCCATCTGTGACCTAGGCGGCACACCTTCACCATACTAGTAATGTAGTGCCCCTCGAGGAGTTTTCCCAGAACTGGTACCTGTGCAGTTATTAATTTACTTTTATATATACGTCAGATTTATAAAATTATAGCATTAGGTAATTTGCACCTATTCTTTATATATGTTTACATATCTACTTGACCATTATCATTTTTGCAATTATTTCATCTTCAATATCACATGTATTAATTTGCAGGGTTTTAGTATTGACTGCCGAGTTATTTATATTTTGAAGAACCAGTATAGCACGATATAGCCTTACAGGCTAAAAGTGCCGTTAAACCCCAATCAAATGAAATCAATTATATATGTTTATTCATATCCAAACAAACACAGGAGATGAGATCCAACTGGCCAATGGTTATTATATTTTCAGTATATCAACTGTTTAGTAATTAAGCAGCTAGCTACCAGCTAACTACCTCTCTGTAGATGATATATATACACACTTTCCTGCTATGAAAGCATCTGGGGACTCACTGAGTCAGAATAGGTCTTATAATTATTCTACTCAGAATGAATGAGAGCAGAGTTTAACATTTTAGATACAGAATTAGTTTCCTAGAGGCTAGGTATTATCATATTCAGTAATACAGAAGTTAAGATTATTTGGATAATTATCTTCTCCATTATGCATGGATAAAGCTCATGTATAGCTAATGTTTCATTACCGTAGTTCAGATTTAAAAATCTTATTAGCAAAGTTAGATATACATGTCTAATACATCTGGTTATACAATTTAGAAGGACGGATCTTTCTGTCATTTATACTAAACCGGAACTTTGACTTTCTTTATATTATTTTTTTTTATTAATTTGTTATTAATTTTTCTGTCACAAGTTATTTAAGCCTGACATATAACCTAAGAACATAAATTTAATATTACAATCTTGTCGTAAGTCTAATGCTGGTGACATTAGATCTTGTTTACAGCCATTGTTGTACAGAAGACAGAGCTGATGGAGCTAAGCTAGTAACCAAACTGACTTGGCTGTAGCCAGGAATCAAATTATGTTTGGAATTCCACGGAACATCCTCCTGCTTACGTTCTTGTACTTCATTCAGGGATTGCCCTATGGACTGCAGGTGAGTGAGCAAGGTTTCGACAATATAAGATATTGAACAGCTGCATTCAATAGTTGTGTTGTGCTTTGTGTGGCTTTTAACTTTAAATAGTATATGGTATTCACATCATAACATGCGTAATGTTTGTGAAACTTAAACTTGCTCTATTCATGTCTGCATATTAAACATCTTTTAAAGTGACAAGTTGAATTATCCAGATTTTTTCTTTCGTTTGTTGTTATAGCTATGTGACTATTGGACGCTTCCTATACATTTACATCTGTGCAGCTGTCTATCGCTACAACCTTAAAGCTTCTGGGCAAGCCCCCCTCCAACCCCCTTCCCCCAAACCCCCTTCTGTTTGGCAGCTCTGATCCCGGCTGGTGCTTGTCCCTCAGGTGCAGTTCCTGCCAGTCTACCTGCGGCAGCGAGGCGTCAATCTCAGCAGTTTGTCCCTCCTCAGGCTGCTCCACCTGCCCTGGCTATGCAAGCCGCTGTGGGCGCCCCTAGTGGACAAGTGGGGCACCAAGCGGCAATGGCTGGTGGGCAGCGTCGCGGGGCTGATGCTGACGTGCGTGCTGACCAGCCTGCTGTCGCCGGAGGGCGGGGAGCTGACGGCCACGTGCTGGCTGCTGCTGCTGATGAACCTGGCGGCCGCCACTCAGGACATCGCCGTCGACAGCATCGCCATGAGTCTGCTGGGCCCCGCCGACCTGGGCCAGGGTAACACCGCCCAGGTGGTGGGCTACAAGCTGGGGTCGGTGTTTGGCGGGGGGGTCATTGTGGGGCTGATGCAGCCGCTCGGGTGGCGCGGTCTCTTCCTCGCCCTGGCGCTCCTCTATCTGGAGGCGCTCCTCTTTGTCCTCGTCTCGCCGGTCGTCAGGGACCTCGACCGGAACCGGAAACTCGCTCAGCAGACGCGTCGTCCTGGTGACAACGCGGAGGCCAGATGTGACTCGCCTGTGTCGGATTGCGACAGCGTCTTTCTGGATGACCATCCGGGTTCTTCGGGATCTGAAAAGGGTGGATCCGGAGCGTCGTGTGGCGCCCGGGGCTCGGCGGATAGCGATCTTACTCCAGAGGAGGAGTCGAATATTGTAGGTGGGGAGTCGAAGTCGAAAGTAAGAGAGACGCGCGGGGGGGAATCTCACTCCGACGAAAGTGAAGCGGATGCAAAATCCAATCTTTTTCACCGGAAACGAACTAAAGTCGAGCATCCAGAGAGTGCTCCTCGCTCGGAACCCAAGGCTAAGGTGAAGGTCGTAGAGGAGGGCCAACCCCACATCTCAGGAGATTATTCCGGCTTAAACTTCTGGAGAACCATTTTTAATGTCCCAGGAACGAAGTGGATGCTGCTCTTTGTTCTTGTGTATAAACTGGGTGAGTAAACAATGATGTTTGTGTCATCAGATGTGTATATCACTATAATAGGAAAAACTAAGGACTAGGGATTGAAATTTGTTTGGTGTACTACCTGAGATGGATTAAGTCGATAAATGCTGTAAGATTGATTTTTGGATCAGTGACCCGGCATGTGTTATCTACTGAGCTCGTGTTACAGCGCGCTCGTTATTAGGGCTTCCCTGTTTCAGTTCTTAAATGTTGATCTCTCGGGACGCCTGTTGACATTACAGGAGATATGTGTTAAGTATTTACTATGATGACGCTCTGCCTTTACTGAAATCACTCTCCCCGTGCCACAGGTGAGCAGGGGGCGCTCAGCATGCTGCCGCTGCTACTCATCGACATGAGAGTGTCGGGAGAAGATGTGACCTTTTGGAATGGAGTCATAGGTCAAGCTGCCTCCATCGGCGGCTCGGTGGCTGGCGGTTGGCTCATCGCCCGTCAGAGGTCAGCACCGATTGGAGGCTTATCCTCTATGATAAACAATAATTTAAATTTACATATAACTAAAGGAGACTTTTTAAAAAAAAATTAAATGTATGATCTTCCTTCAGCTAAAGTTAAGTATTAAGCATCCAAGTAGTGAATTGCGTATAGCTTTGGAACATTATAACTATTTCAATCCTGTGTTCTCTGTTAATATCTGCGGATTGTTGTCACGTAACAGCTTCAAATAAATAAATAAAGCATACCAAAATGCCGCTCATTAACACAATCAAATTCATTATAAAAATACGTTTGTAGAGGGAAGGTGTTTGACTGTTATACTTGTCATTCGCAGGTTTCCTGTATCGATGTTACTGCAGCAGTTCAGTTTGCTGCGACTCCTCCCTGTGGGCATTCAGACGCTGGTCATCGCCTACTGGCACGAGGGGGACTACCTCAGCGCCCTCCATCGCTGTAAGTCAGAAGTAGATCCGGAGATTCTATGTGTGTGGGCTTACCTCAGCGTGTTAGCATGGTTATGGCCCTGATTACAAGTAACATACCAACTATTTTGAGTATGAAGACTATAGCGCCATTGTAACAAGTGCATCACGAAAGAAGAGGGTGACTTGTTACCATAGTGATAAGTTTTACTGTCCTTATTGTGGTAATACATTCTCCTTTCCGTGTGTTCTCATTTCTTCTGTAGACGTTGAACAACCAGATACATTTCACCAAGATATGACACCTAAGGGTAAGAGAGGCTACCTAACCTTGGATATTGGGTACATTCACTAGTTTGCGTAACTGTTCTCCCGTGTTGTTATTTCTGCATCTGTTTATTCCTTGCAGATATATGCATAGGGACCATGGTGCTACTGATGTTGTTGGGGGGCATGGTGACCACGGTGACCTTCACCTTCATGATGCAGTGCTCGCAGCGCGCCCCGGCGGCCGTCCAGGCCACTCACTACACCATGCTGACAACGGCCGAGGTCATGGGAAAGCTGCTGTTCGTGGCGGCGACGGGTCACGTGACGGAGGCCGTGGGGTACCCGCTGACCTTCCTGGGCCTCATCCTGCTGACGGCCGCCGTCATCCCGCTCTTCAATCTCGACTCCTTCCCCGGCGTCTCGTGCGTCAAGGCGCTCACCACTCTCACCACAGGGGGCGACACCGACAGCAGGCCGGCGTCGCCACGTGGCGTGGGGGGTCGTCTCCATGGAGATCTCGAGGGTCGCGACGACATTGAGGAAGAGGGGGTGGACTTTGAGGATTATGGCGGAATCGTGGATGATTTGGATGATATCGACAGCGGAAGTGACAGTTCCGGATTGAATGGCAACGCTGGTAGTGACATCGATAGTATTATTCCGCTTCCCTGTGCAGCTGTGGAGCGTCCTATAGTAGGGCACTGACCCGTCTCACTGTGGAGCCCGTCTCACTGTGGAGGGTCCTATAGTAGAGCACTGATCAGTCTCACTGTGGAGCGTCCTATAGTCGGGCACTGAACCGTCTCACTGTGGAGCCCGTCTCACTGTGGAGGGTCCTATAGTAGAGCACTGATCAGTCTCACTGTGGAGCGTTCTATAGTAGGGCACTGACCAGTCTCACTGTGGAGCGTCCAATAGTAGGGCACTGACCAGTGTCACTGTGGAGCGTCCTATAGTAGGGGACTGACCAGTCTCACTGTGGAGCGTTCTATAGTAGGGCACTGACCAGTCTCACTGTGGAGCGTCCAATAGTAGGGCACTGACCAGTGTCACTGTGGAGCGTCCTATAGTAGGGGACTGACCAGTCTCACTGTGGAGCGTCCAATAGTAGGGCACTGACCAGTGTCACTGTGGAGCGTCCTATAGTAGGGGACTGACCAGTCTCACTGTGGAGCGTCCTATAGTAGGGCACTGACCAGTGTCATTGTGGAGCGTCCTATAGTAGGACACTGACCAGTCTCACTGTGGAGCGTCCTATAGTAGGGCACTGACTATAATCGGCACGGAAACTATTTGCCGCCTCGTTTTCTAATTTGACACGAAATGTTTCATTGACAAGCCTAAAATCATTTATATTTGTCAACTTGAACCAAAGACCTAACAGAATTTGGCATACTCACAGTCCTGTTGTCAAAAGAATTCACATGATACAAACATTATGAGTTTCACGCAAACGAAGCGGACAAGTTTAGCTATGACCGTCGCTCTGTTTACCTTGTCATTTGTCATGTATTTGGGCGATAGTATTGCTGGTATTTTGGGCAGGGGGGTTAGGTTGTGTCAATGTCAAGCCGTAACTTGAATTAAGCTTACATGCGTTTATAGTTCCTCTCATATATATGAACATTGAAGCTACAAACTCATTCCTTTTGCATTGCTTTTGCTTTGAGATGCTAAAATTACTGTTAGTATAGAAACTTTGCATGGGCACATAATGCTCTGTCCCCTTTTCTAGTACCTGATATTAGACTCTTCCGTGGGCTTACTTCTTTTAACCAATGAAAACGCAGTAATATGACTTTCACCTTACGACGTCATAAAAAGGCGGCTGTCAACGCATCTTCGTCTGCTATACTTTATGCTAGAGACTATCGTGTTGTGCTGTTATTAAAGAAGATACAGTTTCAAGTAAGTTAAAATCACAAGGGTCTCGTGTAATGGAGCAAATAAATACATAAATCGTGGCTGCAAATGGTACACGGACAAAAATATTTACGAAAGCGAGGCGGCAGATATTAAACGCGCCGACTATAGTCTCACTCTGGAGCGTCCTATAGTAGGGCACTGACCAGTCTCACTGTGGAGCGTCCTATTGTAGGGCACTGACCCGTCTCACTGTGGAGCGTCCTATAGTAGGGCACTGCCCAGTCTCACTGTGAAAGGTCCTACAGTAGGGCACTGACCACTTTCTTCTCACTGTGGAGCGTCCTATAGTAGGGCACTGACCCGTCTCACTGTGGATCGTCCTATAGTAGGGCACTGACCTGTCTCACTGTGGAGGATCCTATAGTAGGGCGCTATGCTGTCTGACTGGAGCGTCCTACAGTAGGACACTGACCACTTTCTTTTCACTGTGGAGGGTCCTATAGTAGGTTCCTGGCCATTTCCTTCTCAATGTGGAGGGTCCTATAGTAGGACACTTACCACTTCCGTGTCACTGTATAGGGTCCTACAGTAGATCACTGAGTACTTCCGTGTCACTGTGGAGGGTTTTATCGTAGGGCAGTGACTACTTCCGACGTGGCATCATTGCAGTACTACTTCCGCACCAATGCCTTGGAGTGTCCTATAATACAACAGGTACGAGAAGCATCTGCCATATTGCTTTATTGTCGCTCGAACATGTGGAGCATACCATTCGTATCGGTTCTTCTGGTCTCTTATTTATTGCTCAAGGGAATTAGATTTTAGATAATTTATCTGTCAATTTGCATGAATAATATCACGTCATAGTATCTTTGTTATTATCGTAGTTGGCATAATTGAAACATGTTATTGTTACTATGATGGACACCTAATATGGAAGCTGTGCAAATTTTCTTGTTCATGCCTTGTTTAACTTTATTTGTTGTATAGTGCAAATGTCAGTATGCGTACTGTCATATGTTACTTGTACGTTACGTAGTGTTACTTATATGTTACATAGTCAGCATTTTGGAATCACTTTTTGAAGTTTGCGTGAATTGTACAAATTTTGATGTGTATATGACGAGTTTCGTTTGTCACGGCAACTGAGCTCTGTTGTTGACTTCATACGAGCGACGACACTTATTTATGCAAAGGCTTTGAACAGCCAGACACCTACAGATAGACATGTACACCCCTAGCTTTCATTCAAGTGGGATTTTAAGCGTCTCTAACAATGACAGGCTTGACGTTTTGTTTAGCGAATGAGCATTAATAAAGTTCGTATCGAACTTCGTCTTCGTCTTATTCTATCACTGAACTTGACTTTCATTGGGACCAGCACCGATTGGCGTATTGCTCAGTCCCGTTCTCCTCTTCCTGAATTACGTTAAATATAACTTGTGTAAATGTAGACGTTTAAGCGAAACGACGTTGTTTAAGCCATTGATATACCAAACGGCCCTTTGACATCCATCGATATACCAAACGACCCTTTGACACCCATTGATATACCAAACGGCCCTTTGACATCCATCGATATACCAAACGACCCTTTGACACCCATTGATATACCAAACGGCCCTTTGACACCCATCGATATACCAAACGGCCCTTTGACAGACCCATCGATATACCAAACGGCGCTTTGACGCCCATTCATTTACCAAACGGACCTTTGACACCCATCGATATACCAAACGGCCCTATGACACCCACCGATATACCAAACGGCCCTATGACACCCACCGATATACCAAACGGCCCTTTGACACCCATTGATATACCAAACGGCCCTTTGATACCCATTGATATACCAAACGGCCCTTTGACACCCATTGATATACCAAACGGCCCTTTGACACCCATTGATATACCAAACGGCCCTTTGACACCCATTGATATACCAAACGGCCCTTTAACGCCCATCGATAAACCAAACGGCCCTTTGACACCCATTGATATACCAAACGGCCCTTTGACACCCAATGATATACCAAACGGCCCTTCGACACCCATTGATATACCAAACGGCCCATTACATTAACAGAATTACATTCGCTGCCATAATATCACATATTCACATAGAATTTTCATATTCTACTGGACTACCGTTACATACAGGGACCATGCATGGCTACCGACGCAACGACAGTCTTGCATCAGTGCAAATTTAAGATTCTTTGAATCCCTTTGCTGTTGTCCATTGTGACAACAGGTCCGGGGCAAACTCACCCCACGCTTGCAATTGGTTAGTTATGCAAGCTCTGTGATATTTCATAAATAAAATCGTAAAATGACCAAATTTCGTGTGCGGAAATGCTTTGCTTCTTCTCCTGGACATATCTCAACTCAAAAAAAACATCAGGTTTTGTGAAATCAGTAATCATGTTCTTGGCGGTCTCATATCCGTTATCCATAAGCAAAACCATATGTCCCAATTGCTTAGACCCTGTAACGCATAGCCATATATACTGTCACCTCTTCACCAGGCTCTGTACCACTTTTGTGTATAACATGTACCTCAACCCGACACCACAGGCCTTGACCCCTGTTGTGACCCCTGACCTTTCCCTTAAGCCCGACCCTGTATCCCCTCACCCGACTCAATACGCCCTCAACCCGACACCACATGCCTTGACCCCTGTTGTGACCCCTGACCTGTCCCCTAAGCCCGACCCTGTATCGCTTCACCCGACTCAATACGCCCTCAACCAGACCACAGGATTTGACCCCTGCTGTGTCCCCTGGACCTGACCCCCTGACCTACCCTTTGCAACCGACATTCGACAATTTCTTACAGACGGCATGGCTCCCAGACCTCCTATATTTCCTGTATTTCCCATAATACTATAACGGTGGTCAATATGTGGGCCAACAAGTCCTATATTTTACTGGTTACCAGACCGTGTCCATTACGGATTACTATCTCGCTGTGGTATATAAACAGTAACTTTCAGAGCTACATATTTGTATGCCATCGTAGTGTGTTTGTTGAGAGATTTATCCCTGAGATGGTGCCATGCTACCAGCCAATGTGTCATGAAAGCTACAGATCAGGCCAAAAATGTTCACGTGCAGAATATGGATGATCCGACTTTCATGGTTCTGGCAGGCGGCGCGACAGACAGTGGGCGCATTTCTTTGGGCCAGGTTCGGTATCCCGCCCCGGGCCCGCAACACGTGACAGGGAACTTCCGAGTATGCCGATAGGGATATGCCTATTCCAATGAAATGCACACACCGTTCACATTCGGTGCACATTAAGGCACTGGAACCAACCTACTCTTCATCACCTTTCAATCAGCCGCCATCTTCTCCCGAATGCCCCGTGCTGTTTAGAACGGGGCACATCGGCATACCGAATGCATGCGCGCGCATCCATACCTGGGTGAAAGAAGTGTCGGGCGGTGAACCGATGCGTAATGTGCGTATTCGGTCCACCGTAGGGATACACCCGGGGTACCAAAGAAATGCGCCCAGTAATGGTATACGATTGCTAACTTGTACGTATAAGGTGTGTCTTCAGATACAAGTTAACATTTTTTCAGTAACAAAGGTCATGAATGTATCTCAACATGTTCGGAATACTCCTATTTATTGGTAAACTATCCTATTATTAATATGAGATTTGTTCTATAAACTCCTGTATTCGAAATAGGCCTACAGAACTATATTTCCTATAATTAAATGTGCTGGGACGCCTGATACGGTTATGGCATGGCGAGTTATTCATGGCAGCT
Source organism: Arenicola marina (assembly GCA_964019135.1). Taxonomy (NCBI): domain Eukaryota; kingdom Metazoa; phylum Annelida; class Polychaeta; family Arenicolidae; genus Arenicola; species Arenicola marina. The sequence continues at coordinate 8,481,131 of OZ025248.1, read as the reverse complement.
TGCCGCCTGAAAGATTCCATAAACCCCAACGCGGGTATAAAAACTATGATGAGACACATCTACTCTACCCCTTCCCCCGTCTTCGCCTGCCCCGTGACCCCTCATTACGAGTCCCCGCCGTCCACTGGTGACGGTGATAATCACCATATAATCCGCCCACAGATTATCGCTTGACACTTTCTTTGGTTACCCACGGGGTTGCTAGGACAGGGTCGTTATATCATGTTATGGCTTGCGTACGATACGTTTAAACGATCTCGATTTCCAGGCCCAAGACCAAACCAAGACAAGTCTGCACTTTTTCTGGTATGTGTGCTATGCTAAGACGCGCGACAGACTGAATAAAGAATATTAACCAAGATTGTGGCGAGGGGATGGACAAACATACCAACTTGACGCAGCGGTTCACGCCAATCACGCTTACTTACTAACCTACTTAATTGCTTGGCCAACGCAATCTTACACTGAAATAAAATGTTTTCAATGGCAACTAGATTTGTTTAAAAATGGTGGTCGTTTCGTCGTTCCTTTATAAATTAATGCACAAAAAAGATCGATATATTAAATTGAGCTGTGACCGATGCAACAACAGTTCCATATTACTCAATTACCAGTACAAACACAATACCAGCTTACCCATTTATCGACACAAACGCAATACCAGGTTACCCAATTATCGACACAAACGCAATACTAACTTACCCAATTATCGACACAAATGCAATACCAGGAGGGGGTGGAGTGGCGGGTTACGACGCATGAATGGGATGTTTTGCAAACAACATATGAGTTGTTTTTTCATTCAATGTCGAGTAGATAGTTATACGTGTTGTGTGTACACGAATAATCTGTGCTTTAGGCCACATTTGTGCACATATGGGCTATACCCACCCTGTAATGGCCCTACCACGCAAATCGAGACTATGCGAGAGAGCCATAGGGGGAGAAGGTAGCAGGGAGGAAGTGGGGGGCGGGGGGGGGGACTATTTTTACAGCGTCGCTGGACACGCCGGTTCTTATTGCAAGGTCATCAAGGGGTAACACAGGCATGTTCGCTAATCGCTCTCAAGCCTTCTTTGTTAATGAGGTGGGGGGTGGCGCGGGATGGGGGGGGGGGGGCGACTCATCCGTAACTTGTGGTTTAGGCCACATTGTTTTGCCTGGTTACACAGAACATGTATAAAAACGGCGAAGCTAAGTAAAGAGTAACCATTTCCAGTACAACGGGTGACACGGCAACAACCTGGGCCCCCATTCGCGCCTGATCGAGGGAACTTGTTCGTCTTGGATCCTCTAATTTTTAGCGATCGCTAGACATCCGGATCAACACCAAGTCCAGTTTCTTCGTTTATTTGTTATCGCAGCCGTATTTGTATCCAGAATGAGTATCCCGGAGGCATGGAAGGCCGATCCAGAGATGGAGGATCGGGACCCCACTCCACTCAACCCACACGTCAAGGTAAGCATCCAGATGGCGTGCAGAATTAAGCCACAGCTGTCAAAAACATGCATTAAAGTTGCAGAGAGGCTTGGAATTGCCTTCTTTGTGCGATATCGCTGATAATAACCCCATTAAGTTACTGGTTTAGGTTGCGTGGGAGGATCTGGTCGGGGAACCTGAACACACTCGCAGCATCGACTGCGTCTGGAAGTACAGCTACAAGTGCTTCAACCTGTGGAAGGCGCTGTGCTACATCATCGTGACCACTCTGTGCGGCATCCCTCACGCCATCTGCTACGGCTGCTGTTTCGCCTGCGTCGCCTTCTGCCACATCTGGGAGGTGACCCCCTGTCTGGCGCTGCTGGAGATCAACCTGGGCGCCTACAAGCGATTCGCCACCCTCTGTATAGGCGCCTGTGTGGAGCCACTGTGTACGGCCTGCTCGGTATGCTTTATACACTGCAAAAGTGGTTAACTCCCATGACTGATCACTAAACAGGGTTAAATTTGATGATTGTTCCATCAACTGTAAGAAGGTATTTAATTGGCGCTTGGTCAGCAACGAAAGGGTTAATCTGATGGTTGTGTTGTCATTGATGACTGTCGCACAAACTGTTTTACATTGCCTTGTTGGTGTTTTATCAACAGCAAAAGCTGGTTAATTAAACCTTTGTCTTATGTCTTCCGAATGTTGTAAAACCATAGCTGTAGATGATGGCAGATTAACGACGGAGACTTTCGTTTTCCTCGTGTTGGTATATCACGCGGCAGTTGTAAGAGGAATTGCAAAATAAAATCATTCGCACATCTTGTTACACATTTGTCGTATTGGTGTCGAGCGTTTTCGCGTATGAACCACTTTCGTCCAGAATTGTCATAGCTTCGTCAATCAAAGAAGTTAAACCTATGAACTGTTATCCTTTGTTCTGTCTCTATGCGTCCTTCCGTTCATGCGCTTCAGACCCCTTTCGGGGATGGCGGAGGGGTGGGCAAGGCACATTTTAAGCTTCGTGATGCTTTATGCGTTTGTTCACGGATTTTGAATATATTCCTGTTTAAAGGTAACTGTCGAGAATCCACCTAGATGACACAAATAAAACGAGTACGAGGCAGCAGGCTCTCGATTAGGGTGAGGACGTTGACGCCAAACATAGAAGAAACGGTGCCAGCTTTTGGTAATAAAATAGACCCTAGTCAAGAAATAATAAAATAATAAAATATCGGGCGTCCCCCATTCCCCCATTTTCGGGCATGCAAAGCGCTCCCCCCATGTAATGTATTGGAGAACTCATCTTGGAAATTCGACGCTCTATCCTCCCCTCTATGAAGAATTTTTAATCCAAATTCGACCACCCACCGTTTTACTTTTGTTATCCGCTGTTGGACAAGGACATGGGTACAGTGACTAGCCGACTCGGAGGATGCATGGCAAGATGTGTTCTCCACCCGCGTATGAAAGGAAGGGACGTACATTGGTCATATGCCTTGATATATCAGACCGTTCCAGATACCCCTGGTGACATTTATCGTCAGTGTTAAACGCATCCAAATGAAGATAAACAGCGTGTTTTGCCGGTAGGCATTTCTATCAGCTGTTTTTTCGGCGTATATACATTTATCTCATTCTTAAAAGACATCACGATATGTATCTACATATCTTTTTTTCTTTTTTAAAAGAGCGCAGCTCGAGTTAAAGTTACCTGAAACACAAGAATACCAGAATTTCCCATGGGGAGCGCTCTATTGTGTGGTTTAATGCTGTAATGCTGAAGAAGAACATTTCTTGACACGCAGAATCGTGATGCCGGGGAATCGTGATACCAAAGGGATTTTTAAGACAAGAATCCCTATATATTGGGCCATCAATAATAGAACATTCTTTGTTCGGGTACACAATTACACATATCCCATATGACGAGTTCAAATATCAACAAATAGCTAGAAGCGATCATTAGACCTTTCGTGAAGTCAATGTAGGTTCCCCTTTAAAAACTTCGTTTCACTAAAAATTGCGAGCTCGTAACCGTATCATTTACATGCTAACTTAACGACAGATACGTAATTCTACGAGCAACGGAGATAATGGTTATGCTGCGATTAATTTGGTGCAGCCGTTTTGGTGCAATTCACTTTCCAGCAATATTATTCATAAACATGCTGCCATATATAGGCCTATATGATGAATTCAACATTTTTCATCTCTCTTCTGGCCGGCAATTAATTTTCTTTTTATTTTAAAGTTACAAGATCTAAGTGAGATGACATCCTTGTGCGCTGTTCCTGTGCATTGTACGCATGAGACGGGCAGTCCTATTATTTCTAATGATAAAGACTCTGTGATAAAACATCGCGGGATAAAATTTTATTTCAGATATTATAACTTCAGCACTGGTAACTTCCTTTTTCAAACATACCAATTTATCTAAATATTTAGATAAAACCTGCCTATTCATGATCAACAGTTACTACGAATGATTTGATCGTTTAGAGTTGATGCTCAAGTTTGTTCAGATTTCGGGACTAAAAAGTTCCACACTTACCAAACTATGAGGCATAGATTGCTTCAAAATATTTGCTCTTTTATGGGTAAATTATATTAATTTCGCAAATTGGTAAACCCAAAAGTTGGCGTTTAAACGCTCCTAACAAACGATAATTAAACCGTAGAATGGTCATTGTAATATATATATATATTATTGTATTATTCCTGAAAGTATAGAACATAGGAGCCGCTTCTTCTTGGTATTGTAAGATTCATTAATACAGGAAATAAATTACTACGGAGATGTGATTAATTTAAAATTGCATTTTATATTATACTATAAAGGAATATGTTCTTGATGTCATGCCACCTGAATGTGTAAATAAAAAAACCGTCAACGTAACTTAAATAACCCTGGGTTTCGCGACATTGGCATAACAAGTAATTATTGTTGAGAGTGCGCCGTGCTTGGAGATGGCTAACGATCACACCAACTTGTGTGAAAAATGGCGACCATGTGTCTGTGTGTGTGGGGGGGGGTGTGGGGGCTGAGGAAGATGACGACCAGATACGATGTGTCGTCCAATTATTCATGATATTCCAGTCCATAATCCCGCTACCCCCTTCCCCCCCTTCCCCCTCCCTCTCACCATGTACCTCGTCAGTTGATATAGCACCATGACAAAAGTCTTTCTCGTATAAAATAGCTTGGGCCAAAATCCCATATGAGATCTTCTTGGTTGCGAGAGTTACTAAAACGCGTATCAAATGTTGTGGTTAAGAGATATCTTATACGTTGCCAACAAATGTCGTATGTTAGATGAGAAAGTTGACGCGCCACCGCTAACAACAGTGTTAGAAGAAATCGTAGGGTGCTATTTCTCCCTGTTCTGTCGTTGTTAAAATGCGGGTGGCAGTCAGGTCGTCGATTGGGAGACACTTGGCTATGGCGGAAATTAGTTTACTGTAAGTGACAACTTTTTCTCATGCACATCCTCCATGTAGTGAAGAAATGCGATATGTCTCTGGTATCTCGGTTCCCTACTATAACATCGCTTGCATTCTCGCCCAAAATGGCGAAGGCGGGTGGTGGGGGGGCGGGGGAGCTGTGCAAAGGCGTGACGGTGACCCTTTGGATTAGCGCCTGGCACAAGTAAAAGTGATCTGACCAACGGATTAGAGAAAGCTTAACCTGTCCACGCAGACCAACGTTAGAGACGTAAGGCGGGGTGGGGGATGGTGGTTGGCGGCGGGGTGCAGGATGGCGGGTGGCGACGGGGTGGGGGATGGCGGGTGGCGGCGGGGTGCAGGATGGCGGGTGGCGACGGGGTGGGGGATGGCGGGTGGCGGCGGGGTGGGGGCCGCAATAACGGTGTCGATTGGCAGGACCAGACGGATAATAGAATAACACCCCGGGACCATCGCTACCATTGTCTATGTTGTGAGGTAAACGGGAGGGGTGGGAGGGCTAGTGAGGGGGTGGGGAGATTGCGGGTAGATTATTGGCCAGGAGGAGGGGTGGGGGCCAGTCGACGACTGTTAATCTAAACTTGTTTTGCCTGGTTACGCAAAACCAGATCATGTATAAAAAGGTGAGACTATGTAACCGGTAAACATTTCCAGTGCAGCTTGTGACACGACCCCTGATTGAGAGATCTTGTTCATTTTGGATCTTTTAACCTAGAAATCCTATTGAACTCCATATTCTCTGGATATTTGTTCTCGTAATTGTATCCAGAATGAGTATCCCGGAGGCATGGAAGGCCGATCCAGAAATGGAGAATCGGGACCCCACTCCACTCAACCCACACGTCAAGGTAAGCATCCAGGCCCACCACTCCCTCTCTTTGCAAACTAGTTGAACACAGGATGCAGGATTCAATGTGAGCCTCAGTTATCCGTATACTCACGTATTTACGTACTATTTTATCTTACGCTGTCGGTATTTCTCTTCTTGTCGTTATGCAAAAAAAAGAGAAGCGAAATCCGTAATAGATAAAAGACGGAAGTAGTTTAGTCGTAACCAATAACCTTAATCGACTCCAGAGTGTCCGTATTTTGTCTTCTTTGAACTGGAAACGACGTTTAGAGCTCAATCGCTACTCGCGCCTGGTGGGTTCGTAATTCACCGCACCAGGATCGATATTCATATCTATGGGTATTAATATTATCTATGGTTATTGAGATTATCTATGGGTATTGATATTATGTATTGATATTGATATTATCTATGGGTATTGATATCATCTATGGTTATTGAGATTATCTATGGGTATTGATATCATCTATGGGTATTAATATTATGTATTGATATTGATATTATCTATGGATATTGATATTATCTATGGGTATTGATATCATCTATGGTTATTGAGATTATCTATGGGTATTGATATCATCTATGCGTACATAATATCTCATTTGAAGTAAGTAACATACGGACTATTAATCCAGTTCTAACAGTGTTGAACCATCCTTTAAACAATTGCAATTGTTTCATGTACCATTTAGGTCTATTTTATGGTCTTTACTGTTTTACGTTGTGAAATATCGCTGATATTAACCCCATGTTATTGGTTTAGGTTGCGTGGGAAGATCTGGTCGGGGAACCTGAACACACTCGCAGCATCGACTGCGTCTGGAAGTACAGCTACAAGTGCTTCAACCTGTGGAAGGCGCTGTGCTACATCATCGTGACCACTCTGTGCGGCATCCCTCACGCCATCTGCTACGGCTGCTGTTTCGCCTGCATCGCCTTCTGCCACATCTGGGAGGTGACCCCCTGTCTGGCGCTGCTGGAGATCAACCTGGGCGCCTACAAGCGATTCGCCACCCTCTGTATAGGCGCCTGTGTGGAGCCACTGTGCACGGCCTGCTCGGCGGTGTTCATACACTGCAAAAAGGGTTAATTCCGATGACTGATCACTAAAAAGGGTTAAGTTTGATGAATGTTCCACCAACTGCAAGAAGCTAGTTTTGAATTGGCGCTTCGTCAGCAATAAAAGGGTTCATATGATGGTTGTTTTGTCATCAGCAAAAGGGGTATAACTGTCTCACCAATTGTTTTAAATTGACTTTTGATCAATAACAAAATAATTAATTCTGGTGGTTGTTTTATCAACAGCAAAATGTGGTTAATTGCATGCTTTCCCTTTTAAGCTTTGTCTCATGTCTTCCGAATGTTGTAAAACCATAACTGTAGATAATGGCAGATTAGCGACGTCTTTCATTTTGCTCGTGTTTTTATATTACGCAGCAGTTGTAAGATGAATTGCAAAATAAAGTCATTCTCACATCTCCTTACTTATTTGTCGTGTTTGTGTCGAGCGTTTTTGCGTATGAGCCACTTTCGTCCAGAATTGTCATGGCTTCCTCAATCAAAGAAATTTAAACTATGAACAGTTACCCTTCGTTCCGTTTCTTGGCGTCGTTCCGTTCATGCGCTCCAGACCCCTCTCGGGGATGGCGGAGGGGTAGGCGAGGCACATTTTTAGCTTCATGATGGTTTATGTCTTTGTTCACGAATTTTGAATGGACTAAACGTAACTGTCAAGAATCCACCGAGATGACACAAATAAAACGAGTACGCGGCAGCAGGCTCTCGATTAGGGTGAGGACGTTGACGCCAAACATAGAAGAAACAGTGCCAGCTTTGGTAATAAAATAGACCCTGATCAAGAAATAATAAAATATCGGGCGTCCCCCTCCTCTTTATCTTCGAGCATGCACTCGGTTCCGTAATTTGGAGGATAAGCACCTTATTATATCAATTATATGAATCGGTAAATCAGCGTTAAAGTTTTCGTGCCACGATTTTTTCTTGCTCAAAGTTAACTTTGTTAAGGGAAGATAAACAAAAAATTGTTTGATTTAATGGGCTTTTACAGATTATTTATTTTACAATATAACTATCAACGCGTTTGTCCATATAGCAAAAGTGAAATCCGGCGTGTTTATTGGGGGAGCATTGCATATGAGGGTTATTTGAAAATTCCCCAATGATGTCACAAGATTGACAAGTGAGCTTTTATGCAGCGCGTAGACATCTGTTGTCGAGGGCGTGTATCGATTTTATGATTGAGTGTTAATCGTTGAGTTCAAGCCAATGAGCAGAGACAGTCTGAGTCTCAATGTAAAGGCACATGCGTTTGTATTCCCCTTTGATGTCACAATCCTCGCTCGCAGAATTTAAATTGATAGGTGCGAAAACAAGTGGAAAAAGCATCACCTTCTACTTTTGGATCGTTATAGCTCGATGATATAAGCGTGGAAACACAGAAGATTAATATGAGCTAAAGTAGTTTTGGCGTGGCACAAACTGTTTAAAGGCCAGGCTGGCGGCTTCCTTTAACGACAGATCGTAATATCACGAGCAACGGAAATAATGGTTATACTGCGATTTCCACCAATATTATTAAAAAACATGTTTACCATATATATACATGATGAATTCAACAAATTTCATCTCTCTTCGGGCCGGCATTTTATTTTTATTTTACGAGCACAAGTTACAAGATCTTAGTGAAATGACATCCTTGTGCGCTGTTCCTGTGCACTGTACGCATGAGACGGGCAGTCCTATTATTTCTAATGATAAGGCCTCCGTGACAAAATATCGCAGGATAAAATGTGATTTCAGATGTTATAACTTCAGCACTGGTTACTTCCTTTCCTTAAACATACCAATTTATCTAAATCTAAATTTATCTAAAGATTGAGCATTATATTAATTTTGCGAATTAGTATACCCAAAAGTTGGCATTCAAACGCTCCTGATAAACGGTATTTAAACCGTAGAATTGTCATTGTAAAATATATATTTATTAAGGTATTATTCCTGTAATTATAGAGCATAGGAGCTGCTTATTTGTATTGTAAACGTACGCACAATATTTTCTTGAAGCCATGCCACCTGAATGTGCAAAAAAAGAAAACCGTCAACGTAACGTAAATAAACCTGGGTTTCGCGACATTGGCATAACGAGTAATTAGTGTTGAGAGTGCGCCGTGCTTGGAGATGGCTAACGATGGTACCCACGTGTGTGAAAAACGCGACCATGTGTGTGTCAGGCGGGGGGGGGGGGCTGAGGAAGATGACGACCATATGCGATGTGTCGTCCAATTATTCAAGATATTCCAGTTCATATTCCCGCTACCCCCTACCCCCCTTCCCCCTCCCTTTCACCATGTACCTCGTCAGTTGATATAGCACCATGACAAAAGTCTTTCTCGTATAAAATAGTTTGGGCAAAAAAACCCATATGAGATCTTCTTGGTTGCGAGAGTTGCTAAAAAGCGTATCATATGTTGTAGTTAAGAGATATCTTATACGTTGCCAACAAATGTCGTATGTTAGATGAGAAAGTTGACGCGCCACCGCTAACAACAATTTTAGAAGAAATCGTAGGGTGCTATTTCTCCCCGTTGTGTCGTTGTTAAAATGCGGGTGGCAATCAGGTCGTCGATTGGGAGACACTTGGATATGGCGGAAATTAGTTTACTGTAAGTGCGAGCTGGTATCTTACAATATTTTCTCATGCACACCCTCCATCTAGTATGCGATATGTCTCTGGTATCTAGGTTCCCTACTGTAACATCTCTTGCCTTCTCGCCCAAAATGGCGAAGGCGGGTGGGGGGGGGGGGGGGGGGGCTGTGCAAAGACGTGACGGTGTCCCTTTGGATTAGCGCCTGGCTCAAGTAAAAGTGATCTGACCAACGGAATAGAGAAAGCTTAACTTGTCCAGGCAGACCAAAGTTAGAGACGTAAGGCGGGGTGGGGGATGGCGGGTGGCGGCGGGGTGGCGCGGCAATAGGGCTATACAGTTCTCGCGATCGGGCTGCGAGATTTCAATTTTGGGGACAAACAAACACACGTGCTCCATGTTGAACTATAGGCAGCTATAAGTCAATTTCTATCCAGATTTATTCTAAAGACTATGAGTACCATTTCACTAAACATGGCTATGGGAGATAGACGTTAAAATATTTGGCGGCGATGGAGCGCAGAACTTTCGGAATATACAAGGAAAAATCCGTCTTCACAACACTCGAAAACTAAAAATAGCGTTCTAAATTTAGCCCTGCACCCGGGCTTTCGCGAGTTCTCCAAAGTGCGAGTGACGTCTCAGAGTTTCACGTGCCTCCGCGGTAACAAAAATGGCGAGAGCAAGTGATCGACTTAACCATTCCGCTGTCAAAATGTGCAGCGCATGGAGTAACAACACACGGACGCGTCATTAAACCACATGGTAAAGGTAAATTAAGACCAGTAGGATGTTTTCGTATCACTTTTGGATCACGAAAAGACAAAGTTCTTCATTCTTTGTAAGTTTTCTGTTTGAAGCGTTGCGCCAACGTTGTCACTCAGGGAGAATCCGTGTGACGTCATAATGTCTCGTTTTCGTAGGAAATGCAAAAAAACGTTAGTTTCTCAGCCGTGTTGTCCCGTCGTAACAGATATTAGTCATTGTGGTGGCGCAAATGAACGAAAAATATGTCGTCTATCCGTTTTGGGCAGCTATATTTCTTAAATATTCTTAATTATATCGCCAGGCCTTCCGCAATGGACCCACCCCTCAGCGCCTGGCTTTTGCGCAGGTAGTCTGGTTCCCAGTCTCTCTCTTTGCGTAACATACACGTCATGCCTACGTCACAGATAGTCAGGATACCAGTGTGCGCAGAGATTCTAAACTCGTTCCGAACACGTGCTTCGTTTGTTTGTCCCCAAAATGAGTAAACCGGAAGTCTAGGCGAACGAGACTTTATAGCCCTATGACGATGTCGATTGGCAGGACCAGACGGATAATAGAATAACACCCCGCGACCATCGCTACCAATGTCTATGTTGTGAGGTAAACGGGAGGGGTGGGGGGGCTAATGGAGGGTTGGTTGTATTGCGGGTAGATTATTGGCCAGGAGGGGGCGGGGGGGGGGGCGGGGAGGGGGCAGCCGACAACTGTTAATCCAAATTTGTTTTGCCTGGTTACGCAAAAGCAGATCATGTATAAAAACGGCGACACTATGTAACCGGTAAACATTTCCAGTGCAGCCGGTGACACGACAAACAGCTGGGCACCCATTCCCGCCTGATTGAGAGATCTTGTTGTTCATTTTGGATCTTTTAACCTAGAAATCTTATTAAACTCCATATTCTTCGGATATTTTTTCTCGCATTCGTAATTGTATCCAGAATGAGTATAACGGAGGCATGGAAGGCCGATCCTGAGATGTAAAATCGGGACCCCACTCCACTCAACCCACACGTCAAGGTAAGCATCCAGGCCCATCACTCCCTGTCTTTGCAAAAGAGTTGAACACAGGATACAGGATACAGTGTGAGCCTCAGTTATCCCTAGGTAACATGCATGCATATTCAAAGTCCATTTCAAGCATAGGCTTAGGACTTTCATTTCGCGTAACAACCCCCATGAGTAAATATTGGCTGTACATAAATATATTCAAACAAAGAAAGGTCGAAGCTTATTATGTCATGTCTTTAATAATTAAATCAGCTGCCCCATAAAATTAACGAATACATTATTGAATGTTAACACTAGATGTACATAGATCTACTTAAAATTAAAGTTAATTTATAAGCTACGTGATAAATGTATGTTGCCAATCTCCAAGCAGAGCGCTCTTGGTGACCCCCCATCGGCTGCTGTCATAGTGATTAGTTGTGACGTCAAAATATTATAAATATTACGTCACAATGGGAGTTCCTAAGCAACCGAATGATATGCCACAAGCACGTGCATGGTATACGTCATCCCGCCAAAGATATGCTTTATGGCATGCCGAAGTGAGATTAATTTTGAATATTAATCTAGATGTATCCGCTCGGAATAGCTGAATTAATAAATATACGTTCGCATTTTTTAGGTAGCATCTATCCATATTATGATAAAAATGCACAAATGCGTAATCGATAAACGACGGAAGAAGTTAAGTCGTAACCAACAATCTATCTTAATCGACTCCAGTATCCGTATTTTATCTTATTTGAACTCGAAACGACGTTCAAAAGGTCAAGCACAACGCACGCGCGGTGGGTTCGTGAGAAATACTCCACCGCACCAGGATCGATACCAATAACTATGAGTATTGATGTTATCTATGGGTAGTGACATTATATTTTTTTTATTGATATTATATTTTATTGATATTATATTATATATGGATATTATCTATGGACATTGATGTTATCTACAGATATTAATATTATCTATAGATATTGATATTATCCATACATATTGATATTATCTATGGATATTGATATTATCTATGGATATTATCTATAGATATTGATATTATCTATGGATATTATCTATAGATATTGATATTATCTACACATGATGATGGTATCTATGGATAATTATATTATCTATTAGATATTGATAGTATCAACAGATATTGATATTATCTGTGGAAATTGATATTATATATGGATATTGATATTATCTATGAATATTTATATTATCTGTGGAATTTGATATTATCTGTGGAAATTGATATAATCTGTGGAAATTGATATTATATATGAATATTGATATTCTATTGGTGTTTCCTGTGTTAAGTTGTGAGATATCGCTGATATTAACCTCATGTTACTGGTTTAGGTTGAGTGGGAGGATCTGGTCGGGGAACCTGAACACACTCGCAGCATCGACTGCGTCTGGAAGTACAGCTACAAGTGCTTCAACCTGTGGAAGACGCTGTGCTACACTATTGTGACCACTCTGTGCGGCATCCCTCACGCCATCTGCTACGGCTGCTGTTTCGCCTGCATCGCCTTCTGCCACATCTGGGAGGTGACCCCCTGTCTGGCGCTGCTGGAGATCAACCTGGGCGCCTACAAGCGATTCGCCACCCTCTGTATAGGCGCCACTCTGCACGCCTGCTCGGCATGCTTTATACACTGCAAAGGTTTAAGTTTATAGTTAATTGATCAACTGAACAATAAAACGGATTAATTCGGATGGTTTCAACTGCGAAATGGGTTAATTTTTATGCAGCAAAAACGTTTTGATCTAATGGTTAGGAAAAAAGGTTTTGATTTAATGGTGTGGAGAAAAGGGGTTTTGATATAATGGTTAGGACAGAAAGGGTTTTAATCCAATAGATGTTGTGTAGACACTATGAAAGTTACGTCTGTTTGTATGTTTCAATAAATGCTTATGTTAGGTTGTCCGTGACATGTTTAATGCTCTAAGACAATCATAATACTTATGAATAATATCACCGCCACAACAGAGTATTATATTTTCTTATGCACCTGTGTCATTCAATCGTAATAAAATCGGTATGGGTATCGTTACATTTTCGTTCGTTACATTTTCTTGCACATTTTCTATGCGGTCGACTTTGTCATCAATGAAGCAGTTTCGTCCAAACTGCTGAGCCTCTGAAGCAAAGAATCGTCCCATAAGTGTTATTATCTACGGTTCTACGGCAACTGACCTTCACCTTCGTCTTCATGAACCTCGAGCAAATGTATGCAAAACAGACAAATGACTGCAATTAAACGCGTTTTGATATAATCAAACAACTGATAACTAAAAACAACATGAACAACATGAACGCACTCGTACACACCTTGTACTAGCGTTTATTAACATCATATATTTACATTGTATATATCAGAGACAGCATGTATGTAAACTTATTGCGTATAAAAGTAAGGCAAATGCAGTTAATGCAGATGTACTCTAAGCCATATGGATGAGGCCACGGGCAAAAGTAAGCGCATCTCATTCTTAGTTCACCTGCAAAATGTTGTAGAAAAGAAGTTTTTCCAAAACAATAAAGCCAACGTAACACATTTTTAAGCTCGTTTCCCCTGCGGCCCAACAATATCAGCCAGATAGTCCGGGTAAGCAGTGCTTCCCCCTGGTGAGTTATTCCGAAAGTACACCACTAAGTCAATATACACTGTGCCTGTTTGAATCTCCCGTAAGATATCTTTAGAAATGACTCAAGGACGGATTCCCATCAACAAGGCTGACAAGCACAAATCCTATGTAATGTCGGTCGGGGATATATTGTAGAACGTTCGCCAGTCTCCAGTCTACTGCATGCATATATCTAGATGTCGTAGACCAAATAAAGAATTGAATTGAGTTGTATACAATTGGCGTGCAGGTGCGGGGGTCAAAAGTAGAGCACTGTTTAACGAACACATTACGGTATAAAACCTTCAGGCTCCATTTCAGGTCTAAAAATATATATGGTACATAGACGTGTATATGCAGATATATGCAAATATAGCTTTTACTTTACGAGTCATACTTTTACAATACAATACATCACCTAAATATGACATTTGCGATCCACTTTATAGTTATGCTAAACGTAGAATATAACTTCCCGAGTAAGTACCACCTCCCTCGGACGACTAAGAGAAATGTTTCTTTGTCTGGAGTGAAATCTTAACAATACTGTCGACATTATCTAAAAACGAATCGTTGGAATTAAGAAAACGACACTAAATCCCCCAAAAGACTAAACATTTATTGTCGTCTGATCTTCTTGATGATATATTTTCATCAAAGAAGACGATCATGGCAATCTGGGTCTGGGTTAAAAGCGGATATATTGTACACCTACATCAGACCGAGGGGTAATGTTGGCGTACTAGGGTCACTGTTGTACACCTACATCAGACCGAGGGGTAATGTTGGAGTACTAGGGTCACTGTTGTACACCTACATCAGACCGAGGGGTAATGTTGGAGTACTAGGGTCACTGGAACACCTACATCCGACCGAGGGGTAATGTTGGAGTACTAGGGTCAATGGAACACCTACATCAGACCGAGGGGTAATGTTGGAGTACTAGGGTCACTGGAACACCTACATCAGACCGAGGGGTAATGTTGGAGTACTAGGGTCAATGGAACACCTACATCAGACCGAGGGGTAATGTTGGAGTACTAGGGTCAATGGAACACCTACATCAGACCGAGGGGTAATGTTGGAGTACTAGGGTCAATGGAACCCTAATTAAGTCAGATGTGCGTCTACTGCTTGTCCGGGTCATGGTTCAGCCTGAGTCGGCTCTCTCCTGTTTCTGCGGATCTCAGTCTGGGTCGGGCGTCCCTTGTTTGTGTGGATCTCAGTGTGAGTCGGGCGTCCCCTGTTTGTCCGGATCTCAGTGTGAGTCGGGCGTCCCCTGTTTGTCCGGATCTCAGTGTGAGTCGGGCGTCCCCTGTTTGTCCGGATCTCAGTCTGAGTCGGGCGTCCCCTGTTTGTCCGGATCTTAGTCTGAGTCGGGCGTCCCTTGTTTGTATGAATCTCAGTGTGAGTCCTGCGTCCCCTGTTTGTCCGGATCTCAGTCTGAGTCGGGCGTCCCCTGTTTGTATGGATCTCAGTGTGAGTCGGGCGTCCCCTGTTTGTCCCGTGCTTGTCCGGATCTTAGTCTGAGTCGGGCGTCCCCTGTCTGTCCGGATCTCAGCCTGAGTCGGGCGTCCCTTGTTTGTATGAATCTCAGTGTGATTCGGGCGTCCCCTGTTTGTCCGGATCTCAGTCTGAGTCGGGCGTTCCCTGTTTGTCCGGATCTCAGTGTGAATCGGGCGTCCATTGTTTGTCCGGATCTCAGTGTGAGTCCGGCGTTCCCTGTTTGCCCCTGTTTGTCCGGATCCTAGTCTGAGTCGGGCGTCCCCTGTTTGTCCCCTGTTTGTTCGGATCTCTCTTTGAACCCTTTGTGGTCCGGATCAGATGCCGCAGAGGTCAACGCTGACGAGGCAGTGACAGGAGAGTTCCTGCTTGAGGGGGAGCTTCCAGAAGGACCAGCAGTCCTGCTCCGGGTCGTACTCCTCCACCACGGAGGTGGTGTCATTACTGTCGACGTCTCCGCCCCCTACCAGGATCCGCCCCTGCCAGAGGGCGGCCGGGGCGTTGCCGTGCTTCTCCCTGGGGCCGCTCAGCACCGTCCACTGATCCACCTCGGGCCGGTAACTCATGCAGGTGCGCGTGTACCCGCCCACCACGTAGATGACGTCATTGACGGTGGCGGTGGCACCGAGGCGGCAGGGCTGCGGCATGGGGCGGCGCGGTGCCCACACGTCCCACACGGTGTCCAGGGCCAGCGAGCAGGTCGAGGTCTGGTCGTCTTCCCCGATGCCGCCGAACACGAACACGTGTCGCCCGTAGCTGACCACCATGGGGTCCGACAACGCCTTGGCCATCGCGGGCGCCGGCAACCAGCGCCGGGTCCGCGTGTCGAGGCGCTCCGTGGAGCTCAGCGGCCCGTCCCCGTCATTCTCTCCCCCCACCACGTACACCCAGTCGCCGTGGACGACGGAGCGGTGCTTGCAGCGCCCCTCCAACATCGTCGGCATCGGCTTCCACTTCTTCTCCTGCGTGTCGAAGAGCCAGCAGTCGCGCTTGACGTTGCCATGGTAACCGCCGGTCAGGAGGATGCCGTTCTGCAGGACGCAGACGCTGTAGAACTTCCAGTTGGGTCTGGGCAGCTGGGCCAGCAGTTCCCAGGACGCCGTGTCCTCCCGCAGGAACCAGCAGTAGCGGTTCTCCTTGTCGTCGCTCGTCAGTCCCCCGACTGACACCAGGTGGCAGCGCACGGCGTGGCAGCTTCGCGGGGAGGTGCGCGCGCTGCTCAGCTCGCGTCGCCGCTCCGGCAGCATGTGGTACGTACGAGCCTCTTCCAGCAGCGCCGCGCAACGCTCATTGACCGTCACCAACGCCTCCCGGCTAACCACGTGACACAGGAAGGCGCTGGAGCAAAACGGAAGTCGACAGTGTCGCAAGATGGTCTCAAAGTGGGGGCGTCTGGCGTCTTCTTCCTGTCGCACCCAGGCCAGGATGCCTTCGAACACAGCGTCCTCGGTGCAAACCTGAAGGGCATCGTCCGAAATGTACTCGATAACCTCCGCGTGGCTGAGCTCCTTGAACTCTGACCCCGACACGATGTCCTTGAACTTGGTAAGCATAGCTCGCCTGGCGCCGGCCTGGAGGCCGTGCATGCTGTAAAGCTTGGAGAACTTATAGAAACCGATGGCGTTGGAGGGGTCCACGTGACTCAGCATGAAGGCCTCCGCGGCCTTCTTCAGTCCATCGAATTGAAACTTGTCGCAGACCTGCACGAGACTCTCGACGTTATCCGTCGTGATCTCAATGCGCGCAGTGTAGATGTAATCCAAGATGGCCCGCAGCGTCTCAGCATCCGCGTCCTTCACCTCTACCACGCCGGAAGTGGCTTCGTCCAAACCGGAAGTGAACATAGCCATGAAGTAGGGACTGGCGGCGGAGAGCACCACCTTGTGGCAGGCGATCGTCACGCCCTCTGCGCGGAGAGTGGTGTCCGTGTAGAGATGGCGGGTGCGCAGATCCAGGAGCCCAGTGAGAAGGGTTCTGGCGAAGGCTGGGTCCTCGAACATCACGGACCGCTCGGCCTGGGGAAGACCCCCCATTACCAGGGTGGGGGGACAGGCACTGCGCGTATCCGTCTCCATGGTGACCTAGACGCTAGAGAACAAACAGATTCGTCAACAGGGCTGATATAAGGCTACACGCTGCGATAAGAGATGGGTCGCCAGAGATATAGATCCTGCTGGGTCATCGGCTGTGAGGTACTTTATAAACATATTTCAGTTTCGGTGAGTAATAATTTCCTATGCGTTCAATAACCTGCAGCAGTCTCATCCAATCAAACCAGAATATGTTATTCGCGGATGCAGAAGTCATTTATACCATTAAGAACACTGACCGACCTCAGGAGTTCCGAGATGTGCCAAGGTATATGACTGCTCCGGGCTATGTCCTACCCAGAAGTCTGCTGGCGAGTTACCAACACACCTCAGCATCCCAGCCCACAATACAGAGTGAGGTGCAGCAGCCAATCTCAGACCCAGACACCGATTATCCAGAGAGCAAATACACCCAGCATGAGCGGGCCGCTGTAAACACTGCCGGCCTAACCTCTCACCACACTGGTGTACACAGCTCTAACCGAACCCCACCACGGACCTGTGGCAGGGCCAACACGTGGTAAATCCTCTACGTAGTCTAGAGATAATAATTTGCCGAGAGATACGCTGGCGACAAGGGTCACTGGTCTACTTATGTCGGTATGTACGTGTATATAGCTGTGTGATACGAGATCACGGTCAAGCCCTGGGTGCGCCGATGATTGGGGAAGGGAGAGGGGGCGGGGGGGGGGGGGAGGGGGAGTGGGGCAGAGGATGCGATATGTCAGCCCCTGTCGGTTTATAGAGAAGTGCCGAAATCGCTACTATAGTCCTCAATGTGTCAATAGAGCTGATCCACTGTACGTCACGTCACAGAGCGGCATTGATACAGCGTACATCGACAGTCGGGGAGCGCTATCACGGTCGGGTCTACGGGCGTGGGGGGCATAGGGGTATGGAAGGGTCTCTCCCATGACCCTATACCCCCGTGCCCCTAGACTCCACCAGGAGCATGGGGGGTCTATGGACATGGGAGGGTATAGGGGCATGGGGGTATAGGAGGGCCCAGGATATAGGAGGGTCCAGGGGTATGGGAGGGTCCAGGGGTATGAGAGCGTCCAGGGGTATAGGAGGGTCCAGGGTCTAGGGATATGGGAGGGTATAGGAGCATGGTGGAGTCTAGGGGAAAAAGAGGTCTAGGGGAATGGGGGGTCTAAGGACATGGAGGTCTAGGAACAAGGGCGGGTCTAGGGTATTAGAGGGTCTAGGGTATGGGAGGGTCTAGGGGTATGGGAGGGTATAGGGGCATAGAGGTATAGGGGCATGGGAGGGTCTGGGGGCATGGGGGTATAGGGGCATGGGGGTATAGGGTCTTGGGGATATAGGAGGGTCCAGGGGTATAGGAGGGCCCAGGATATAGGAGGGTCCAGGGGTATGGGAGGGTCCAGGGGTATGAGAGGGTCCAGGGGTATAGGAGGGTCCAGGGTCTAGGGATATGGGAGGGTCTAGGAGCATGGTGGAGTCTATGGGAAAAAGGGGTCTAGGGGAATGGGGGGTCTAAGGGCATGGAGGTCTAGGAACAAGGGCGGGTCTAGGGTATTAGAGGGTCTAGGGTATGAGAGGGTCTAGGGGTATGGGTGGGTCCGAGCATGGAAGGGTCTAGAGACATGAAAGCTACTAGGGGCATGCGAGGGTCTAGGGGTATAGGAGGGTCCAGGGTTATAGGAGGGTCCAGGGGTATAGGAGGGTCCAGGGATATAGGAGGGTCCAGGGGTATGGGAGGGTCCAGGGGTATAGGAGGGTCCAGGGGTATAGGAGGGTCCAGGGATATAGGAGGGTCCAGGGGTATGGGAGGGTCCAGGGGTATAGGAGGGTCCAGGGGTATAGGAGAGTCTAGGAGCATAGGAGGGTCCAGGGATATAGGAGGGTCCAGGGGTATAGGAGGGTCCAGGGGTATAGGAGGGTCCAGGGTTATAGGAGGGTCCAGGGGTATGGGAGGGTCCAGGGTTATAGGAGGGTCCAGGGGCATAGGAGGGTCCAGGGGTATAGGAGGGTCCAGGGGTATAGGAGGGTCCAGGGTTATAGGAGGGTCCAGGGGTATAGGAGGGTCCAGGGATATAGGAGGGTCCAGGGATATGGGAGGGTCCAGGGGTATAGGAGGGTCCAGGGGTATAGGAGGGTCCAGGGGCATAGGAGGGTCCAGGGGTATAGGAGGGTCCAGGGGTATGGGAGGGTCCAGGGGCATAGGAGGGTCCAGGGGTATAGGAGGGTCCAGGGTTATAGGAGGGTCCAGGGGTATAGGAGGATCCAGGGATATAGGAGGGTCCAGGGGTATGGGAGGGTCCAGGGGTATAGGAGGGTCCAGGGGTATAGGAGGGTCCTGGGGCATAGGAGGGTCCAGGGTTATAGGAGGGTCCAGGGGTATAGGAGGGTCCAGGGGCATAGGAGGGTCCAGGGGTATAGGAGGGTCCAGGGGTATGGGAGGGTCCAGGGGTATAGGAGGGTCCAGGGGTATAGGAGGGTCCAGGGTTATAGGAGGGTCCAGGGGTATAGGAGGGTCCAGGGGTATAGGAGGGTCCAGGGGCATAGGAGGGTCCAGGGGTATAGGAGGGTCCAGGGGTATAGGAGGGTCCAGGGGTATAGGAGGGTCCAGGGGCATAGGAGGGTCCAGGGGTATAGGAGAGTCTAGGGGTATAGGAGGGTCCAGGGTTATAGGAGGGTCCAGGGGTATAGGAGGGTCCAGGGATATAGGAGGGTCCAGGGATATAGGAGGGTCCAGGGGTATGGGAGGGTCCAGGGGTATAGGAGGGTCCAGGGGTATAGGAGAGTCTAGGAGCATAGGAGGGTCCAGGGATATAGGAGGGTCCAGGGGTATAGGAGGGTCCAGGGTTATAGGAGGGTCCAGGGGTATAGGAGGGTCCAGGGATATAGGAGGGTCCAGGGGTATGGGAGGGTCCAGGGGTATAGGAGGGTCCAGGGGTATAGGAGAGTCTAGGAGCATAGGAGGGTCCAGGGATATAGGAGGGTCCAGGGGTATAGGAGGGTCCAGGGTTATAGGAGGGTCCAGGGGTATGGGAGGGTCCAGGGGTATAGGAGGGTCCAGGGGTATAGGAGGGTCTAGGAGCATAGGAGGGTCCAGGGACATAGGAGGGTCCAGGGGTATGGGAGGGTCCAGGGGTATGGGAGGGTCCAGGGGTATGGGAGGGTCCAGGGATATAGGAGGGTCCAGGGGCATAGGAGGGTCCAGGGGTATGGGAGATCTAAGAGCAGGGCCAGATCTAGGGGCATAGGGAGGTCTATAGAGCAGGGCCAGATCTAGGGACTTAGGAAGGTCTAGGAGCAGGGCCAGATCTAGGGGCTTAGGAAAGCCTAGGAGCAGGGCCAGATCTAGGGGTATAGGGAGGTCTAGGAGCAGGGCCAGATCTAGGGACTTAGGAAGGTCTAGGAGCAGGGCCAGATCTAGGGACTTAGGAAGGTCTAGGAGCAGGGCCAGATCTAGGGACGAGGCCGGATCTATGGGCACGGAAAAACAGGCTTCTCGCGATGTATGACCACCACTTCTAGGGCATCTCCATACCTCCGTGTTGTGACAGCGCTCTCAGAGATTGACCATGCAGGCCGTCTGGTCGAACAGAAAAATATTTAGGCAGTCTTTTCTATCATAAGGCAACGAAGAATTGAGAGACGCCATTGGGAGACTGGTGAACAGACCAAGAGGCGGAGATGGTGTGTCTGTCTGTCTGTATGTGTGGCAGGCGGGGGGGGGGGAGGGGGGCACGGTAGAGTACGAAAGACACAGGATGTAGTGATAGACGTATGATGCGGAGTAATGTGGGCAACGACATTAAGGACAGGAGAACACAGTGAGGAGAGACAGTGCGAGAGAGTGAGAGAGACAGAGAGAGAGAGATACAGCAGCAATCGACTAAGAATAGCTTTCTTACCCAGCTGTGTGCCCTTCCACCTTCGATCCAGCCTGGACTCCCTGCCTCTAGATCTTCTTGCTACCATGCATCCATCGTCGGAACGATATCCTCACTGGGGGAGGCAGCCAGGGACAGTGGCCCCGAAACGAGCATAAGACTTAGACCGCTCTGTGACCCTCGCTCGCCAGCCATCGATTGGTTTGTCTTCTCGGAATTTCCTGGAGCGAAGAGCAGCCAGGCGCACGCAGCTTGTCGGAGGCAGTCGGAGGCTGACGTCTCTAGTTACCATGGGTACGCCAACGAGTGAGTATTCATCCCGTATGGAAAGCCACTGAATAATAAACTCACGCGCAAGTAGAGATTTACCGTAGTGAAAACATACCGACTGGGGACCACTCGCTCTAGTTTGGTTCGTCATCTCTGCATCGAATGCAGTCGTGCACATCGTGGCTCTGATGCCATATATACCAATTTAACACGACGGTCTAATTATTTAAACTATAGTCGGCACGGAAAATATTTGCCGCCTCGTTTTCTAATTTGATGCAACACTTTTCATTGACAAGCCTTAAATCAGTTTATATTTGTTAACTTAAACCAAAGACCCAACAGAATGTGATGATCACTGATCACATGATGCCAACATTATAAGTTTCACGCAAACGAAGCAGACAAGTTTCGCTATGGCCGTCGCTCTGTTTACCTTGTCATCAACATGTCTGTAGGCTATTGTATTGCTGGTATTTTGGGCGGGGGGGGGGGGGGTGTAGATTGTGTCAAGCCGTAACTTGAATTAAGCTTATATGTGTTTATAGTTCCTATCATATATATGAACATTGAATCTACAAACTCAATTCTTTTCCATTGCTTTTGCCTTGAGACGCTAAAATTACTGTTAGTATATAAACTTTGCAAGGGCAAACTTTACTTCTTTCAACCAATGAAAACGCAGTAATATAACCTTCACCTTACGACGTCATAAAAAGGCATCTGTCAAAACGCTTTCGTCTGCTTAAGCCTATTTAAGCTGGAGACTATCGTGTTGTGTTGTTATTAAACAAGATACACTTTCAAGTAAGTTAAAATCGCAAGGGTCTCGTGTAATGGAGCAAATAAATACATAAATCGTGGCTGTAAATGGTGCACAGACAAAAATATTTACGAAAGTGAGGCGGCAGATATTAAACGCGCCGACTATACTATGGTATAGATTAATATATAAGTTACTATAGATGTAGGGCAGAGTTTTCGGCCGTTTCTAACATACGTCACCCTATGAGATTCTGCACATCCTTTTGTTCGCTTTTGTCATGAGCGATTTGTTTTTTGTGGCTACACTAGTGTAGTGATATCGTGGCTCGAGCGACTAATACTACACGAGAGAATAAAACTAAAGACGTCCGGTACTGTTGGCCACACTAGTGTTATTGCCGCGTCCGTCACCACTGACTCATCCATCGGATCCCTCAAATACACCCTGACACCTGGGCCCGTGTTCACAAACATTCCCAAGTAAATTCTGGAGTAAATTTGCTCAAGAAATTAATCTAGAATTTTCTCAGGCAAAGTAACCATTTCTCAAAGATTCCGGAGTAAAAAATAAGGACAGATTAGAGCAAAATATAAGGACAACTTTTGGGTGTCTAGAGTAATTTCTTTATGAAGTACCATCAGCCTTTGTGCATGAGGTCTGACCATCTCTATTCAGTCTAACGCCTTCGTCGTAACCGCGAAGATCTGTATTTTGGCATACAGCTCGTTTTATAGGAACAAGACCACCCGCTTGAAGTGTTCAGACAAGAAAGAAAAAAACGTCATTATATAATATAATATTTTATCCGCTTTCGTTTCTGGCCAGAACGATCACTTTTTTGATCGACTCCGTGACGAAATATGTGCTCTACCCTATCAGTAACAAAGCTGATGGCTTGATGCAAACTTCTTTGTTATGGCGGGGACAAAAGATAAAACAAATACATTTCATTTCATTGGAGCGGGGGTCACTCCGTAATAATTAGATGACGGCTTTAGCGAGTTATCGCCTTGGGTGGGTGTTATATTGGGGAAGGGGAGCCATTACCCTCTGTTGACTCTTTTTGTTTGCACTTCATAGTTGTTTGCATTACAATGTAAGCAAATAACATTTAAGCTTACTGTCACTTGGCCATATTAATCTTCGATTGAACTTCAGAAATAGTACAAATTAACCAGCATGTTTCTCTTTTCTAGTCTCCAATCCTGTGATTCCAGATAGCAATATTATTTCAACGACTACGAAGAAACTGTCACTTCGATTTCGCAGAAGTTTCAGCATTTTATAGGGATGGTCATGAAAAAGTGACATGCCAAATATTATCAAGATCGAACGGGCAGTTATTGTGTTGTTGCCTATGAAGCGCGACTAATTCGAGGCATTACAACGACAAAACCATCGTCTCGACGAGTCTTGCAATTACATGCTCATCTTTATTTTAGTGATACTGTAAAACGTGTCTCTTCGATTTCCCTGAAACTTCAGTATTTGATTTGATTTGATATATTGTTATGAGGGATTGACATGCTAAATATACTAGCAATCGAATGGGTAGTGACCCCCCACCCCTTGATGACAAAGCCAAGAGATGCGGGTTCGTCATATGCATAGATATCTGTTTATGGACTTGCCCGTTGTTTCGCCTGCCGGCTTGCAGAGGTGGATTTGATACTTAAATGGATTAAATCGGCAAATGTAAGTGTAGTCTAGCCTTGTGTTAACGTTAAACTTTGTGAAAATGCACACAATCTAACAGTCATGACTGGGGCAGTGGGGGCCTATATCTTTACAATTACAGTTTTTTTTATAGATCTAGGTTGTGGGAAACAGGCGCCGGATTACATAAATCTATATGAATCCGTATTTGAATCGGCTTTATAGGAAAAAACCCAGTCATTCCCTGCAAACTGTTTGTTTGCTCATCTCCAAGATATGGATCCTAATTAGCTTTGGCGTTGCGTAGGGAAATCTTTGCAGAACAATGCTAAATGTTAACAATTCTATGACGATTTCGCCCTTATTAGGCAACGCACATTTGCAAGACTCGCGATCTCGCATAAAGAATTTGCTTGAGAATTTACTTGTGTAGGACTTTACTTGGGAATGTTTGTGAAACGGTTCTCTGGTAAATTCCTTACGGAGTAGTTTCTTTTTACTTAAGCAAATATATTGTCTACCTTGTAAAATCCACTGGTGACGTCATCCTATCGTTCTCTCACGACATTATTTTCTTGTAATGTAGTGTGTAAGTTTCATAGCGACGTGGAATTGACATGAGCTAACATACCCGGAAAACGGCATGAGCGGATAATAAGATCTTTGACGACACAGAAATACATCACAAAATACATAGGCAGCTTTTAGTATCAATTTTTACTTTTTATTTGTCGGCACGCCGCAAATATCTCATCTATATCACCCAATTTCATTGAATTTGAATAATTACAGTGATTGAGTAAGGCTTTACATTGTCTGCATCTGCACTGGCCACACGTTTGTTATCAGACCGCTGTCCTTGCACGATGTGGCTGATGTTACGCTGTTGTGTTTCAGCCGTGCGTTTGTACGAACGCACGGCTGCAGATGAGTGACCCGTTACCTCACAGATACCTTGCTCATCGATGTCAGCCGCATACAGCCGAGTGGCGGCTGTGGCGCGGAGAGAATGGTTGGTACGGTAGCCCCCAAGACCTGCCTTTACACAAATATCCTTCAATATTTGGCTCAGTTTATGGCGTCCAAGAGGAACCTTGGAAAACCAAATGTCGCCGACCCGCCTGCTTCAAAGGACGAAGGTAGAAGGGTCCCTCGTGGGGCTCCGGGCAATGAGATAAGTACTTTTCAAAGATCCGAACGGGACATCTTTCCGGGGTGGTATCATTGCAAAAGTCAGTTACTGATTTCCTGTTCCTATTGACATGCTTCAGGCCGCCCTGATGAGACTTTGAATGGTCTTCTGTGTAACGCAATATCTCTCTCCGAGGATGAGGATTTATCTAATTTAATTTGAGCTCCCTCGCCGTGACGCAGTCGCCGGTGTTCTTCTCCCCCACGTAAGGCGAAGTTTAAACCAATATGTAATAGAGTCTCAGGTTCGTCAACACCGAGGATACCAGTCTCCCACAATTGTTCTTCTTCTTCTATCGTGATGATATCCGCCTTCTGCTTAGCGGTGACTATGCCTTCTCGGCACAACTGCTTCATGCAGTTGTCAAGGGTGTTGCGAATTTGGGAAAAGCGATCATCTGAAAGAAACCGATAAGGAGTTCCTTGCTGCTCCAGATACATCTGTATCATGAGAACGATCGAGCGCAGCGTTTCTGAAGGGTATTCCTCTCCCTTGGCGCGCCTCACAGATTAAGCGTGCGAGGCTATAATTTAGTTCATCGACAGTCATATCCTCGAGCCGCACAAATATTTGGCTCAGGTTGAGGGCAGGGTCGCGTTCAGCATAATCATTGCGTTGATCTCTCCAATCGTTGAAAATCTTGACAGCCCACTTGATCTTACTCTCCGTCTTGGGGGCAAACCTGAAGTGATTGAAAATGTGGCATAATATTAGAATGCATTTCCACGATTTTAAGAGGATGAAATCTACTGGAAAGTGAAAACCGTGAGGGGGGGGGGGGGGTAAAAAAACGTCTACCTTGGGAAGGGGGGGGGGGGTAATAATACAAACGATATCCTATGGTGGACTTTAAACAGCACATAAGCTTACCTTTTTACGCTCTGTGCCGCAATCGTTGCTTCTGGGGCCACGGGAAAACGGCAACGCATTTGTGGCTCCTGCCTCTTGTCATCAGGTCGCCGTTCCACCCCAGACGCAGCCAATTCGGCCTCATCGGCAGCCGTCACCAACATAGCGTCTTCCTCCACTTGCTGAGTGACCACAATTAATTCTTCATCGCTGACATCCGAGAAGTGAGGATATAGTCCCATTTTTATATCGCCTTCCTGTGCGAAATTCATCAGTTCCGTGTCACTGACACCTGAACAGCGTACGTGTGTTGCGAATTCGTCTTCATACATGTCGCGCATATCGAGGGCTTCGTCGATAGCCTTCTGTGTGTCATACGATTCGTTCAACATTGCTTTGCGTCGTTTCACCGGAATAACATGTGCCGCGCATTTTTTACTTAAATAGGGCGAAGACGTATCCCAATACTGGGGCCGAAGAAATCGATTACTGTAGAAACACGTTGAACGCAGCTAATAAGTGAGCTATTCTGTTTGAAGCAATGGCTCGCTCTAATATAGAAGAACGAGTGATAGTTGAAATGGTAGCAGCTATCGATCTACTCGATTTAAGCTCTGATCACCAGTCGCGTGAAATGTGTCAAGAAACCGAATTCGGTAGCGTAATTTCTCTTTCCAACTCAGATCAAAGACAAGATTGGAGTTATAAGGACGTGGATTTTACATAAGTTAACATCCGCGGAAAACGACATTACCGGATAACAGGCGAATCCAGTGAGCAAGCTCAAAATTATGCTGGTCCAACCAACTCATGTAGAGCTCCACTGCCGGACCGGACAGTGAGCAGGGGGGGGGGGGTATTTGTATTGGGTATTGTATTATAATATTCGGTTCTTGCTCAAATAAATGATACTGAATGTGAATCAGATAAACGACACCATTCCCACAGAAGACAAATACAGTGTACCTATAGAAAACATACGTTAAATGAGTACGTTACATTTACTTCTCAAATCTCTCTCGTCTTGTTAGCTTACGCACATGTGCATCATAAATGTTTTTATGAAGGATGTCACCAAGATGACTTTGACTTGGTTGCGTTTGTTGTTATGTATTTTAGTTAGTCTTTTAGTTCGATCTTCGAATAAACACATCAGCGGAACCTCAAGCATCGGTGTTCATTGGGCGAAACCGTTACATAACTCTTTCACAAGCTTTGATGAATGATTTTATATATGATAAATGCAAAATATTTGTTTCATGCCATTCATAAGTATGATTTCAGCAGTCCGATTGCGCACTGGATGGGACGTTATGATTTGACTGTGGGTTTGGCGGGGTGGGGGTGGGGTGTGGGGTGACTCTCCCAAAAGTGAGCGTCTTGTAGGAGTGACCATTGTTGTGTAACAGTTTTATTCAGTCAAAACCCCATAGACTTCTAATCAAATGCCCATCAGCTCATATAAAATGTATTCGTAAAATGTCGATATTTATTTTTATAACTCTCCAATTGATCCTTTCTCGTTTACAAATTAACTACATAGATAACACACAAATTTTGACAGAATTATTATTGTTGTTCATACCATTGCAAAGTTATAACAATCAAATTGAAAGGTAGATGAATGCGCCGATTAACCTTAATACATTTTACTGACCGACGAATGCTTCACACGCATATCTACATGGAACAGGAATTATGTGCTTAAAAATGTGCTAGGTGTTTTCTAGTTTGACAGAAATGGCAAAAGACAACCACTATGCTCTTTCCTGTGCCAGGCGGAATTCGCCCTCTATGGCTGTGTATAGCGGCATGTCAGACTTGTGCCACATTACCAGCCATGAACAGGGCGAAATCAGTGCATGGCTGCTCTTCTGCCCTCCCCTCCCCCTACCACAAAAATCATCTTGGAGGGTGTGGTCAAGAATCTGACGGCTCAGGTGTATTTTGTTCTATGATGTTTGCCGACAGTGGGCCAAAAACACGGCCGACGTTGGCCATCTCTTTGTGCTTCCCTACTCACCCTCCATGCCATATCTCTCTTATCTTTGTGCTTCCCTACTCACCCTCCATGCCATATCTCTCTTATCTTTGTGCTTCCCTACTCACCCTCCATGCCATATCTCTCTTATCTTTGTGCTTCCCTACTCACCCTCCATGCCATATCTCTCTTATCTTTGTGCTTCCCTACTCACCCTCCATGCCATATCTCTCTTATCTTTGTGCTTCCCTACTCACCCTCCATGCCATATCTCTCTTATCTTTGTGCTTCCCTACTCACCCTCCATGCCATATCTCTCTTATCTTTGTGCTTCCCTACTCACCCTCCATGCCATATCTCTCTTATCTTTGTGCTTCCCTACTCACCCTCCATGCCATATCTCTCTTATCTTTGTGCTTCCCTACTCACCCTCCATGCCATATCTCTCTTATCTTTGTGCTTCCCTACTCACCCTCCATGCCATATCTCTCTTATCTTTGTGCTTCCCTACTCACCCTCCATGCCATATCTCTCTTATCTTTGTGCTTCCCTACTCACCCTCCATGCCATATCTCTCTTATCTTTGTGCTTCCCTACTCACCCTCCATGCCATATCTCTCTTATCTTTGTGCTTCCCTACTCACCCTCCATGCCATATCTCTCTTATCTTTGTGCTTCCCTACTCACCCTCCATGCCATATCTCTCTTATCTTTGTGCTTCCCTACTCACCCTCCATGCCATATCTCTCTTATCTTTGTGCTTCCCTACTCACCCTCCATGCCATATCTCTCTTATCTTTGTGCTTCCCTACTCACCCTCCATGCCATATCTCTCTTATCTTTGTGCTTCCCTACTCACCCTCTATGCCATATCTCTCTTATCTTTGTGCTTCCCTACTCACCCTCCATGCCATATCTCTCTTATCTTTGTGCTTCCCTACTCACCCTCCATGCCATATCTCTCTTATCTTTGTGCTTCCCTACTCACCCTCCATGCCATATCTCTCTTATCTTTGTGCTTCCCTACTCACCCTCCATGCCATATCTCTCTTATCTTTGTGCTTCCCTACTCACCCTCCATGCCATATCTCTCTTATCTTTGTGCTTCCCTACTCACCCTCCATGCCATATCTCTCTTATCTTTGTGCTTCCCTACTCACCCTCCATGCCATATCTCTCTTATCTTTGTGCTTCCCTACTCACCCTCCATGCCATATCTCTCTTATCTTTGTGTTTCCCTACTCACCCTCCATGCCATATCTCTCTTATCTTTGTGCTTCCCTACTCACCCTCCATGCCATATCTCTCTTATCTTTGTGCTTCCCTACTCACCCTCCATGCCATAGCTCTCTTATCTTTGTGCTTCCCTACTCACCCTCCATGCCATATCTCTCTTATCTTTGTGTTTCCCTACTCACCCTCCTATGTCATATCTCTCTTATCTTTGTGCTTCCCTACTCACCCTCCATGCCATATCTCTCTTATCTTTGTGCTTCCCTACTCACCCTCCATGCCATATCTCTCTTATCTTTGTGCTTCCCTACTCACCCTCCATGCCATATCTCTCTTATCTTTGTGCTTCCCTACTCACCCTCCATGCCATATCTCTCTTATCTTTGTGCTTCCCTACTCACCCTCCATGCCATATCTCTCTTATCTTTGTGCTTCCCTACTCACCCTCCATGCCATATCTCTCTTATCTTTGTGCTTCCCTACTCACCCTCCATGCCATATCTCTCTTATCTTTGTGCTTCCCTACTCACCCTCCATGCCATATCTCTCTTATCTTTGTGCTTCCCTACTCACCCTCCATGCCATATCTCTCTTATCTTTGTGCTTCCCTACTCACCCTCCATGCCATATCTCTCTTATCTTTGTGCTTCCCTACTCACCCTCCATGCCATATCTCTCTTATCTTTGTGCTTCCCTACTCACCCTCCATGCCATATCTCTCTTATCTTTGTGCTTCCCTACTCACCCTCCATGCCATATCTCTCTTATCTTTGTGCTTCCCTACTCACCCTCCATGCCATATCTCTCTTATCTTTGTGCTTCCCTACTCACCCTCCATGCCATATCTCTCTTATCTTTGTGCTTCCCTACTCACCCTCCATGCCATATCTCTCTTATCTTTGTGCTTCCCTACTCACCCTCCTATGCCATATCTCTTTTATCTTTGTGCTTCCCTACTCACCCTCCATGCCATATCTCTCTTATCTTTGTGCTTCCCTACTCACCCTCCATGCCATATCTCTCTTATCTTTGTGCTTCCCTACTCACCCTCCATGCCATATCTCTTTTATCTTTGTGCTTCCCTACTCACCCTCCATGCCATATCTCTCTTATCTTTGTGCTTCCCTACTCACCCTCCTATGCCATATCTCTCTTATCTTTGTGCTTCCCTACTCACCCTCCATGCCATATCTCTCTTATCTTTGTGCTTCCCTACTCACCCTCCATGCCATATCTCTTTTATCTTTGTGCTTCCCTACTCACCCTCCATGCCATATCTCTCTTATCTTTGTGCTTCCCTACTCACCCTCCATGCCATATCTCTCTTATCTTTGTGCTTCCCTACTCACCCTCCATGCCATATCTCTTTTATCTTTGTGCTTCCCTACTCACCCTCCATGCCATATCTCTTTTATCTTTGTGCTTCCCTACTCACCCTCCTATGCCATATCTCTTTTATCTTTGTGCTTCCCTACTCACCCTCCATGCCATATCTCTCTTATCTTTGTGCTTCCCTACTCACCCTCCATGCCATATCTCTCTTATCTTTCATCCCCTCCAATGGGCGTTTTCAGAGGAGGGGCACAGGGAGCATGTGCCCCCCTCCCCTCTTCAAATTCTTTGCCTCCTGTTCTCTCATTATATATTACAATGCATCATGCTTCATGAAGAGTGCGATACCTGTTTACCTCGGGTAGGGACCCGGAGTCCGTACTGTAAGGTAGCCAGGGTGCGTACTGTAAGGTAGCCGGGGTCCGTACTGTAAGGTAGCCAGGGTGCGTACTGTAAGGTAGCCGGGGTCCGTACTGTAAGGTAGCCAGGGTGCGTACTGTAAGGTAGCCGGGGTCCGTACTGTAAGGTAGCCGGGGTCCGTACTGTAAGGTAGCCAGGGTGCGTACTGTAAGGTAGCCGGGGTCCGTACTGTAAGGTAGCCAGGGTGCGTACTGTAAGGTAGCCGGGGTGCGTACCGTAAGGTAGCCGGGGTCCGTACTGTAAGGTAGCCGGGGTGCGTACCGTAAGGTAGCCGGGGTCCGTACTGTAAGGTAGCCGGCGTGCGTACCGTAAGGTAGCCGGGGTCCGTACTGTAAGGTAGCCGGGGTGCGTACCGTAAGGTAGCCGGGGTCCGTATTGTAAGGTAGCCGGGGTGCGTACCGTAAGGTAGCCGGGGTGCGTACCGTAAGGTAGCCGGGGTCCGTACTGTAAGGTAGCCGGGGTGCGTACCGTAAAGTACCCGGGGTGCGTACCGTAAGGTAGCCGGGGTCCGTACTGTAAGGTAGCCGGGGTGCGTACCGTAAGGTAGCCGGGGTCCGTACTGTAAGGTAGCCGGGGTGCGTACCGTAAGGTAGCCGGGGTGCGTACCGTAAAGTACCCGGGGTGCGTACCGTAAGGTAGCCGGGGTCCGTACTGTAAGGTAGCCGGGGTGCGTACCGTAAGGTAGCCGGGGTCCGTACTGTAAGGTAGCCGGGGTGCGTACCGTAAGGTAGCCGGGGTCCGTACTGTAAGGTAGCCGGGGTGCGTACTGTAAGGTAGCCGGGGTGCGTACCGTAAGGTAGCCGGGGTCCGTACTGTAAGGTAGCCGGGGTGCGTACCGTAAGGTAGCCGGGGTGCGTACCGTAAGGTAGCCGGGGTCCGTACTGTAAGGTAGCCGGGGTCCGTACTGTATGGTAGCCGGGGTGCGTACCGTAAGGTAGCCGGGGTGCGTACCGTAAGGTACCCGGGGTGCGTACCGTAAGGTAGCCGGGGTCCGTACTGTAAGGTAGCCGGGGTGCGTACCGTAAGGTAGCCGGGGTCCGTACTGTAAGGTAGCCGGGGTGCGTACCGTAAGGTAGCCGGGGTCCGTACTGTAAGGTAGCCGGGGTGCGTACCGTAAGGTAGCCGGGGTCCGTACTGTAAGGTAGCCGGGGTGCGTACTGTAAGGTAGCCGGGGTGCGTACCGTAAGTTAGCCGGGGTCCGTACTGTAAGGTAGCCGGGGTGCGTACCGTAAGGTAGCCGGGGTCCAAACTGTATGGTAGCCGGGGTGCGTACCGTAAGGTAGCCGGGGTGCGTACCGTAAGGTACCCGGGGTCCGTACTGTAAGGTAGCCGGGGTGCGTACCGTAAGGTAGCCGGGGTCCGTACTGTAAGGTAGCCGGGGTGCGTACCGTAAGGTAGCCGGGGTCCGTACTGTAAGGTAGCTGGGGTGCGTACTGTAAGGTAGCCGGGGTGCGTACCGTAAGGTAGCCGGGGGGCGTACCGTAAGGTAGCCGGGGTGCGTACCGTATAGTAGCCTTGGACCGTACTGTAAGGTAGCCGGGGTCCGTACTGTAAGGTAGCCGGGGTGCGTACCGTAAGGTAGCCGGGGTCCGTACTGTAAGGTAGCCGGGGTGCGTACTGTAAGGTAGCCGGGGTGCGTACCGTAAGGTAGCCGGGGTGCGTACCGTAAGGTAGCCGGGGTGCGTACCGTAAGGTAGCCGGGGTCCGTACTGTAAGGTAGCCGGGGTGCGTACCGTAAGGTAGCCGGGGTGCGTACCGTAAGGTAGCCGGGGTGCGTATAGTAAGGTAGCCGGGGTCCGTACCGTAAGGTAGCCGGGGTGCGTACCGTAAGGTAGCCGGGGTGCGTACCGTAAGGTAGCCGGGGTCCGTACCGTAAGGTAGCCGGGGTCCGTACTGTAAGGTAGCCGGGGTGCTTACCGTAAGGTAGCCGGGATGCGTACCGTAAGGTAGCCGGGGTGCGTACCGTAAGGTAGCCGGGGTGCGTACTGTAAGGTACCCGGGGTGCGTACCGTAAGGTAGCCGGGGTGCGTACCGTAAGGTAGCCGGGGTCCGTACTGTAAGGTAGCCGGGGTGCGTACCGTAAGGTAGCCGGGGTCCGTACTGTAAGGTAGCCGGGGTGCGTACCGTAAGGTAGCCGGGGTCCGTAGTGTAAGGTAGCCGGGGTGCGTACCGTAAGGTAGCCGGGGTGCGTACCGTAAGGTAGCCGGGGTCCGTACTGTAAGGTAGCCGGGGTGCGTACCGTAAGGTAGCCGGGGTCCGTACTGTAAGGTAGCCGGGGTGCGTACTGTAAGGTAGCCGGGGTCCGTACTGTAAGGTAGCCGGGGTCCGTACTGTAAGGTTGCCGGCGTCCGTACTGTAAGGTAGCCGGGGTGCGTACCGTAAGGTAGCCGGGGTGCGTACTGTAAGGTAGCCGGGGTGCGTACCGTAAGGCAGCCGGGGTCCTTACCGTAAGGTAGCCGGGGTCCGTACCGTAAGGTAGCCGGGGTCCGTACCGTAAGGTACCCGGGGTGCGTACCGTAAGGCAGCCGGGGTCCTTACCGTAAGGCAGCCGCGGTTCGTACCGTAAGGTAGCCGGGGTGCGTACCGTAAGGTATCCTTGGTCCGTACCGTAAGGTAGCCGCGGTTCGTACCGTAAGGTACCCGGGGTGCGTACCGTAAGGTACCCGGGGTGCGTACCGTAAGGTACCCGGGGTGCATACCTTAAGGTACCCGGCGTGCGTACTGTAAGGTACCCGGGGTGCGTACCGTAAGGTACCCGGGGTCCGTACCGTAAGGTAGCCGTGGTGCGTACTGTAAGGTACCAGTAGTCCTTACCGTAAGGCAGCCGCGGTTCGTACCGTAAGGTAGCCGGGGTCCGTACTGTAAGGTAGCCGCGGTTCGTACCGTAAGGTAGCCGGGGTGCGTACCGTAAGGTAGCCTTGGTCCGTACCGTAAGGTAGCCGGGGTCCGTACTGTAAGGTAGCCGGGGTGCGTACCGTAAGGTAGCCGGGGTCCGTACTGTAAGGTAGCCGGGGTGCGTACCGTAAGGTAGCCGGGGTCCGTACTGTAAGGTAGCCGGGGTGCGTACTGTAAGGTAGCCGGGGTGCGTACCGTAAGTTAGCCGGGGTCCGTACTGTAAGGTAGCCGGGGTGCGTACCGTAAGGTAGCCGGGGTCCAAACTGTATGGTAGCCGGGGTGCGTACCGTAAGGTAGCCGGGGTGCGTACCGTAAGGTACCCGGGGTCCGTACTGTAAGGTAGCCGGGGTGCGTACCGTAAGGTAGCCGGGGTCCGTACTGTAAGGTAGCCGGGGTGCGTACCGTAAGGTAGCCGGGGTCCGTACTGTAAGGTAGCTGGGGTGCGTACTGTAAGGTAGCCGGGGTGCGTACCGTAAGGTAGCCGGGGGGCGTACCGTAAGGTAGCCGGGGTGCGTACCGTATAGTAGCCTTGGACCGTACTGTAAGGTAGCCGGGGTCCGTACTGTAAGGTAGCCGGGGTGCGTACCGTAAGGTAGCCGGGGTCCGTACTGTAAGGTAGCCGGGGTGCGTACTGTAAGGTAGCCGGGGTGCGTACCGTAAGGTAGCCGGGGTGCGTACCGTAAGGTAGCCGGGGTGCGTACCGTAAGGTAGCCGGGGTCCGTACTGTAAGGTTGCCGGCGTCCGTACTGTAAGGTAGCCGGGGTGCGTACCGTAAGGTAGCCGGGGTGCGTACTGTAAGGTAGCCGGGGTGCGTACCGTAAGGCAGCCGGGGTCCTTACCGTAAGGTAGCCGGGGTCCGTACCGTAAGGTAGCCGGGGTCCGTACCGTAAGGTACCCGGGGTGCGTACCGTAAGGCAGCCGGGGTCCTTACCGTAAGGCAGCCGCGGTTCGTACCGTAAGGTAGCCGGGGTGCGTACCGTAAGGTATCCTTGGTCCGTACCGTAAGGTAGCCGCGGTTCGTACCGTAAGGTACCCGGGGTGCGTACCGTAAGGTACCCGGGGTGCGTACCGTAAGGTACCCGGGGTGCATACCTTAAGGTACCCGGCGTGCGTACTGTAAGGTACCCGGGGTGCGTACCGTAAGGTACCCGGGGTCCGTACCGTAAGGTAGCCGTGGTGCGTACTGTAAGGTACCAGTAGTCCTTACCGTAAGGCAGCCGCGGTTCGTACCGTAAGGTAGCCGGGGTCCGTACTGTAAGGTAGCCGCGGTTCGTACCGTAAGGTAGCCGGGGTGCGTACCGTAAGGTAGCCTTGGTCCGTACCGTAAGGTAGCCGGGGTCCGTACTGTAAGGTAGCCGGGGTGCGTACCGTAAGGTAGCCGGGGTCCGTACTGTAAGGTAGCCGGGGTGCGTACCGTAAGGTAGCCGGGGTCCGTACTGTAAGGTAGCCGGGGTGCGTACTGTAAGGTAGCCGGGGTGCGTACCGTAAGTTAGCCGGGGTCCGTACTGTAAGGTAGCCGGGGTGCGTACCGTAAGGTAGCCGGGGTCCAAACTGTATGGTAGCCGGGGTGCGTACCGTAAGGTAGCCGGGGTGCGTACCGTAAGGTACCCGGGGTCCGTACTGTAAGGTAGCCGGGGTGCGTACCGTAAGGTAGCCGGGGTCCGTACTGTAAGGTAGCCGGGGTGCGTACCGTAAGGTAGCCGGGGTCCGTACTGTAAGGTAGCTGGGGTGCGTACTGTAAGGTAGCCGGGGTGCGTACCGTAAGGTAGCCGGGGGGCGTACCGTAAGGTAGCCGGGGTGCGTACCGTATAGTAGCCTTGGACCGTACTGTAAGGTAGCCGGGGTCCGTACTGTAAGGTAGCCGGGGTGCGTACCGTAAGGTAGCCGGGGTCCGTACTGTAAGGTAGCCGGGGTGCGTACTGTAAGGTAGCCGGGGTGCGTACCGTAAGGTAGCCGGGGTGCGTACCGTAAGGTAGCCGGGGTGCGTACCGTAAGGTAGCCGGGGTCCGTACTGTAAGGTAGCCGGGGTGCGTACCGTAAGGTAGCCGGGGTGCGTACCGTAAGGTAGCCGGGGTGCGTACCGTAAGGTAGCCGGGGTCCGTACCGTAAGGTAGCCGGGGTGCGTACCGTAAGGTAGCCGGGGTGCGTACCGTAAGGTAGCCGGGGTCCGTACCGTAAGGTAGCCGGGGTCCGTACTGTAAGGTAGCCGGGGTGCTTACCGTAAGGTAGCCGGGGTGCGTACCGTAAGGTAGCCGGGGTGCGTACCGTAAGGTAGCCGGGGTGCGTACTGTAAGGTACCCGGGGTGCGTACCGTAAGGTAGCCGGGGTGCGTACCGTAAGGTAGCCGGGGTCCGTACTGTAAGGTAGCCGGGGTGCGTACCGTAAGGTAGCCGGGGTCCGTACTGTAAGGTAGCCGGGGTGCGTACCGTAAGGTAGCCGGGGTCCGTAGTGTAAGGTAGCCGGGGTGCGTACCGTAAGGTAGCCGGGGTGCGTGCCGTAAGGTAGCCGGGGTCCGTACTGTAAGGTAGCCGGGGTGCGTACCGTAAGGTAGCCGGGGTCCGTACTGTAAGGTAGCCGGGGTGCGTACTGTAAGGTAGCCGGGGTCCGTACTGTAAGGTAGCCGGGGTCCGTACTGTAAGGTTGCCGGCGTCCGTACTGTAAGGTAGCCGGGGTGCGTACCGTAAGGTAGCCGGGGTGCGTACTGTAAGGTAGCCGGGGTGCGTACCGTAAGGCAGCCGGGGTCCTTACCGTAAGGTAGCCGGGGTCCGTACCGTAAGGTAGCCGGGGTCCGTACCGTAAGGTACCCGGGGTGCGTACCGTAAGGCAGCCGGGGTCCTTACCGTAAGGCAGCCGCGGTTCGTACCGTAAGGTAGCCGGGGTGCGTACCGTAAGGTATCCTTGGTCCGTACCGTAAGGTAGCCGCGGTTCGTACCGTAAGGTACCCGGGGTGCGTACCGTAAGGTACCCGGGGTGCGTACCGTAAGGTACCCGGGGTGCATACCTTAAGGTACCCGGCGTGCGTACTGTAAGGTACCCGGGGTGCGTACCGTAAGGTACCCGGGGTCCGTACTGTAAGGTAGCCGGGGTCCGTACCGTAAGGTAGCCGGGGTCCGTACCGTAAGGTAGCCGGGGTCCGTACCGTAAGGTACTCGGGGTCCGTACCGTAAGGTAGCCGGGGTCTGTACCGTAAGGTAGCCGGGGTGCGTACTGTAAGGTACCCGGGGTCAGTACTGTAAGGTACCCGGGGTCAGTACCGTAAGGTAGCCGTGGTCAGTACCGTAAGGTATCCGGGGTGCGTACCGTAAGGTAGCCTTGGTCTGTGCCGAAAGGTAGCCGGGGTGCGTCCTGTAAGGTAGCCGGGGTGCGTACTGTAAGGTAGCCGGGGTGCGTACCGTAAGGTAGCCGGGGTGCGTACCGTAAGGTAGCCTTGGACCGTACCGTAAGGTACCCGAGATGCATACCGTAAGGTAACCGGGGTCACTACCGTTAGGTACCCGAGGTGCGTAATGTAAGGTACCCGGGGTGCGTACCGTAAGGTACCCGGGGTGCGTACTGTAAGGTACCCGGGGTGCGTACCGTAAGGTAGCCGTGGTGCGTACTGTAAGGTACCAGTAGTCCGTACCGTAAGGTACCCGGGGTGCGTACCGTAAGGCAGCCGGGGTCCGTACCGTAAGGTAGCCGTGGTGCGTACTGTAAGGTACCAGTAGTCCTTACCGTAAGGCAGCCGCGGTTCGTACCGTAAGGTAGCCGGGGTCCGTACTGTAAGGTAGCCGCGGTTCGTACCGTAAGGTAGCCGGGGTGCGTACCGTAAGGTAGCCTTGGTCCGTACCGTAAGGTAGCCGGGGTCCGTACTGTAAGGTAGCCGGGGTGCGTACCGTAAGGCAGCCGGGGTCCGTACCGTAAGGTAGCCGTGGTGCGTACCGTAAGGTACCAGTAGTCCTTACCGTAAGGCAGCCGCGGTTCGTACCGTAAGGTAGCCGGGGTCCGTACTGTAAGGTAGCCGCGGTTCGTACCGTAAGGTAGCCGGGGTGCGTACCGTAAGGTAGCCTTGGTCCGTACCGTAAGGTAGCCGGGGTCCGTACTGTAAGGTAGCCGGGGTGCGTACCGTAAGGCATCCGGGGTCCGTACCGTAAGGTAGCCGTGGTGCGTACCGTAAGGTACCAGTAGTCCTTGCCGTAAGGCAGCCGCGGTTCGTACCGTAAGGTAGCCGGGGTGCGTACCGTAAGGCAGCCGGGGTCCGTACTGTAAGGTACCCGGGGTGCGTACCGTAAGGCAGCCGGGGTCCGTACCGTAAGGTAGCCGTGGTGCGTACTGTAAGGTACCAGTAGTCCTTACCGTAAGGCAGCCGCGGTTCGTACCGTAAGGTAGCCGGGGTCCGTACTGTAAGGTAGCCGCGGTTCGTACCGTAAGGTAGCCGGGGTGCGTACCGTAAGGTAGCCTTGGTCCGTACCGTAAGGTAGCCGGGGTCCGTACTGTAAGGTAGCCGGGGTGCGTACCGTAAGGTAGCCGGCGTGCGTACCGTAAGGTAGCCGGGGTGCGTACCGTAGGGTACCCGGGGTGCGTACTGTAAGGTAACCGGGGTGCATACCTTAAGGTACCCGGGGTGCGTATCGTAAGGTACCCGGGGTCCGTACTGTAAGGTAGCCGGGGTCCGTACCGTAAGGTATCCTTAGTCCGTACCGTAAGGTAGCCGCGCTTTGTACCGTAAGGTACCCGAGGTGCGTACCGTAAGGCAGCCGCGGTGCATACCGTAAGGTAACCGGGGCGCGTACCGTAAGGTAGCCTTAGTCCGTACCGTAAGGTAGCCGCGCTTTGTACCGTAAGATGCCCGAGGTGCGTACCGTAAGGTAGCCTTGGTCTGTGCCGTAATGTAGCCGGGGTGCGTACTGTAAGGTACCCGGGGTCCGTACCGTAAGGCAGCCGCGGTGCATACCGTAAGGTAACCGGGGTGCGTACCGTAAGGTAGCCTTAGTCCGTACCGTAAGGTAGCCGCGCTTTGTACCGTAAGGTGCCCGAGGTGCGTACCGTAAGGTACCCGGGGTCCGTACCGTAAGGTAGCCGGAGTGCGTACTGTAAGGTAGCCGGGGTGCGTACCGTAAGGTACCCGGGATGCGTACCGTAAGGTACCCGGGGTGTATACCTTAAGGTACCCGGGGTCCTTACCGTACGGTACCCGGGGTGCGTACCGTAAGGTAGCCGGGGTCCGTACCGTAAGGGGCCCGGGGTGCGTACTGTAAGGTAGCCGGGGTCCGTACCGTAAGGTAGCCGGGGTCCGTACCGCAAGGTAGCCGGGGTCCGTACCGCAAGGTAGCCGCGGTTCGTACCGTAAGGTAGCCGGGGTGCGTACCTTAAGGTACCCGGGGTGCGTACTGTAGGGTACCCGGGGTACGTACCGTAAGGTACCCGGGGTCCGTACCGTAAGGTACCCGCGGTGCGTACCTCAAGGTAGACGGGGTCCGTACCGTAAAGTACCCGGGGTGCGTACCGTAAGGTACCCGGGGTCCGTACTGTAAGGTACCCGGCGTACGTACCGTAAGGTAGCCGGGGTCCGTACCGTAAGGTAGCCGGGGTCCGTACCGCAAGTTAGCCGCGGTTCGTACCGTAAGGTAGCCGCGGTGCTTACCGTAAGGTAGCGTTGGTCCGTACCGTAAGGTAGCCGCGGTACGTACTGTAAGGTACCCGGGGCGCGTGCCGTAAGGTAGCCTTGGTTCGTACCGTAAGGTAGCCGCGGTTCGTACCGTAAGGTACCCGGGGTGCGTACCGTAAGATAGCCATGGTCCGTACCGTAAGGTAGCCAGGCTGCGTACCGTAAGGTACCCGAGGTGCGTACCGTAAGATAGCCTTGGTCCGTACCGTAAGGTACCAGGGGTGCGTACCGTAAGGTACCCGGGGTGCATACCTTAAGGTACCCGGCGTGCGTACCGTAAGGTAGCCGGGGTCCGTACCGTAAGGTACCCGAGGTGCGTAACGTCAGGTACCCGGGGTGCATACCTTAAGGTACCCGGCGTGCGTACCGTAAGGTAGCCGGGGTCCGTACCGTAAGGTAGCCGGGGTGCATACCGTAAGGTAGCCGGGGTCCGTACTGTAAGGTAGCCGGGGTGCGTACCGTAAGGTAGCCGGGGTCCGTACTGTAAGGTAGCCGGGGTGCGTACCGTAAGGTAGCCGGGGTCCGTACTGTAAGGTAGCCGGGGTGCGTACTGTAAGGTAGCCGGGGTCCGTACTGTAAGATAGCCGGGGTCCGTACTGTAAGGTAGCCGGGGTGCGTACCGTAAGGTAGCCGGGGTCCGTACTGTAAGGTAGCCGGGGTGCGTACCGTAAGGTAGCCGGGGTCCGTACTGTAAGGTAGCCGGGGTGCGTACCGTAAGGTAGCCGGGGTCCGTAATGTAAGGTAGCCGGGGTCCGTACTGTATGGTAGCCGGGGTGCGTACCGTAAGGTAGCCGGGGTCCGTACTGTAAGGTAGCCGGGGTGCGTACTGTAAGGTAGCCGGGGTCCGTACTGTAAGGTAGCCGGGGTCCGTACTGTAAGGTAGCCGGGGTGCGTACCGTAAGGTAGCCGGGTGCGTACTGTAAGGTAGCCGGGGTGCGTACCGTAAGGCAGCCGGGGTCCTTACCGTAAGGTAGCCGGGGTCCGTACCGTAAGGTACCCGGGGTGCGTACCGTAAGGCAGCCGGGGTCCTTACCGTAAGGCAGCCGCGGTTCGTACCGTAAGGTAGCCGGGGTGCGTACCGTAAGGTAGCCTTGGTCCGTACCGTAAGGTAGCCGCGGTTCGTACCGTAAGGTACCCGGGGTGCGTACCGTAAGGTACCCGGGGTGCGTACCGTAAGGTACCCGGGGTGCATACCTTAAGGTACCCGGCGTGCGTACTGTAAGGTACCCGGGGTTCGTACCGTAAGGTACCCGGGGTCCGTACTGTAAGGTAGCCGGGGTCCGTACCGTAAGGTAGCCGGGGTCCGTACCGTAAGGTAGCCGGGGTCCGTACCGTAAGGTACTCGGGGTCCGTACCGTAAGGTAGCCGGGGTCCGTACCGTAAGGTAGCCGGGGTGCGTACTGTAAGGTACCCGGGGTCAGTACCGTAAGGTAGCCGTGGTCAGTACCGTAAGGTAGCCGCGGTTCGTACCGTAAGGTATCCGGGGTGCGTACCGTAAGGTAGCCTTGGTCTGTGCCGAAAGGTAGCCGGGGTGCGTCCTGTAAGGTAGCCGGGGTGCGTACTGTAAGGTAGCCGGGGTGCGTACCGTAAGGTAGCCGGGGTGCGTACCGTAAGGTAGCCTTGGACCGTACCGTAAGGTAGCCGGGGTCCGTACCGTAAGGTACCCGAGATGCATACCGTAAGGTAACCGGGGTCACTACCGTAAGGTACCCGAGGTGCGTAATGTAAGGTACCCGGGGTGCGTACCGTAAGGTACCCGGGGTGCGTACTGTAAGGTGCCCGGGGTGCGTACCGTAAGGTAGCCGTGGTGCGTACTGTAAGGTACCAGTAGTCCGTACCGTAAGGTACCCGGGGTGCGTACCGTAAGGCAGCCGGGGTCCGTACCGTAAGGTAGCCGTGGTGCGTACTGTAAGGTACCAGTTGTCCTTACCGTAAGGCAGCCGCGGTTCGTACCGTAAGGTAGCCGGGGTCCGTACTGTAAGGTAGCCGCGGTTCGTACCGTAAGGTAGCCGGGGTGCATACCGTAAGGTAGCCTTGGTCCGTACCGTAAGGTAGCCGCGGTTCGTACCGTAAGGTAGCCGGGGTGCGTACCGTAGGGTACCCGGGGTGCGTACTGTAAGGTAACCGGGGTGCATACCTTAAGGTACCCGGGGTGCGTATCGTAAGGTACCCGGGGTCCGTACTGTAAGGTACCCGGGGTCCGTACCGTAAGGTAGCCTTAGTCCGTACCGTAAGGTAGCCGCGCTTTGTACCGTAAGGTACC
Organism: Arenicola marina; assembly: GCA_964019135.1. Classification (NCBI taxonomy): domain Eukaryota; kingdom Metazoa; phylum Annelida; class Polychaeta; family Arenicolidae; genus Arenicola; species Arenicola marina. Next base: position 8,439,357 of record OZ025248.1, on the reverse strand, counting down.
CGAGGTGCGTACCGTAAGGCAGCCGCGGTGCATACCGTAAGGTAACCGGGGTGCGTACCGTAAGGTAGCCTTAGTCCGTACCGTAAGGTAGCCGCGCGTTGTACCGTAAGGTGCCCGAGGTGCGTACCGTAAGGTAGCCTTGGTCTGTGCCGTAATGTAGCCGGGGTCCGTACCGTAAGGTAGCCGGGGTCCGTACCGTAAGGTGCCCGGGGTGCGTACTGTAAGGTACCCGGGGTCCGTACTTTAAGGTACCCGGCGTGCGTACCGTAAGGTAGCCGGGGTCCGTACCGTAAGGTAGCCGGGGTCCGTACCGCAAGGTAGCCGCGGTTCGTACCGTAAGGTAGCCGGGGTGCGTACCTTAAGGTACCCGGGGTGCGTACTGTAGGGTACCCGGGGTACGTACCGTAAGGTACCCGGGGTCCGTACCGTAAGGTACCCGCGGTGCGTACCTCAAGGTAGACGGGGTCCGTACCGTAAAGTACCCGGGGTGCGTACCGTAAGGTACCCGGGGTCCGTACTGTGAGGTAGCCGGGGTCCGTACCGTAAGGTAGCCGGGGTCCGTACCGTAAGGTAGCCGGGGTCTGTACCGCAAGGTGCCCGGGGTGCGTACCATAAGGTAGCCTTGGTCCGTACCGTAAGGTAGCCGGGGTCCGTACCGTAAGGTACCCTGGGTGCGTACCGTAAGGTACCCGGGGTCCGTACCGTAAGGTAGCCGGGGTCCGTACCGTAAGGTAGCCGGGGTGCGTACCGTAAGGTAGCCGGGGTCCGTACCGTAAGGTACCCGGGGTCCGCACCGTGAGGTAGCCGGGGTCCGTACCGTAAGATAGCCGGGGTGCGTACCGTAAGGTAGCCGGGGTGTACGAAAACAGGCTTCAGCCTCAGCTTTATAGGTTCGTTTGGTCCTCTGCCTACGTACTTAACAAACAGATCTACTTCAAAGCAATTTTTCTCAAGGTGGTGGGAACATGCTCTTGAATGATTGGTGGGTTAAAACTCACACGAGCAAGCTTGTGTAGCCATTGCCGCAAAAGCTGTTAGTCACCTGGTGGATAGCGGTAGAAAGATATCCTATGTTTGCTGTCCTTTTTTGCCCTTCAATTGTTACAACCAAGAGATGAACAGTACATCATTTTCTTTTAAATGCATCGATGGTTTTAAATTTAAAAACGCCTTCCGTGTGATTGGCTAACTCTGGTCACGTGTTCAGAACATGTCGCCACCCGCCTGATGTGCGAGAACCAGTGTTTTATACTGTTGATGTGCGATTTTCTCGTTTAAAAGTTTAAATTTTATATCACATTGCAACCGCCCGGTATTTTCTTTTAAGTTGTGTGTGACAGGCAGGCTGGTTCCCTGGTATTGCGACCCTGATGCACGGTTTACGATCGCGTCTATATCTTTTCGATGAATAATGGATTGGCACGGTACAGTTTACAAGGCGATCAATCACACTCCCCATCCTAGTCCTACAGAGTTACCGTGTCATGGAGATGTTTCTATTTCCGATATCACGTCACACCGATGCACCCTCTGGCCATCTGTATGCCGACAACGACTGACAACACACGTCAGGTGACATGGCGTCCACAGCAGCAGGGGCCTGTGCAGGAATACTTGAAAAGGGGGGCATAATAAAAAAAATTACGACCGGGGGGGGGGGGGGCAGACTGAATTCTTGCGACCAAGGGGTCCATTTCTTGATGACCGGTGGCAACACTTCACTTCTCGAGAACCCCAGATGGGGTCTCCAAAATTGGGTTGGCTGGTTCCGCGCTTAAATCTTACAAATGTCTCTATGGTAGTATATAATTATGTTTTTATTTACAAACAGGCAAATTATAGGCATTGCCAGATGATATGATCGTCCGTTAGGGTGAAGTTAAACATACAATTCAAATCGAACTGGCGCCGCTTCCTCCGCGCTCTTCCAAACTATTAACCTATTGTTAAGCGACGTCATAATCATCGATGAAATGAAGGTCAGATTTTATTAATCAAACGTGTACATTTCTGGTTCAGACAATTGGGTCGCCTGTTATTATAGCCGGTCGCTTGATCATCCGTCGGTCTGTCGCCCGTCTTCAATTTTACGTGCCAATCTCAGACCCCCTGGGTCAGTGGTGGCTCCACCGCGTGAGTGACGTACGAGTTATTCGAACGCGTTTGATCAGTTTGGGGCTGAGCAAGCAAGGCGGGACACACAATTTGTCATATTTTTTCGTAACGTTGTGATCACTTGTGAGCTGGAAGAGGGTTCGAGAAAGTACACTCAGGATTTTATTTTGGAATTCCCTTTGATTCCCTTTTTTTAAAGTTGCATGTGAAGCTCTTTCCCGCCAAAACTAAAGAGGTCAAAATACAAATAAGAATCAGTCCTTGAATCATTCAAGATTGGTTTTGTCTTTACTCCACCCATTCCAGACTGCCAAATAGTGTCTCTTAGCCTTGCCCGTGATATTAATTTACCACAAATTTTCATTTCAATGGTAAAAGTCATCAGTTTGAGTGCTTCGCGATGCTTTGTTATAAGTAGCAGTGCCGCGACAGAGTGCTGTGGTGTCGCGGGATAGACACGTTTGCCACACCACAGCCGAAACGGCGAGGTTTATCAGGTTTCTGAATTTATGGAATGGAACAATCGAGTTTTCTGCAAATTTTGATATAAATTTCGCCTGGGCTTAGTTTGGCGGGAAAGAACTCGACATGCAACTTTAAGTAACCCGTTTGTGCAAATTCGAAATTGCGACAGTAACGAACATTGGACCTTTGAATATACATAGAGCGAGTAAGGAAATTAAAAGTATCAAATGTGCCAACGCAATGTTCCGCGCACCCTAAGGCGTCATATACAGGTCTGTGATAATAGTCAAATAAAAAGCCGGAAGAAATATATTTAGCCTCATATCACCCTGTAAAATGAAAAAAGTGAACTTAGGCACATTGAGAATGAGGTCTCGGCCGTGCCCTCGCGGTCGGTCGATACTGATACTGAGAACGCTTACATTGTTTTTACCTCCTCAGCTGGTTGGTCATTCTGCTCAAATGGCGTCAATGGTAGAAGGAAGGGAAGAGCGGAGCCATGTCCAGGGGTAACCCCCTACTCTGTGCGACGAAGATAGGATCTTTATCCTGCGACCACACAGACATGACCACAACGGGGCTCGAACCACCGATATATGTGCAGTTCGGCTCCCAGGTAGTCAGATCGCTCAATGCGAATGCTATAACCCACTAAGCTATCGGGGTGGCCCGTATCTGAGGCTGGGGATTATTTTACATAGGCCTACTAATCCTTTCGTCATCACGTAAGAACTTGGTCCCAGTTTAGCATGGTTTAGGTGAGACCACGTGCACACGACGTCATCTGCCACGTGCACATGACTTCAAAGATGAGGCCACGTGAACATGGCTTCAAAGCTAAGGCCACGTGAACATGGCTTCTAAGCTGAGGCCACGTGCACATGGCTGCAAAGCGGAGGCCACGTGCACATGGCTTCAAAGCTGAGGTCACGTGAACATGGCTTCTAAGCTGAGGCCACGTGCACATGGCTTCAAAGCTGAGGCCACGTGAACATGGCTTCAAAGCTGAGGCCACGTGAACATGGCTTCTAGGCTGAGGCCACGTGCACATGGCTTCAAAGCTGAGGTCACGTGAACATGGCTTCTAAGCTGAGGCCACGTGCACATGGCTTCAAAGCTGAGGCCACGTGAACATGGCTTCAAAGCTGAGGCCACGTGAACATGGCTTCTAGGCTGAGGCCACGTGCACATGGCTTCAAAGCTGAGGTCACGTGAACATGGCTTCTAAGCTGAGGCCACGTGCACATGGCTTCAAAGCTGAGGCCACGTGAACATGCCTTTAAAGCTGAGGCCACGTGCTCATGGTTCCATGTTTACGGTTGCCACGGTAACCCAATGAAAAAGATCGACGTCGACGTCGGTATTAAACACAAATCTCAAAAAAACTAACCTCCCGTCGTTAGCTATGCTGCGCCTCTAGCAAGCACCCATGTTATATTCCCTGCGGACAGTCAGATGTTACGTCAACCCCCCCCCCCTTCCCCTCCCCTCCCCGCCCGGGTGTTTGTTCCCATCTCCTCGTACGTTCATCGCCCTGCACCCTGGACAGTGGACGTCTACCGATACACTGACATGATGAGATGTCACAGAGCCAGGTCACTACCCCCCCCCCCCCCCACCTCGCCCCACACTGGTTGTTTCCATGACACTAGTGGTCACCATGGCACTTGTGGTCACCATAGCACTGGTGGTCGATCACCATGGCAACTGCAGGCTTAGCCATCGTATACTAGGATCGCCAAAGCTATTGCCACAGCGACTAGCGCAGGGAGGAGGTGCTTGGAGTGGGATGGCTGGATGACATCTCACCCTGGATGAGGGAGGGAGCGGGGGCTCAGGCGCGGGGGGAGGGGGGGGGGCTATTCCACCTGCCAGCGGGGAGTGCACTGCCCATCTCTGTATCAATACAAAACAAGAAAGGACCTTCCTTCCACAATGGAGAGAGGCATTTCCCAATGTACGGCGCCGCGTGAGGACTTCAGGCGTTACCTCACCGTGTCCCGTAGCGGATAAGAATGACGTTTTTACCACGGTTTTCTCTCTACTTCATTAGCAGTATTAATGTCTCGTTGACCTCGCGTGCAGCGGCCGCCGGCTGTGCCAGACTCAGGAGAGCTGTGCGGACCGGTCTATTATAGACACGTTTCTACAAAAGGGAATTTCGCTGCATCCGTAGCTGTCGCCATGGCAACAGGTAGTATTTGCTACCCTTTGTGATGGCCAGGTAGCCCTTTGTGATGGCCAGGTGATCCTTTGTGATGGCCGGGTGACCCTTTGTGATGGCCGGGTGACACTTTGTGACCACGACCACGTGCACATGGTATGTGCACGTGGCCATATCGCGATTCACGGGTAGGCTAAGATCCCATTCCCAGTTCTCACAAAGAATTATGTGCCTCATTCCATTCGTGAGGAACGGAAATACCCCTTGCCCCCCCCCCCACCCCTCTCACATTATTCTAATGACTATTTTCTGCAACATAAGGAGCGGTTTTATGCATATCCGTCTCGAAACATTGAAAAATGTAAGTCTACAAGCAGTTTAACTACCGTGTTAAATAAAGTGTCCCTGGTGACAACTTACTTTCACCAGTATTGTTATTCTCCGCGTAACTTTTATTGTTTCACCATACTAAATATGTTCTTTCTGTAAGCACTACTTTCCAATCAATATATAGTTCTGCTCCCTAGAATTTGGCGTGTCCCTTGCCTAATTTCCTGTCCTGCAAGACCGGAGATTTTGTAAAGTTATAACGCTAACACGTTTTATAAAAACCTGTATCTTATTGTATCAAGCTCTGCATTTAGCGTTCGGATCAATTCATATCACTCGCGACATCCCCATAGACGACTTCGCAAATCATAGTTTAGATTATTCCACTGTGAGGCGCCACTGCATGTGCAATGCATTCTGGGTATTGTTTTGGTCTTAGCGAGATGTCAAGATGGCGTCATGGCATGACAACATATTTTATAGACACTTAAACATGGAATATGTTCATCTATGTTACGGGCAAGTTACGTAATCTAGATGTAAGTTAGACATAGAAATACTGATTAATTTTATACATGCCTTGCCAATACCCTGGAAATATGGTATTTATCTCCATAGAAAAGAATCGAGATAACACCAAAATATTTCCCATAATTCTTCGTGTATGGCGTGTCCTGGACACATCAGACGTCACCAGACTATATGTGGCAAGACACATCATGCAATGGTTCTTGACACATTGAATGGGTTGCCATGGAGCAAACATATCATATAGAATACACCCAGTGAGTCTTTTGTAGGTTTTGAAAGGCCGTTGAAAGGAGCAACTCGGATTTCTTCCCCAGCATTGCACGGTTTCCCCCGTGTGGCTGATTGTGTGACAACAAGAGTGTCGTACGCTCCACCGCCCTCACTTCTGCATACGTTGGGTTGCACCTGGTGCGTGTGGCGACGCCTAGTAGGCGAGTGTAAGTTTAGCCTCTTCTGGTACTTTAGATGTTTGAAATTTATCTTGTGTTTGGCTTCACTTGTATCACGACAGGTAGCTCATTATTTTCTGTGATATAGTCTACATGTATTCATTCGTCCATTACCAACTGTCTTACGACAGTAAAGTCTTGTTTCCAGGCTAAGATCTTAGCATTGCGCATAATGTAAAGTGCGTACAACCAATCAGGCACGGGGCGATTACGTTGTAAATGTAATCGAACACGATTACTATTACTTGGAAATTTCATGATTACGATTACAGGAAATGTGACAGTAATAGATTGCGATTACGATTACATTGAAAGTAATCATGATTACAAACATGATTACTTTCTGTGTTTTTAATAAAGGAACCCCTAGCTGACTAGGCATTTAAGTAGCTATTTCAACAAACAGTACACATTGGATGAACGGGGCCACACATATGAAGACTGGGCATCTTGATCGGGAGCGTGGCGGATTTTTCATCATAGGGCTGTGAGTTCAATTCCCGACGGGCACATTTTTGAGGGCATTTACTGACGGTTACAGCTGTTAACTTTGCTATTCGGGGATCGGGGATTGAGCTAGGGGGTGTTTAGCAGCCTGGGGAATTAGCTACTGGGGGTAGAGCGGTCGGGTACAGCTAGTCTGGTAAACTGCCAACGTATATACAAAATCAACACAGTGGTAAGTTTAGATATAATATATTTCGTAAGCTAAAAACTATGTGGGTTAAGGATACAAGAACTTATGGGCTATACCTTACAGTCTGTCGTGGGTCCTGGAGTCGTCGGGGGAGGGAGAGTCGTGTCGTCTTCAGGTCGTCGGTACGTGGAACCCCGAGTTCCTGGCCTTTGCCCTTTTTGTACCCGTTCAGACTGACCAGTGTGGTCGTGGCGATACCCCTCATTGGTCAGTCTGCCCGAGGTCACCGAGCTGGTGATTGGCTGCTTAGGCCGCTAGTCGGCCACCATGCGTGTCCGCCCCTGCGGGCGGACCAGGCCCCGCATGGCCTCGCTGAGCCGTGTAACACCAGGTGTAACACAGCCCTCGCTAGTCACTTTCAGAAGAACAATCTTCGATCGTAATTAGTTATTGCAAAACTAATCAAAATACCGGCATACAAGTTATTATATTAGACATATTAAATAGTTTAATATAAAAACCACAATGTATATTTTTGAAAGAAATCCGCTGCAATTATTCTTATCTTCCTTATAAGGAAGTGTGGTGGGTAACACAACTTTTGTTCTTTGCGTTAAATGACAGGTAGAAAAAGGAAGCCACAGTTAATGCTATGGACACGGGGATATCCGTACCATACGTGGCCGCGCCCCACTACTGAACCCAATCGAGTTCGTTTTATAACAACACTTCTTCTAATCAAACTACGTGGAGTACAATAACAGAAGCATCTAAACCCATCCCATCACAGCCCCCACCCACCCACTCCCAACAATGCAGATGGACTATCCCTAGTTATCCAATGCAAACAAGATACTTATGGGATTAGACGGTGGTCCACTTTCGGGTATCCAGCCGGCTTATTTTGTTATATCTGGTTATGTTTCGGGGTGGGGCACAAAGGACCGGAAAAGCAGAGGTGGTTGGGGGGGGGGGGGGTGCATCTCTACAGGACTCCAATGGCCAGTTTCCATTTATAATACTGGCGACATAGAAAGTGTGACACGCTCAGTTTAGAGACGAAATGAACAAAGTAAATTAATCATCAAAAGTAATCATGATTACGATTACATTAGCAATGTAATCAATTACGATTACGATTACATTGCTTTTGAAACCAATGTAATCGATTACGATTACTGATTATGATTACCCCATGTCTGCAACCAATACATCTGCTTGGCGGCTCACATTACACAAACAGTAGTATCAATATCAACCAATACATCTGCTTGGCGGCTCACATTACACAATGTCCTATCTAGCTTAAATTACGGAATATTGATCTAGGGTTACAGAGGGGATCAATTACTTAAATTGCAAAAGAAGGCTATGAGAATACTTAATCTCAGCGCTTACAATGCACACACTGAACCGTTATTCAAAGAATTTAGATCATTAAGGATAGATGACATTCATAAATTACAACAGTTAAAATTTTATTACAAGCTGGTAAACAATAAACTACCAAACTATTTCTCGTCAATGTCCTTAAGCCCACACTCTGCCATACATACCTACAACACCAGAAATAAAAGTACCTTCTGCTCTAATCCAATTAAGCATGAGTTTGCAAGGAAATGTCTTGGGAACAGTCTACCAAATCTTCTCAATTCTACTCCAGAAATAGTCAAAAGCAAGGTCACGACACACAGTTTGCTCGGTTTTAGTCGCTACGTAAAACAATACTATATTGACCACTATTGTGATGCATGTACCATCCTAAATTGTTACATTTGTGAAGTGACATAACATATCTGGATATGATCAAGAACCAAACCTCTCCCCTCCCCTTTAAAAAAAAAATAATAATCGCACCTTTCAATAATGTATATGACCGCTCTCCCCTATTTCTCCTAAACAACACCATTTGTACATATTTTACTGAAAAGAAAGAAGTATAAGAATAAGTATTAAGGTGGCACCCATGACAGCGACCGATTTGGTCTTAATGGGTGTCCCCCGATCATTTTCGAATATTATGTTAAGTTTATTTTGTGATGTGTATGTATGTATGAATTTGATCAAATAAATGATTTCAATTCAATTCACATTACACAAACAGTAGTATCAATATCAACCAATACATCTGTTTGGCGGCTCACATTACATAAACAGTAGTATCAATATCAACCAATACATCTGCTTGGCGGCTCACATTACACAAACAGTAGTATCAATATCAGCCAATACATCTGCTTGGCGGCTCACATTACACAAACAGTAGTATCAATATCAACCAATACATCTGCTTGGCGGCTCACATTACATAAACAGTAGTATCAATATCAGCCAATACATCTGCTTGGCGGCTCACATTACACAAACAGTAGTATCAATATCAACCAATACATCTGCTTGGCGGCTCACATTACACAAACAGTAGTCTCAATATGAATCAGTTTAGCATTTGACAACGAGGCAACCAGTTCGCGCTAGTTTGCTCACTGGTCATATTTGTTTGTGGCAACGTATCTAAGCGACGGACTGGCGCTTGCACACAAGCTATAAGGCTCAGCTATAGCGGACCCGGTCACAGAAGGGTTCAATCTGTGCTCTATAATATGTGAGCGCGTCAAGAGCGGCCAGTCGGTGTGGTGACAGCGAGTGACGGTGCGACTGAGGCAATGAGGCCTAATATGGCACACCCGTTCACGCCCGCTCTGCCGTTCGTGCGTAATATAAACCACAGGGTAGGTCTTCAGCAAAAAACACGTTCGCGATTCGCTAAGTTAACGAGCGATCTCGGTGAACGGGAAGTGATAGTATCACTTCACAGTCTTTCAACAGCGGCATGTTTCCATGGCAACGGCAGTCGGAGAGGCCGCTCAGGCAGAAGTTGATATATATCTGAGCATATATATAACACGTATCCCTTCTTAAATCACGGCTTCTATTCTGCTACCGAGGCAAGACGCGGATGACTTCTGGCTGATGCTTCATTTCTGTTGTCGGACTGAAAAAGAAAAAAAAGCCCAAAAGGTAAGCGAAAAGGCCACCACAAGTCGGTTTCTTCTTAATTTACAGACAGGTAGTAGTGACAATGACTTCTATTATCAGAATTATCATTAATTCGATCAAGTCAGTGACAAACATGCTACAATGAACCTTCTCGCAACTTTAAATTAAAATTAAAATATTCAAATGTGCGGCGTGTCGTAATCTATGACTATGAATGATTTTTGTATTATTTTCGTTTAATTTTATATATATCCTGTATGAACTGTACTTGTACCATGGGCGTTGCGCCGACATTACTGGTCAGGAATGCATTCATTCGTGCTAGAATGAAGAGAGAATAAAGGAAACTGTAAAGGATTAAGACCCAGTCCGGTCGCTTTCATGGGAGACACCGACGTTCCCAGGGTCTCATTTGCTATGCTTTTACACGAGTGAGCCAAGGCGTAGTATGTATGATGTGAGTAAATCACAGCATTTGAGCCTTCAGGACTAACGCTATTCAGAGAGATATACCCCGCCAAAGTAACATTTGAACACCAGTATCATACGTCGGCTTTAACAACATTGCTAGAAACATTACCTGATCGTCAATCATCAGCCCAGGTTAAATAAATGTTTTTTTTCGCTTTTTTTTCTGACATACCATTTCAAGAAACCTGGTTGACAGGTCATCGCATTCATATATTGTAATCCTTTTCTCTCACTGTCCATATGACATGGGCGGCACACCCACACCACTATAGTAAGGCAGTGCCCCCCACCCCCTCTCCACCCCCATCGTGGGGAAGGCTCTGTAATTACGTTACACTGGTTGTCAACCAGCTACGAAATCGCTGAACACGTGCAGTCATGGCTACCTTTGAAGTCAACCAGGCCGCGGCCAAAACAACGGAAGCATCTCCTTTCTGACTTCGCAACTTTCAAGACCACGCAAGCACACGCCGTCCACCTCCCCCCCCCCCTCCCACCCCCATCCACCCACCCCCATCCCCACCTCTTCACCCCACCCTGCCCCCGTCTCGCCTTGTTCCCCATTTTCCGTTCGCTAGTCAGCACTCAAGTGGGAAAATAATAGGTTTGTTTTTCCATTTTTCATTTTCGTTTTTCAATGGGAAATGGGTGAAGGAAAGATGTATCTTTAACCCATTACCTTTTTGATATAGGTAAAAGGAAATAGGTAGACATGTCCTTTTCCCATTGTCCGTTTGAAACAGGTAAAAGAGATCAAAAGAAAATGTGTCAAAATTTTGTTTTTTCTATTTCCCATTTGCAATGGAAGATGAATGGCAGGTACATACACGGACCAATATTGACTCTGATAAGTGTCACGGTGTAATCAGCCGAGTCGAGCTGAGCTGAGCGGAGGCGAGCTGGCTGATGTTGTCAGAACTTGCCAATCTCAAGAAAAACAATGGAATGCAAAAGTCAATGTTAAACTCCAAGGGGGCGGAGATTGGATCAAAATGTACGGAAATTCGACAGGTATCGATTGCATATATTTATCATGCCGTCAATAAATGGGGGACTGTCTGATATTGTCATGCCATGCCATGCCATAGCTACAACAGGCGTCACATATGTATTTAGTGGTACAGAATAAATATTACAAAAGACACGACATATATGGATGATTTATTTTCAAGCAGAAGTGTTAGATCCCTCATATCGCTTTTCAGGAAAGGGTGCTGTTCAGGTTGCGCAGAAAGAATAGTGACTGCGCCCCATTCTTCAGAGAGAAGAGGGAGGGGGGGGGGGTGGGCACGTGCTTTTTTTTGCGTGTTTTCCGGCGAAATGGGGGTTGGGGGCACGTGCCCACTGTGCCCTCCCCCTGAATCTGCCACTATATTTTATGTCAATAACTATACTATAGTCACGCCTTGTTGCTCAAATCGACACACCAGTTCTTCCTTGATGGAGTCTAGGACTTCGAAGTATTGGTGAAAATAACTGAAGAATTAACTTCCAGTTTTCCCGTAAGGTGGCGCAACATATAGACTCACAATATACGGCACTTGCTCCGGTAAAATGGCGCGCTGCTCGACATTTATGGGGGTGGATTGCCTTAATTTTTTTCCTTTTTACCAGTGGGCCAAAACGAAACTTTAGCACTCGCCAAGGTAAATTTAAGATATAAACTTTCGGTGCAGATCGCGAATAAATTAGGTTGAACACCCTCTTGAACGCCGCAGAACTATTGTTAATAAGCAGATGCAATAATGTATTGATCAATATAATAATTATTTGCGTAGCGATTAAAACTAATTACCAGTCCGTGGAAAACAACAGCAAGCAGATGACCCAGCTAAATATGGAATACTAAACATAATTTATCCAAAAGAAGGGGTTTCATTCATTTTTGTAACCATGTCGGTTTAACTCGTTTGCCAACTGGTGTACACAATATAGACCGTTCAAGATACCCCAGGTGACATCTATCGTCAAAAATATAGACTGCGTGTTTCGGAAACCCGATCCTCGCATGCTTTTACAATGCATGTCTATGGCGTACGTTCAGGTGCCCATCCTCAACGTTTCTTTTGTCAGGGGTAGGTTGGTTTAATGGCATTGTTTTTCACAGAACAAACACACAATGTCTCTATAAACTATCATGCAATTATGATATTATATAATGAAATCACAGCTTATATTTCTATAGATTAAGAACAGTTTAACAGTCCTATTTGTTGGGATCCCCGTTCGACATTCCTGGTTGATACGCAACAAGGCCATTCGATTGCCCTCAGATTTGCATTGATAAACCGGGGTATACCGGTCCATATCATCGCTTTATAAGTTATAATCGGTACACAGCTGGTACTAAGTTATGTATTCTGTACAACATATTTCCCGAATCAGATTTGTAATATATCTGGACAGAATAGCCTCCAGAACGATTATTATTTCCGCACCGTCATTGCATTCAAGCGACAAGCGCCTGCCAGAATTTCCCCTGGAACGGTCTATTTCGCTTTGTTTCGAGCGTATTGGCCATGGATGGTTTATGCCCCTTCGGTAGCTTAAGCAATTTATCATACATTATGTAAGATACTAACTGTTATACGATCTCTGATTTCATGGATGGTTCAGGTTTTCCGCGAAAGGATTAAGATTTCTCCTGATTGGTTTATGTTCCGCATAGATAGTTTATGCTTCCGCTGCGATGGCACTCAGTTTATGCTTCCGCTGCGATGGCACTCAGTTTATGCTTCCGCTGCGATGGCACTCAGTTTATGCTTCCGCTGCGATGGCACTCAGTTTATGCTTCCGCTGCGATGGCACTCAGTTTATGCTTCCGCTGCGATGGCACTCAGTTTATGCTTCCGCTGCGATGGCACTCAGTTTATGCTTCCGCTGCGATGGCACCCAGTTTATGCTTCCGCTGCGATGGCACTCAGTTTATGCATCTAATTGTAGTATTTTATTGAGTTGTCATCGTTGATGTTTTATCATGAGGAGTTTAATTTGAGTGATTTGTGAATGTGCATGAGTTGATTTTAACCTGTGTATTTGATTGAGCCTGTCGGCTACTGGGGTGTCCCGTGTGTGTACCAAGATCTGGATAGGGACAGTCTGTCTGGGCCCCAGTCGGGGCGGTCTGATAGGCAGTCACAGTGTAAAAGTGAACCAGCGCCGATGTATGGTGAAGAAATAAAGAGTGTAGTTTGTAACTTTTACGAGAACTTCTTACCCAGTGAATATTTATGTTTATTGCGAATGGTTTATGCATCTAATGACATCGTTCATTTTTGACTGGATGGTTTATATTTCCCCGTGGATAGTATTGGGGGAACTGTGGATGTTCCATATGCCTGTAGGTAGTAAAGGGCCCCAGTGGATGCCGGAGAGAGCCAACTTGCTGGTCATTAACAATTGACTGATCCAGATCATTAAGTGGCGGCCGCCAGATAGTTAAGTGGCGGCCGCCAGATAAACATTGTCAAGTGGCCGCCAGATCATTAAGTGGCGGCCGCCAGATAGTTAAGTGTCATTCCTGGGCACGAACGGGCGTCCGTAGATGTTAGCCCAGGGTTACGTACCTCTCATGTGCCCACCCGCCCCTACCCCCACCGCCCCAACCCCTCACCCGCCGCCTTCAAGAGCCATCAACTCCATTTCCACGATTAACGAGTAACTCTGATGTTCCTCCTGATCAGACAGATTCTCTCCCGCCAGGCGGCGTTGCACGATTTTCGTTGGCCCTTGAACGGTCAACGTGTCAGCAGGAGGACAAATTCTCCTCAAATCAGGCATTTTTGGTCATATTACCGGCTAAGGACACGCTTCCTAATTCATTCCTTTTGCAAAAACAGTGCAAAGGATGATTTAGATTCAATACCATTTATTTGAGCAAGGGCCGATAAAAACAATGCAATAGACGCTGAACCCAAGAGGGCCGCTAGCATAATAGCCCCATACAAAAAAAAGTTCAACCAAATCATCGCGTCATTACAACGATACACAGGAACAAGAATGGGACAACTTAAACGTATGTAAATGCGAGAGTGGCGAGAAATGAATAAAAGATTAACACATGGCTCTTAAAGAGAAATAAACTCGAGACATGAGACGAATGACGTGCAGTTCATCATTACGGAAACACGAATGACGTGCAGTTCATCATTACGGAAACACGAAGACCGAAGTGAAGAACAAAGAACACTGCAGACGAAAACCGCTCTCACAATCTCACAATCTCACAATCTCTGGTGACTCATCATTGGCGGCCCCGCAAAGGGGTCGTCTCACTGTGAAACCCCATAGCGCACAAATTAGGCCAGATCCGTCTAATCGCAGCATTAAGTGATATGTAGATGCTTCTTGTCAACTGGTTAGCAAAATGATTGTAATTTTATAATTGTTTTCTGATGTTTGACGATTTTTCAAAAATGACAATCTGTATGTTTATGATGGGCTCAAGTTCAAATGTGTTGTTCAAGTGTTCCTGCGATGAAAACGAAATTGGAAAGTGCGATCGCCTTTTTGACTTCCTGGCATACATGAGACGACCCATTGGAAGAATCGTGGCGATTTGCGTGACAATCGATCTGGCCTTTTTCCCCATTGGAATAGATGTTTAACATGGGAATCTTCACAGGCACATGTTTCGCCATCTAGCGGGACAAGTAAAATATAAATTACATTTTCATAAGATTGTAAGACATCCTATGACCCAAATCTGATCTATCTATTCCCACTATTAATTTACAGTTAATATATTTCTTATTTAAATATTTATTGTTTTGCCGTCACGTGACATCATTGACGGTTAACTTTTTTCGGGCAAATGAGGCTTGTAGACTCCCTTAACAAACCTTCGAGAATGCGAAACTGGGAAAAAAGTAAGGTCATTTTGCGCGCAAATAAGCATGACGCATAAAAAATGATCCATTATGAAGTGGAACATTTTGACGCTGGTCGCGTCTCTTTACGACACATATCAAGCAAAGTACAGCACTTTTACGTTTTTCTTTTTATCGGATGAACTTGGCTCCGATAGGCCACATTTTTGGACATATTTCTTAATGACATAAGGTCTCTAACCTTATCTCATATAAATATATCAGGCGTTTCGTTTATACTTCTAGCAACTCGATGTCCCCAACATTGTTTGGCAAACTTATGTCTTACATGTGCAACTAACAGATCACCCTCTTATCTTGTGTTATATTGATGTAGATCCGAGACTTTGGAGATCAATTTTATAATAGCAAGGTAAAATCTGTATTTGTGATTATTTTTTGACAGTATATACAATGACACACCCCCTGGTAAATTTTTCTGATACCTTACTATGCCGGTAAAAAAATATTCTTTATTTTACAAGTTTACCCTTATTTCACAACATAACCAAAACTTGACACCTGCCGTGAATATGTAATTTTGCTACAATTCACGACACTATTGAGTAATTAGGTTCGCAATAAATGCTAAGCCGCATGGGTTGGTTCAATAGACTATGGTCATGGCGACGCAGTGTCGGTGTGGCCAGTCCAGGGGACAGACCCGCCGCATTACCCAAGTAAACCTATCCATCAGAGAAAACGGGTTGTAAAATGGCACGGCGTAAGCCTTTATCAGTCCTAATGGCATGCAACGAACGGTTTATAAAATCGTTTCCTTTGCAACGTGCATTTCACCGAGGGAAACATTGTATTACCATGACACAAACGCTGCCACAGATTCACGCCACGGTAAAAAGTCTTGAGGCGATTTGTGCCACGTCTTGGGGAGACAGGGCTCGTTAACGGCTAATGACCCGCGCGCCCCCTATCGGAAGATCCGCCAAGCCGACGTCACCGTCTAAAAAGAAAAGGTGAAAGGCACTACTATATTCGTCAGTAACGCCACAGGCAGTCTCGTAGCATCCCTATTTTCTACCCCAACCCCAACCCCAACCCCGCAATTTTCACCTGGCTAAACTAGCCCTCACCCAAAACCAGCAATGATAGGGAATGGATGCGGGACAGCAGCGCCATCTCACAGAAGTCGCAGCACATTATATCTCCTTGGTTATTCACTACCAAGTGCCTCGTTGCATGTACCGTCCAATAATGTCATCATATAATCGCTTTAGCAGTAACGACCAACCTTAGAAATCAGGTGAGAGAGGCATATTCTGGCATATGCCTTTTAAACCGGGCCATCACTTCCTCACTCCTGAGCTTTCCTCAGTTATCTGATGGAATATTTACCTCGCTTCCATTCTATCCCCTTTACATGGTATAACACCATTTGCGTTTGTTCACACGTATAGCGTGATTTCATACAGACGACCTATACATGGTGACATCGCTTTCATCAGACCACATATACATGGTGACATCGCTTTCATCAGACCACATATACATGGTGACATCGCTTTCATCAGACCACATATACATGGTGACATCGCTTTCATCAGACCACATATACATGGTGACATCGCTTTCATCAGACCACATATACATGGTGACATCGCTTTCATCAGACCACATATACATAGTGACATCGCTTTCATCAGACCACATATACATGGTGACATCGCTTTCATCAGACCACATATACATGGTGACATCGCTTTCATCAGACCACATATACATGGTGACATCGCTTTCATCAGACCACATATACATGGTGACATCGCTTTCATCAGACCACATATACATGGTGACATCGCTTTCATCAGACCACATATACATGGTGACATCGCTTTCATCAGACCACATATACATGGTGACATCGCTTTCATCAGATCACATATACATGGTGACATCGCTTTCATCAGACCACATATACATGGTGACATCGCTTTAATCAGATCACATATACATAGTGACATCGCTTTCATCAGACCACATATACATGGTGACATCGCTTTCATCAGACCACATATACATGGTGACATCGCTTTCATCAGACCACATATACATGGTGACATCGCTTTCATCAGATCACATATACATGGTGACATTGCTTTCATCAGACCACATATACATGGTGACATCGCTTTCATCAGATCACATATACATGGTAACATCGCTTTCATCAGACCACATATACATGGTGACATCGCTTTCATCAGACCACATATACATGGTGACATCGCTTTCATCAGACCACATATACATGGTGACATCGCTTTCATCAGACCACATATACATGGTGACATCGCTTTCATCAGATCACATATACATGGTGACATCGCTTTCATCAGACCACATATACATGGTGACATCGCTTTCATCAGACCACATATACATGGTGACATCGCTTTCATCAGACCACATATACATGGTGACATCGCTTTCATCAGATCACATATACATGGTGACATCGCTTTCATCAGACCACATATACATGGTGACATCGCTTTCATCAGATCACATATACATGGTGACATCGCTTTTATTAAACCACATATACATGGTGACATCGCTTTCATCAGACCACATATACATGGTGACATCGCTTTCATCAGATCACATATACATGGTGACATCGCTTTCATCAGACCACATATACATGGTGACATCGCTTTCATCAGATCACATATACATGGTGACATCGCTTTCATCAGACCACATATACATGGTGACATCGCTTTCATCAGATCACATATACATGGTGACATCGCTTTTATTAAACTACATATACATGGTGACATCGCTTTCATCAGACCACATATACATGGTGACATCGCTTTCATCAGATCACATATACATGGTGACATCGCTTTCATCAGACCACATATACATGGTGACATCGCTTTCATCAGATCACATATACATGGTGACATCGCTTTCATCAGACCACATATACATGGTGACATCGCTTTCATCAGACCACATATACATGGTGACATCGCTTTCATCAGACCACATATACATGGTGACATCGCTTTCATCAGATCACATATACATGGTGACATCGCTTTAACAAGACTACGTATACATGGTGACATCGCTTTTATTAAACCACATATACATGGTGACATCGCTTTCATCAGACCACATTTTCATGGTGGCATCGCTTTCATTAGACCACATATACATGGTGACATCGCTTTCACAAGACCACATATATATGGTGACATTGCTTTCATTAGACCACATATGCATGGTGACATCGCGTTCATCGGACCACATAAACATGGCGACATTGCTTTCATCAGACCACATATACATGGTGACATCGCTTTCATCAGACCACATATACATGGTGACATGGCTTTCATCATATCACATGTACATGGTGATATCGCTTTTATTCGACCACAGATACATGGTGACATCGCTTTTACAAGACCACATAAACATGGTGACATTGCTTTTATTCGACCACTTATGCATGGTGACATTGCTTTTATTAGACCACATATGCATGGTGACATCGCGTTCCTCGGACCACATAAACATGGTGACATTGCTTTTATTAGACCACATGTACATGGTGAAATCGCTTTCACAAGACCACATATACATGGTGACATCGCTTTCAAAGACAACATATACGGTAACATCGCTTTCAAAGAAAACATGCTATACGGTAACATTGCTTTCAACAGATACTATATACGGTCACGTCACTGCAATTATTAGTAGAACCTTTTCTTGTCTTTACATTCAGTTTCACCTCTCGCCTAATTCTCCACCAGGAGGACGTCCGACGTCCGACGTCCGACGAGGAGGGCCACAGTGTTCTTATGTTGAACCGCCACCTTCTGCTTTCAGAGTCAAAGGCGGCGTGACGCCAACAAGGTGTGGGTACCCTTCTAACAATTTGAGACTGAAGGTGGAATCACTGTAAACTGCCAAAATGGCGTCAGAAATTGCGAATACGACGGCCCGGCTCCAGTACCATGACGTCACTACCGGTATAGAGGAGGCCATCTTCACCCTGGTGACGTCAGAGGAGACGACGGACAAACACCTACTGGGCACGACGGCCACCATCTCCCAGGTGGCGCTGCGAATCACGTACGTGGTCATCGGGGCGCTGGGGCTTTTGGGTAACGCCATCGTCATCGCGGTCATCTTCACCTACCCGTTGATGAGGCGTCGCGTAGCCAACGCCTTCATCATCAACCAGAGCGTCATCGACATGGTGGCTGCCTTCTCCATCCTGTGTGTCGGGGTCTTCGAGCACAGGGCCGGCAACCGCACGTCCGGAAACCTCGAGGACGAGTTCATCTGCATATTCTGGCTGACGCGACTTCCGCTCTTCGGCGCGCTGACGTCATCCACGTACAACTTGGTGGCATTGACCTTGGAGCGCTATTGGTCGGTGGTGCACCCGATGCACCACAAGCTGCACTTCACCAGGGTCAAGGCCGCAGCCATGATGACCTTCGCCTGGATCATCGGCCCCGCCTATCAGCTCTCCTACAAGATTCCCACCAGTCAGATCATCGACGGAGTGTGCTACCCCTTCGCCATCTGGCCCAGCCTGCTGATCCAGAGAGCCGTCGGCGTGCTCACGCTCTTCCTCCAGTTCCTCATCCCCATCGCGGTCATGATCTTCTGCTACGTCCGCATGGTGGTCTCACTACGCATGCGCGTTGCGCCGCTTGAAAACGAAGCCGTGTCCACCAACCAGATGATTAAGTCGAAGAAAACCAGGGCTAAGAGGAACATCGTCTTCACTCTGATCCTCGTCTCGGCCTGCTTCTTTCTCTGCTGGACCTGGAACCAAGTCTTTATATTCCTCTATTTCCTGGGGTTCACCAGCGACTTCACCGGCTCTTTCTACCACTTCACCGTGGTCGCCATCTTCACTAACTGCTGCATCAACCCTTTCGTCTACGCCGGCAAGTACAAGGACTTCCAGGTGGGACTGAAGAAGCTGTTCTGCCGCTGGCGGCCCGCCAAGCCGGCCGGACAGTTCCAAACCGGCGTCTCCCACGTCGCCTCCGTCCTCCACACCGACGTCTAGGAGCGCTAGTGGCCCACCCAAGTACTCAAATGTTTTGTGTGTGTGGGGGGGGGGGGGAGGGCGGTGCGTGTGTATGTGTGTGGGCCGCTTTATCAGATGTCCAGGAGATAAGAATGTGGCTGTGTTGGGGGTGGGGGTGATGGTAGATATTTATGTGCGTGGGTGTCAGGTGGTGAGGGGTGACGGAAGATCACCAGGTGTGGCTGGTGTGTGATGTGTGTGTGACGGGGGGTGGAGGCGTGTAGAATAACAGATGATTGAAATTCAGAGCAGGTTATATTGACAGTTGCATGGGCGGATCTAGGAATTTGCCAAAGGGGGGAGGGGGTTGCTCTCTGAAAAGCGTGCGACTTGGGGGGGGGGCGTGCTCGGAGAAGCCGACTTTAACCGTGTATGTTCAGTTTCCCAAGGGGGGGGGTGCTCTCTGAAGACTTGGCACTTTAACATTTACGTTAACACGTATTTTGTATGTTCTGGTTCCCAAGGGGGGGGGGGGGGTTGCCCCTACCCCCCCCCCCCCTAGATCCGCCACTGAGTTGCTTTTGAACGTTGGATTGATGTTTGCTTTCGTTGGAAACGGCATGGTTAACTGTGAAAGGAGGGACTATGCTAGAGAAGAACAGTTTCGGCGAGGTAACCGCCTTACCTCTAACGCCGACAGAACCGGGACCTTCATCCTGTAAAAGCGTAGACCATCACACAGCCGGGTGTGGACGGCTGAACGGGCACCATGCCCGGCCACAGCCACCGTCAGCACCACGTGACCGCCAGCACCACCAGACCGTCACCGCTAAGGGCTAAAGGCCAAGACTGAACTTTCCTAAATGTGTTATTTATGCCTATAAAATCTTGAGGTGGTACAAATGCCTCTAGAAATATAAATCTGAACTGACTGTTGTTCGCAGCCCTGTTGCCACACGTACGTCGTAGTCAAGATATCGTCCATCGGCGTCGTCATGTGATTTGGAGGCTCATGTTGTTCGTCGGTAGAAATAAAATCCGAAGACGAACCATCGCTGTGCCTGTACGTTTATTAACCGCATTTAACCAATACATTTGGTCATATGTCGTACGACTTGGTCCTCCGTTGATCGCTAATCGCGTTGCACGAAACTGCAAAAATCTTATTCACTTCACGCTTGATCGCCGCTCAAGTTTTGATCCTGTTATTTTGAAGTTTTAAGCCACTTTTCTCTGTATCCAAGATGTAAGACGCTGTACTCTTATTTCGCGTATATCTTGGCTGCCATTCATACCGGGCCATGGCTGAGGTCGCCACTCCTGCCGAGTCAGCGCCGAGGTCGCCGGTCGTCAGGAAGGATCGCCGCCACGCACCAAGCCCATTTGTAAACATGATATCTATAACCCCATAAGCCACAGGGCCTGCTACGAGCTATTAGTGCACTGTGGTACATGTTTTGTCATATCTTATATTATGTCGTACATGAAATTATATTAAATAAATATCTTATTTATTTACGAACCATTTGTCCATGAATATTCACTTCGGCTAGCACTCTAAGAAATCACGCATTGCCCGCACTTCTGCCAATCAGTGACATTTCTTCAAAATAAGCTAATGAGTCTAGTTACCATTCATTGTGAAACACAATGCTCCCTAAAGGGCAATGAGAGGGGTGGGGGGGGGGGGCGTACATACAGATTGGTTCTGGTGGAGGTCAAGGCCGAACGCCGGTTTGACGCGGTTGGGCGGCTCGCAAAAATGACTCCTGTCTTTGAACTTGCATGCGAACTGGATAGCCCGATAGATGAAAAATTCTAAGCTAAGTTGCTAGTATAAACTACCAAATCTACACTAGGCAGTATCCTATTGCCAGTTTCACAAGTATTGGTGAGGTATAATCTATAAATCTAGTTATGAAAAGGGAATGGACAATCCCAATGGAGGGCTTTACATTTGTCAGCTCGCTTTTTTCAATTTTTGTGACGCGTGCCTGTAACTTAGTAAAGTTATTGCAAGCTTATAGTGTAATCTGCGACTTAGCCGACGCCATCTCTTACGAAGTCACATATAACTAATCTACGGGGAGTTATATATCATCAAAGATATATCATCTTCCATGATTTGCCCTATCATAAAAAAACAAAAACAAAAACAAAACTGGTAACATGTTAGAACATCTTTCTCATCGATATCCAGCGAGTTTTGGCGGCGAAGCTCCAGTCAAAATTCCCGCCGTGTTGTCTTCTGAAGTAAAAAACCCCGCCATGTTGTTTTCTGAAGTCAAAACTCCCGCCATGTTGTTTACTGAAGTAAACTCCCGCCATGTAGCTCACTGAAGTAAAAACTGCCGCCATGTTGTTTACTGAAGTACAAACTCCAGCCATGTAGCTCACTGAAGTCAAAACTCCTGCCATGTTGTTTTCTGAAGTCAAAACTGCCGCCATGTTGTTTACTGAAGTACAAACTCCAGCCATGTAACTCACTGAAGTAAAAACTCCCGCCATGTAACTCAATGTAGTCAAAACTCCCGCCATGTTGTTTTCTGAAGTCAAAACTCCCGCCATGTTGTTTTTTGAAGTCAAAACTCAAGCCATGTTGTTTACCGTAGTCAAAGCTCCCGCCATGTAACTCACTGAAGTCAAAACTCCAGCCATGTGGTTTACTGAAGTCAAAACTCCCGCCATCTTGTTTACTGAATTCCAAACTCCTGCCATGTGGTTTACTGAAGTCAAAACTTGCTCCATTTTGTTTACGGAAGTCAACGCTTGAAAAGTTATATCTTATTTTTCTGCCTTCCACGCAAGGTGGCTTTCCGCATTCTTAGAAGTAGTCCGGGGCCCATTTGTCCTATCGACTGACGAAGCACCATCTCGATGAGGGAGAGTGCATAGCGGAGTTTGTCAAAGGCAGCATTAGGCGAAACCGCCAGTGCTTCTCGCTGTTTGCCTTGATTACCTGTATGACGCTTGCCGCAAGGCCTAGAGACTCAATTGACAGCGTAATGTCTGTTCTTCAGTGAAGAGCCCATTAATGTGATTAAAGGCTTCGCTAACTATGAAGAAGGGTCGAGATGGGGGAATTCCCACAAGAGATCAGGGTTTTTTTCAGCTTCCCTTTAAGGCCCGATCCGTCAAGTCCGGGTCGTAAATTACTAATCCGGGGATTACAAGAAATTACTAAGAAGCACAATCAGATAGACTTACATACGTCATTAAGCTGGATATATCTACGTATTTCATTAAACCATTCATGCCCAGGCACAGGCCGCGTCGAATTTTTTTTAACTTGTTTGCTGTTTATTATCATCAAGAACGACCGAAAGAAATGTTAGGTGTCCTATAGTACGCTAGGAATAGGAGGGTACAGGTATAATTTAAAGACATAAATTACTCTACGGTTTCTTCTGGGAATATTTCGTGTTGTTCAGGGCGCAGGCTATGGCTCCGTGCACTGGACTATTGCTCCGGGCGCGTGCTATGGCTCCGGACGCGGGCTATGGCTCCGTATGTTCCACTATTGTTCCAGGCTCCGGGTTACGGGTCCGGGCACGGGCTATGGCTCCGGGCTATTACTCCATGCGCTGGGTTATGGCTCTGGGCGCGGGCTATGGGTCCGGGCTATGGCTACATACGCTGGATTATGATTCCGGGGGCGGGCTATGGGTCCATGTGCTTTAATATGGCAGCAAACCTTTCAGTGAATGTCAAATGTCCCACGCCAATTGATGACTTTCGAAGGATCAAATCGCGTCCTAGTAATCTTCAGAAGGGCCCATTTGAACGATAAATAGACATGACGGGTTGTGTTACATTTAAGCACGTAGGTCAAACTTCAACGTCCTACATATAGGACGCTAGGAACGAATGGGGTGCATACATCTGCAGACCAGATAGAGTTGCGTACATCTGCAGACCAGATAGAGTTGCATACATCTACAAACCAGATAGAGTTGCGTACATCTGCAGACCAGATAGAGTTGCGTACATCTGCAGACCAGATTGAGTAGCATACATCTGCAAACCAGATAGAGTTGCGTACATCTGCAGACCAGATAGAGTTGTGTACATCTGCAGACCAAATGTTAACGCTTGGTTTCGGCCGACTGGTAAGGAGACAAACTTAAGGCAACCCGTTCCCATCCATGCTGAGCAGCGCGCCATTTTGCCGGAGTAAGTGACGTATATTGTGACCCTTCATGTGGCGCCTCCTTACGTTATAACTGGAAGTTATCTCGCGGAGGGAACTCTTCACAGTGGTAGCTTTCAGGGGAATTGCGTGAAACGAGAGATCAGGGTCGCGATTTACAGATGAATTGCGGCAGTTCCAAGCCGCGCAGTAGACCATGATCTTAGTGTTTCATGGAACATACCTTCCAAACAACTTGATGTGCGTCTTGCGACGATTGTCTCCGTAAAAAAGCCATGATTGGAGTTAGAAAAGCAGCTATTTATATTAGCGATGATCACGCGCGGTTTTTTTTTGCTCACAAAGCCATTTCCGGTTTGAATAAAATTATCGCCTCTTGATTGGTCAATCGCGGACACACCTCCAAAAAAGGCTGCCGCCTGGTTAAGCGGCGAAATCGTGGCTGGCGGTCATTATTTGTGTAATTTGGAAGATAGACATTTGAGTATTATATGAATATTAATATTATTAATAGTATTAATATATTAGTAATAGTATTATATGAATCAGTAAAGCGGCGTTAGATGCCGGGCTGGTGGTTTCCTTTAATCAACATATACCGGTATCCATTAAATTATATTGTCTTGTTCTTGGAAGAAAGAAAGGTATATATGCATTGTGGCATTGCAGTTCTCATATAAAAAGTTGTAGTTTCAAAATATGTTCCTTTTTAAGTCTTACTTGTATTGTTGTTAGATCCTACCCATTGTTTGTATACTAAGTAATTATGCATAAGACTGTAGGCAATACAATATAACAAATCAAATTTGTAAATCACTGTACTTTTAATCAGAACTCTAATTGATTCTCTAACTAAAGTATATCATCAGACTCAGTAGACTAAAATACATAACCAGATAAAATAGACCGAGGTACATACTCAGACCAAATAAACTAAAGTACATCATCAGACTAAATATATTAAAGTACGTCATCAGACTAACTAGACTAAAGTTCATCATCAGACTAACTAGACTAAAGTTCATCATCAGACTAACTAGGCTAAAGTACATCATCAAATAATAGACATACGAATATCAATATATTACATAGATTGAGGTATGAATTCGACCATACAGAGCTGCTTAGTCCAGGCGGGGAAGAAAAGATGTTTGTGGTGTTGTTTTTTCAGGCGTACTCCAGACGTCGGTGGATGTCCGTCTGAGCAGCTCATTACCAAGGACAAAGCAACAGAGAATAATCATGCTAATTACCGCGAGTGAAGAGTTAGAAGACCGGCAGCAGACAGGTCAAAACGCTGCTCTCATCATGGTATTGCGGTTACAGTGGCCTGGCGGATTCAGACAGTGGCCTGACAGTAGTAGCCTGGCGGATACAGACCGCATTCCAGGAAATGTGTGGTGCCCCCTCACTCCCCCCACCAACATACTCCCCACTAACTACCAACTTCGGAGAATCCCCGGTCCGTCTGTGGGCCCCCGAGCTTCGAGTAATAACCTCTTCGTCGCTTGGAGCTGTAAGTGGATAAAGGTCTTTAAAGCAGCTCTACGCCGGTGAACAAGTTAGCTTCACTCGAGGTAGCCCGCAGGCTTTCTGGATTTAAATTCAAGACATAATATACCTATTTGACATGGAGAAGAGATTGGTAATATCAAAATTACAGAACATATTGCTTCAAAGCAACATATTCTGTAGTTTTTTGTATTACCAACCTCTTCCCAATGTCAAATAAGTATATTCTGTCTTAAATTTAAATCCTGAAAGCCAACTTCGCAGATTACTACAGCCTTATACATTGTATCCACCGAGATTGGAAAAGACAGCTTGGTGAGGAAATGGATATATTAGAAGCAATGGAAAACAGACCGCATTCCCGGAAATGTGTGGTGCCCCCTCACTCCCCCCACCAACATACTTCCCACTAACTACCAACTTCAGAGAATCCCCGGTCCGTTTGTTTGAATTTGTTACGCGAAATGAACGAGTTGTAAATGCGAGTTATAATATATTGATACGTGGTCTATAGTTTAATAAGTGCAATGAACTTAAGTGGTCCCAACACCTTAAAAAAATATATCGGAAGCAGATTGGGAAAAGTGCTACATGGTGCCACATACATCGACAAGAGACGAACGTACAAGAAGCTTCCAGTACAGGTTATTACATCGCTGCATTCCAACAAATAAGTAATCATTCCTGTCTAAAATATCTGAAACCGAACATTGCAGCTTTTGCAAAAGCGAAGTTGAATCTTTAGAGCACATGTTTTGGAGTTGCCCTGTAGTAAAAGCCCTTTGGCAAGACATGGACACGTGGTTATATCTGGCGTTACATTCAGCTTTGGATGCAGAAAATAGAGAGAGTAACCAGATCACGTCAGACTGCCAAATTGTAATGCTTGGTGTGATTAAAACTCTAAAATTCGTGAAATTGATTAACCATATACTTCTCATTGTGAAACGCTTCATATATTCATGTAAGTGGAGAAATTTGGTTCCAAGCGTGAAAGGCGCCCTCGGGCAGATTAAGCAGAATTGACTTCTGGAAAACCACGCGAGAAATTCTACAGATAAGTGGCAGCCAATAATCCATTTGTTTATATAATACTCAGTTAAGCGGCAGCATATGTAATACGTATGTTTATGTACCATTATATATTAACCCTTGATTCCTTTTCGTCTGTAAATGTACATTAATATCTAGTGGTCAATAAAAAAAAAATATTGCTTCAATGCAAAAGTTGTTTTCTTACAAATGGTTGGCTGGCCAGTTGAATTGATGACCAAAAAAGAACTGGCTAACATGTGTTAGTGACGGATCCAGAAATTTAAGAAGGGGATTGTGGGCACCATTTATTTAAGTACTATCTAGGCGCGATCCAGTGAGTAACTTGCGACCGGGGTGGGGGGGTGGGGGATGGGTGCTGGTGAGGTTGCGCAGCAAGAATAGTGACTGTGCCCCATTCTTCAGAGAGACGGGTGCCTTTTTTCACCTATTTTCCACCGAAAGGGGTGGGGGGGGGGGCTGACAGCTGACATGACAGGATGAACACCGGATACTAGATATGCAATATGACATTGTCACCAGACAGGGCGCTTTGGGTCGCTGGATGACATGCAATCTTGCATGCTTGTGTTGCATCTAATGGGAAATTCGCCTCCGCAAAGTGGTAAGTGCGCCTCAAAGCCATATTCAATGTACATAGACCGTCAGTATGATGTGTCCGCCTTAAGAATTCGTGTCCCTCTTAAGAATTGGGAAGAAAGCCACACCGCCAAATGAAAGATACCATTGCCCTCAAGCCCGGACAATGACAGCCGTATTATTCCGCGTATACAATGGGCCCAGTTCTAAAACATGCCTAAACCGGAGCGTGCCCAGAGAACGCAGCCACCATTCAACCTTAATACGCGCCAGTGTTAAACGACTTCTTGCGTATTACTGCATATTCGGTCAAATCTTCCCCTTGTCGGATTAAAATTTGCATTTAGCGCAATGAGAAATTTACGAGGCAAATGAAAAGCTTTACGTATTGGGATTATCTTACGCTGAACATAAAATGTGTTGTCTGGCTGAAAGCAGACTCATCCATGCCTCAGTTGGACTTTGGCGGTCAGTTTTTTCTGTGTTCATGCGATTTACACGCTGGTCAGTGATAATAACAGTGAAGTAGTATGTCACCGCCCGGGCCTCACCGCTGACTACTACTATTGAGTAATGCCGTGTCCCGGTAACGAATATATGCCTTATGTAAGAGCCGCCATTCCCTACACATTTCAGCTCTTCCATAAGCCGCCAAACAATCGTGTAATGGACACGTGTTGTTCCATGCCACACGATACACTGAGAACACCTGCTGCAGGTAATGAATTATAGATACGACGCATAGAATGACGGAGATCCCTTTTACCATATTAACGCCATGTTGCCACGTCCATAAAGGGCGCCCCAAGTTGGTGATATTGAAACGGTCAAATCAAAGGTGTCGCGTTCTTGCGCCAACTTTATTTAGCATCTTCTTTTCTATGCCCCTTTCGCACACGTTTGATGAGGATACGGAGGGTGTTTACCTGCACACCAGTTCGGGATAGAAAGTTGTACATCCTTTCAAAGATTGCGCGCTCCAAGTCCAAACGAAGGGGCTTCCTAATAAGCGAGCCAACGGCACAAGCTGTAGGCGGATTTATGGGACCCGGGCGTATCGGCGAACTCTTCCCCCGGCCGCTGGCCATTGGTTATTTCTGCATAAATCGTGCCCGCGTGCGTTTTCGCGGTAAAATCCAAATGAGCGGCGGACGCCGCGACCTTTCTAGCGAGGAGCACTGGCCTAGCAGGACACGCTCTCGTTGGCGTCTTTTCAACGGGGATTTAGTATCCTCTTTTAGCGTGTCCCTATTGGGTTTGCGTGAGAAATTCTGACGGGGTACCCCGATGGCTGGTTTCTCTTCATTCCACGCATAAATCTTCCGCCTTCTACTAAAAAGATTTCCGTGAAAAGGAACATTACAATGAGTCTATAGACTATTTTTTCAAGTCTCACGCTGCGGGACAAAAAAAAAAAAAAAATTTGTTTTAGTAACGCCTGGAAGGAGACACTTCGATCAAGTCACAATTATTGCTGCCACTTTAGTGTCACATTGTCTATCGCGCAGAACTCTACTTCTTGTTGTCACGCAATGTTATGTAGACAATGTCGACGTTTAATCTATTCAATGATGGTGTAACGTTAGCCCTGTTGCATGCCCCTCCCTGGCTTATCCGCTCTGGGGAGCGGGCCGGAGGGGCATGAACGAAGTAAATATTCAAATTTAGCGTTGATTAAAAAATGTGCACTCTTCGGGCGGCGATTACAGAAACGTAGACAAATAAACGGTCCTTATCGATGTGTCAAGTTGTTCTTCATACTTTTATAGTTCCGTCGGCAAAGTGATTGAATACACACACATGTGATCACTTTTCGTACTTGCAAAACTTTCCAACAACAATTTTTTACAACTTCTCCTCACGGCCCTGTTGCTGTTACGTCACAGTTCTCGTCATCTCCCGGCAGAGGGCGTTACGCTTACGCCATAGTCCTAGGGAAAAGTGTGATGTGAGGAACGAGCTCCGTCTGCCGGGAGATCGACGAGAACGAGATCGACGAGAACTGCCAATATCTTGGGGTCTGAAGTGGAAGAGGGGGGAGGGGGGCACGCACCCCCTGTGGTCTCCCCCACCCCTGGCCAGGTGGCACAGAATGGGAAGGGGGGGGGGGCACTAATATATCTAAGATTCTGAAAGGGCGGTCACGTGCCCCCTGTGCCCCCCCCCCTCCCCTCTGGAAAAATCCATGTGATGCAAAGCTAAAATAAATTAGCGGATATGAAACAATAAACAAAATCAAATTGCCGAGCCGAGATTCGAGTAACTGGCTTCATCGGCTGTTTTACAATCCCAAAATTGAGCAGCATGGGATTTAACGCTTCTCTTTTGGCTTTATGGTGTCTGTTTTTCGCGCAAAACACCACGTTGCACGCGAGTTGCTCAGCAAGGGCAATACTGCATTGATTCGTGGTTCTATATATGACCTGATATGACTCGCCCATATAAAGATGTTTTAACTTTATCGTGAGGCTTTACCAGGAAAATAAAGAAACTTATTACGTGTTAGTTTGCTAAGCAGCATGTAAATTATCGGGGGGGGGGGGGCACAAAAAACAAGTGCCCCCCCCATATTTTGTTAGGGGGGGGGCACGTGCCTCGGATGCCCCCCCGGTTCCTCCGCCTATGTATATGTGGTTACGTAAATTTGCGTAACATTACGCCGGTTTACCCTTTTGCAATAAACCAAGACCTATATGCCACACGGATGTTTCATATCACTATATTCCCCCGCTACACCCGCGTACCATAAATGAGAACTGCTATTCACTGACGACGCAGCGCCGGTTGCGCATTCAGAGGTTGCGCATTCAGAAAGCCAGCTGCCAAGACTCATGGATCGACTCTCAAATGCGTGTGCATTATTCGCTTTGACTATAAGTGCTAAAAAAACAGTCGCGTTGAGCCAAGGGGCCAGTGATTACCCTAAATAACACGCCTTTAGAGGTGGTTATTAAGTTTTGTTACCTGGGATATACCGTCACGAATAGCCTATCCCTGGACGAGGAAATAAATATTCGCATTGAGAAGGAAGTCTCCACCTTTGGTAGGCTGAACAAACAAAATTAAAAACTACTATTCGCACCAAAATTTGTAATCTACAGGGCGTGTGTTCTAAGTTCTTGCTGTATGGTAGTGAATATTTTAGGCATATTTTGGCAAGACAAGGTAACGAATGTTGAGGTGTTAACCAGGGCCAACCTGCCAGGCATTGTAATAAGTAGAAGTGTCGCGACAGAGTTATGTGGTGTCCCGGGTCTCACTTGTGTCTTCAATAATACAACAAACACGCAACACAATTAACAGAAATATACAGCTCACCCAGCCATCATGGCTTACAAGACTTCAAATTGAACAACGTAATTGAATATAATTTAACAATATAATATTCATCATTTGTAATCTCACCCAATCTATTATTAGTATATGCAGCTAACCATGCTAACCACGAAAGACAAATAAAACATATAGAACAATATAACCACCACTCAACGATATAATTTGAGCAAACTGTAATTTTGTCCGCTTAATTTACTATCGTGAAGTGAAACAAATTCATAAGAGAATCCCAATTATTAATATACCCGCGACACTTTATAATTCTGATATTTAATGTTATTTTTTTTGCCGTAAAATATATTGCTTTATAACATAATATGTACATTTAAAATATATAAAAATATGAAATGGAATTATTCGATTCAAACCGATATGCGGCACGTGATTATTAAACATGTAACGTTACGAAAAATGCGGAAAAAAATAAAGTAAAAATAAGAAATTTGATGTGATGTTTTTGTTTTCTCATCTGTTGTCAACCAATGTATTTGACTCATTGGATGAAACGTTTTTAAAATGTTAATATAACGTTTCTATAGTCAACGATTTGGATATGGATTATACAAAGCGTTTATAAAAATATAACGTAATTACAACCATTTTAAAAGGTTATAAAAACGTCATGTGTTTGCTGGGGAGCCATCAAGCAAGCTAAAACAAGGACAGTGCGAGAAAAAACGTTTCGTGGCAATAGTTGCCATTGGACGCAATTAAAAATATTGGAGACGAGACGTCATAACAAGCGCGCTCCGTCTTTTAGGTAGCTTGATAGATAACATTTGCAGTGAGTGGAACTGCATCATGTGCAATAGTTCGTTGGACACTACAGAAAGAAATGAATGCCAAAAAGTAAGGTCGAGTTAATGAGGCTGTTTAATTGTTTTTCCCTGTGCGTGAACAGTCACGGAATGCTAGATGTTGTAATTATCTCTTGCGCAGGCGGCATGACAGAGGGGCGCTGGTGGGACCACTAGCACCGTGGCGCCACCACGCGAATGCAAAAAAGGCCCTTTCTCGGGTTCCTCATTGACGAATCTCCCCTGAACCATTTGCGAACAAAAGAATTATGGACAGCAAAGGTTATTTATACATTTCATTCCCTCATCTCAGTAACTCTTTTGTACGGAGCCCGCACGTGATATTACTGCGCGCGCACGTAAAAGTTACTACGTGCGCACGTGATATGAGCCACTTTATCTTCTTCTTGCATGACCCCAGCGGGACTCCGTACATTGCACGCCACAAATCAATCCATTATTTCACTTTGCTATTTACAATGTGACTAAATTGTTTAGATACAATCGGGAGGAGTATACACTAGTGCTTGAGCTTCATTTCAAATATACAGTTGCTTGTCGGTCGTTTATTTTCCTTTTTTCTTTGCATTTCTTTATTATTCAGATAAGCGCATAGAGACACGACAATGATAGGACGCAAAATACTGACAATGTAGGTAAAGTGTGACTATTAAATGTGTAGCCATACAGGCAAATAATGTATCTCCTGTGGGAAAATTACTTTCTTGTGTACTACGTCATCACTATTCGGACATTGCTACAGTTTTTAGCCAAATTCCGACACCGAACATGGCAAAAATCGATAACAGCAATTTCTTGAAAATCCGACTGGGATTTTTGAGAAAATGACAGTCCGGACACCTATCTATGTCGTACCGAGCTGACGTGGACACAGTGAGAGAATGGGATAAGGACGCGTGTCTTCAAAATCTAACATCATAATGCAGGTGGGAAAAATTGCTGCATCCACGGCTTTAAGGTTGTTTGGTTGATGACTAAACTTGTCAATGCGAACGGCCAGACATACAAAGCTACAAAGCCGTGTTGAGAGGCGGGCGGCGAGGGGCAGGGAGAGACAAGACGGGAAGGGGTGGGGGGGGGGAGGGAATAAATAAGCAAGCTGTCGAAAAAATACAAACCTTGACGTTACTTGCGTGTCTTTGTGTGTGGCGGTTTTTTGCTGGTATTCATGGGTGTTCTTTATCACCCGTCAGCCGTCAGCCGTCACGATTTAACCGTGAAGGGCTGACAGAAAGGACACTCCTACAGCGCGTAATGCGCGGAGATGCCTTTCATGCAATCCTATCTGATACATGAAAAGCCACCGCTAACTAATTTAGCGCCACAAATAGTCTTCGGGCGTCAGACGTATATAACCACGTGTCAAACTTTTCATCAAGCGACACGTGGCAAGTTCCTGCAGATTGGTACACTTCATGTTTCAGCCGCATAGACGAGAAAAGCAACTAACTCAGTGAGAGATGACATCAGTAATGAGTTAATCTTCATGGTTAAGACATACCGTGCGAAATGGCGTCAGTAATGAGTTAATCTTGCCGATATATACCGTGCGAGATGGCATTGATAATGAGTTAATGATGAAGACATACGGTGAGAGATGGCATCAGTAATGAGTTAAGCTTGAAGAGATACCGTGAGAGATGGCAGTAGTAATGAGTTAATCTTGAAGACATACAGTGAGAAATGGAATCAATAGTGAGTTAATCTTGAAGACATACAGTGAGAAATGGAATCAGTATTGAGTTAATCTTGAAGACATACAGTGAGAAATGAAATCAGTAGTGAGTTAATCTTGAAGACATACAGTGAGAAGTGGAATCAGTAGTGTGTTAATCGTGAAGACATACAGTGAGAAATGGAATCAGTAGTGAGTTAATCTTGAAGACATACAGTGAGAAATGGAATCAGTAGTGTGTTAATCTTGAAGACATACAGTGAGAAATGAAACAGTAGTGAGTTAATCTTGAAGACATACAGTGAGAAATGGAATCAGTAGTGAGTTAATCTTGAAGACATACAGTGAGAAATGGAATCAGTAGTGAGTTAATCTTGAAGACATACAGTGAGAAATGGAATCAGTAGTGTGTTAATCTTGAAGACATACAGTGAGAAATGGAATCAGTAGTGTGTTAAAGACATACCGTGAGAGATGGCAGTAGTAATGAGTTAATCTTCTAGACATACCGTGAGGGTGCTTGGGAGGCCGCGAAGACTTCGGAGATGACATCCAGCTAGAGAGGGCAGTGGCGGATCCAGGCCGGGGCACGTGCCTCCCCCCCCCGCCTACATATCACCTTTGGCTAGAAAACAGGCGAACAATGCCATGTGACCCCCCCCCCCACCATCACTACCACCATAAATAATAATGACTTTATTCGTGAGAACAATTCATGAATACAGTAACAAATTAAATAAACAGTGATTTCAGGCCTCCAGCCCATATCACTTAACTGTTGTAAACATGTTTACAAAATATCTGGTTATACTTACATACATGGTGACCCACCCCAACCCCCTTTCTTAAATTCCTGGATCTATAGAAATAATATTTCGACATGGCCATGTTTTCCTCTCGTTGCCGGTTATGATCAGGTACGTTTGCAGGATTATAGATGTACTATTTACATGAAAGGACACATGAAGGTAATTCTCTCTTCGTAGATTTATCACGCGAATCATGGCATTACTTTTGTAATACATTATTACACCCTCTAACAGAATCTCCATAAAAAACATTCTAAATGTTTCTATCAACTTTTCTGTGGAAATTATAAACGTTTTTCCATAAAGTTTTCATAGAATGTTCATAGAATTTTTCCATGAAGTCTCCATCGAGTTTTCATACCTACCTTACAACCGACGGCACGCGTAACCATGAGGTCTGGATTTACCACACGTACTTTTAATGCGTCAAGCGAACGAGGGGATTGAGGAATTCTAGCACATATGCTGTAAGAATACTCCTGGAAGCGATATTTGAAGTGGTTCCGACGGCACGACACTGTTTAAGGTGATATTCTAAGATGTACATTTCCTCACTGCACTTCACTTTTAAGGAACATTGGAAACCTTGCCGGCATATTGACTTTTGCACCCAACGGGCCGTGCTCGTTCAGCCGAGACGGAGCTGATGTTGAACTCACACAGGGCGACCCTGAACTCTGCACCATGCACTGCCGCGAAGTGCGTTTTCTTTGGAAACTCTATGGAAACGTTATAGAAACTCTATGGAAAAATTCTATGGAAACTCTATCGATTTTCTATAGAAATGCGATGGAAACTCTATGTAAACTCTATGGAAATTCTATGGGAAAACGTTTAGAATTTGCAAAGAAACAGCGATAGAAACCTTTAGAATTTTTTTTATAGAATTTCTATAAGATATTTTCTTACGGGTTACATCAGGGAGATGAAAAACAATTGTAGGACTAGTTAGGGAACTCAACGGGACACTCACCTACCCGGAAATGTAAGATTACACTTTATTGGTGGTCCAAGTATTGAATGTTGCCCATTTGATGAACCATGATCCGTGTATGTGTGAGGTGTAGAAAAGACGGGATTGAGAAAATGGCGCTTATTTCACATCAGAATCTTAGAGTCTAATCGATTCAACTCTTCCAGGAAGAGAAGAGCTCATCCAAGAATAGAGAATATGAGCGATGAATCGATCGCGTCTGACGAGTTGGAAGAGTTGTTTCAATATGGCCAACGGAAACTCACTTATAGCTCACAATTTATCGCCCACGTCCTTATATTATCGCCCAACTTCAACTGATAGATACATGGGTAACTGCATATATGGGCCCTCATATACCGGAAACATATCTTTCAAATAACAAAATAAAAGGTCTTACATATGTTTCACAGAATTTTATTCATTGTTTCATTCATGTATTTCCCCTAAAACCTATTTTGTCACACTGAGCGAATATTGCATAGTTAGCTTCAGCCATCTTGGAATAGCCTCTACCTCTTCTCACTTCCACCTACCTGGGCGGAAGAGCAGAAGAGGTCTTCTCGGAATAGAAGAGGCAAAACGATCGTACTGCATGCACTCTTCCAGAAGAGGTAGACGTTGGGAGAGGCGAATCGATCACGCCCTAAGTGCCTTATAATTCTGGCCGAACGGAAATTTAGGTTACTTCCTCAAGTAACATTGCGTCCGTTAGTCCACGGGTGAAAATGGCAAACTGAAGTCACGTTTGCTTCCCAGTCACGCGATAGAAGCATCTAAAGCCGTGCGCGAAAGTTAAGCGAGATGTTTTACACAGCCGTACTCTGGATGAGGTGTTGAATATGCCACTACCTGTGGGTGAGTTCGGGTATGAGACCCGAGTAATCAGCGAAGATATTTGGAGCATGCGCACTCATACTTTCCGCTCGTGTGCGGATCAAGATAAACCGAACGCAATATCCGCGGTCCGCGTGAAGGTTCCACTTGCTGAACTGCACAAATCATGAAGATCGTTAAACAGAACCATAAAACAAATCAACGGATGTATATACCTGTTGTGTTTATTATTTTATTCTCGTTGTTATAATATTATTTACAGATTTTCTGGAGGTCGAAATACTACTTAATATATATTTTACGTACTGTGGGGACTGGACGCCATGTTGGAAATCCTCGTGATCCTCCTTTGGGAGTAAAATTTACCACGTGACCGCCCTATCACTCCGCGGAGTCAGACTACTCAGCTCGCATACCCGAACTCACCCCCTATTCACGAGTAACAGCGCCATCGCGTTAGCGTGGCGCTTAACTCTAGCTTGGGGTCCAGCGCCTGTGCTGGTCAATATTAAAAGTCAATCGCAATTGATTTGACCCATTGAAGGGTAACTGTGTTATTGATGACGTTTTAACCACAAAACACACTTTCGGGACTACCCCATCATACTCTGCCTTGTATGCCGGGCTAACACGGTACCATAATCCGGCCTGAGAAACGGAGCGCCACCTAGCGAATGGATTCTGGCCTTGCTTGACCCTATAGTGAACGAGTGTCGATTTCATCATAACGGCCCCGATGTGTACCGCTCGAGACTCCGTCCGGTCTAAAGGGTCGTTCCCACCAAGAGCCAAGGTCACTCATTAAATGGCGCATCTAGTTGTAGTTTAACGCCATTAATGCCTTGAAAACCCAAAGTAATCGTAACTGCAGCGACTTTTCAGCTGTGTTTATCCGTCGTATACGTTAACATGATCCAAATTTCCAATGCGAGATGAACTCCACCCAACGCCCACATATTCAGAGACGGAGAAGTTCCCGCCCCCTCCCTCCCTCCAGCCTCTCCCGATTCCTCGGTTTTATTTTAACAGGCCATGGCTGGGGAGTGAGGGGGTGGGGGGTTACACCTCATTCTACGAACCTGGGCTGTACTCACTCACATAGGCAATAAAAGTCCATATTTTGTAATCAAAAGATGTCAAAGGAACACTCCGCAGCTTATCAATGGTATATTGTCAATGTATCTATGACAATTAAGTGAAGGCTAAAGTGGAGTTAAGTGAAGAGTACTATTGATTACTGTGGTTCACTGGTGTTAATAAGCAGTGATAATGATCAGTATCAGTTTAAGCTTGAGCGGTTTATTACACCATCCGAGTGCTTCGACACGGCTGATATGAAAACACTCCCACAACAAGTAAGCAACTCCAGAAAATCATCCCCTAGGGAAGATAACAATATTGTTACTTTATTTCTTCCATGTGACATATTATTACATCGCCCAGTATCACCAATATCCACATATTATGTGTTTAGTATATACACACGACGCACGCACTGGGCGATCCGCTAGATCTGTTCTGCTGGACCCATTCTCCACCAGGACCCATGCCGTGACGTCACAGAGTTGCCATGGTGACCCCACCCTGCAGGCGCCGAGCCACTATGGAAGAGGTCGGCCTCGACCGGCTACTGACTGCACCTAGTGTTACAACTCCTGGGATCCCATCGCCCCGGTCAAAGTTAAATCCCCCAATGAAATTCACACACAATATAATACAATACGATGGAAACTTTGCAAAGACTATGGCTTCTTCTGTACAAAATTATCAAAGGATAATATGTGATTAATTAGGTTCGCCCTCTATACGTCTGGCTCCATCGACGGGAATGTGACTCAGCGAGTAAAACGTAACGAGCAGGGAGTAAAACAAAGCGATAAAACACTTCAGCGCTGAGGTCTGTCCCCACATTGGGGATTGGCTGCAGTGCTACGGCTGCCAGCGTAGGCTATTTGTTATCAAGCCACCCATTGCATTCGGTCTTTAAAACTAAAGCCCACTTAAAAGCCTTACTGTGTGTGATAGTTGCGGGCCAGTTGAACGGGCACGGTGAGCACCTTATTCTCGGGATTAGATCTGTACGAGCTGGAAGAATGACGACACCTGATCGTGTGTCCTCAATACCGGCAGAAACACAGGCGAAAAGCACAAGTCTGAAGGCTTTCCAGTCAACACTGGCTACGCGTCCAAGCATGACATAGTTTGGGGGCGATGGTTGCTCTACGCTGGGACTTCTCGCCAAGTGCATGTAAAGGGGCTTCAACCCATCGTCTTCGGCCCATAACCACGTGGGTGAGGACGTCTTCGGCCCATAACCACGTGGGTGAGGATGTCTTCAACCCATCACCAAGTGGGTGAGGACGCCTTCGGCCGATCTCAACTTGGGTCAGGACGCCTTCGGCCCAACACCACCTGGGTCAGGACGCCTTCGGCCCATCACGTGGGTGAGGACGTCTTCAACCCATCACCTCGTGGGTGAGGACGTCCTCAACCCATCACCACGTAGGTGAGGACATCTTCGGCCCATCACCACGTGGGTGAGGAAGCCTTCAACCCATCACCATGTGGCTGAGGACGTCTTCGGCCAATCACCACCTGGGTGAGGACGTCTTCAACCAATCACTACGTGGGTGAGGACGTCTTCGGCCAATCACCACCTGGGTGAGGACGTCTTCAACCAATCACTACGTGGGTGAGGACGTCTTCGGCCCATCACCACCTGGGTGAGGACGTCTTCAACCCATCACCACGTGGGGGAGGACGTCTTCGACTCATCACCACGTGGGTGAGGACGTCTTCGACTCATCACCACGTGGGTGAGGACGTCTTCGACCCATCACCACGTGGGTGAGGACGTCTTCGACCCATCACCACGTAAGTGAGGACGTCTTCGACCCATCACCACGTGGGTGAAGAAGTCTTCGGCCCATCATCACGTGGCTGAGGACGTGTTCGGCCCATCATTACGTGGCTGAGGACGTCTTCGACCCATCATCACGTGGGTGAGGACGTCGTTGACCCATCACCACGTGGAGGAGGACGTCTGCGACCCATCACCACGTGGCTGAGGACGTCTTCGACCCATCACCACGTGGCTGAGGATGTCTTCGGCCCATCACCACGTTGATATCCATGATCAGCATATACCTGGTTCGCACACTTTGAGTATGTCACACCGAGGACTTCACATCGAGGACTCTTCACATCGCAGGCCGGCAAAGTTGATAAGAAACCAAACGGCCGGTTACCTGAATCGTCATACCACAATGATATAAGCATTCAACATCTAACACCCAGACAAGGTTCTGGATACACTAAGAGCGGCTAACGGATAACCTCCTGTTCCCAATACAGATATCTGAATATGCTAAAGAATCAATTCACCATCACAAAGTACCCATATTAAATAAAAGCTATACACTACAAGAAATGTCATGAGAACAAAATAAATATAAATCTACTTATTAACGTTCTACTTCAAGCTTCACCTTTTTTCCAGGAAAAAAAATAATATTACTATCGCACGTCAGTAAACTGTAAACGTGACATCTCTGGCGTCTCTGGGAGAGACACACCTGTACATATTCCAGGATTCAACTGGTCCAGGACTAAACTGGTCCAAGACCACGCGCTATACGCGTCACAGGAAGTACTGACATGTCCAACACTGAGTGTTCCTACCTCAGACCAGTCACCAGACCACACACCTCTACAACAGCCGATACCCGCCCCCACACACAGACACACGTGATAACGACAGCACAGTCCAACGTCTCCATCATGTTCGTCGCGATTAGTTACTTATTGATGTCGATACGCTGGGCCAGAAGATCACGCCGTATCCCAGGCGAAGAATGGGGGCAACTACCTTCAGGCAGATTCCGCTGACAAGAACCCCCCCCCTCCCCCATCATCCACTTCCCTCTCCCTACCTCTACCCATGGTGGCACCTCTCTCCCATGTACTGCGACCCTATACACATATATATATATATATATATATAGTCCCATCAACAAGCCCACACCCCCGCCACGCCCCACAACAAACATGGCGGCGCCTCGCTCACGACCCGCTCGCGCCGTCCTCCGAGAGCTTGGCGTTCTCCTTGAAGTCTGGAACCGGAAGTCGAGGCATGGAGGCTGACCCTGACCTTGAGTGGGAGGCCGGTTTCTCGGCAGGGGGCTTGGCGGCGACTGCGCCGGTGGCGCCACCGGTGGCGGCGGTAGAACCGGTAGAGGGCGCCCCAGCATCCCTGGGCCTCATCTCGACGTCCGTGTTGCCGCCGCTGGACGACTCGGGGGTGATGGGAGGTGTCGCCTCGTTATCTTCCAGGGACGGCCACGTGTTGGTGTCCGAGACTTTACTGAGGCGCTCGTTCAGAGCCTTCAGCGCCAGTTGTCTGCAAGTCAACGGCAGATATTGAGAGCGAAAACAAGACGTAATATCTCTCTAGGTGTGTGAACCTTAAGCGGTATTGGGTAGAATATTAGTAGTTTATTTCATATAATTTATGTACAGCACAGATTTTCTCGAGCTGGAACAAAAAAAACCCCCAATAATATCCTTGATTAAAGTAACTACATTCATTCAACTTTATACTCGCAAATTATACATCTGATAATAAAGGCAGCCAAAATACTACTTTGCACCAAATATGCCGTTATACTTCATGACATTCAGCACACAATCAATTTTGAATTAACATCACAAACTTTCCTAGGCACAACTGGGAAATTTTTTATATGACATTAAGAATATCAAATTGAAAATTGCGAGCTCAAAATGCGACCTGATCGGCCGGAGCCATGTTGTGTGTGCACGCTGAATAAGCGCCCCCCCCCCCACCCACCTCCCCCCACCCACCTCCCCCCCCCCGCACAAGGAGTTGACCAGCGACACATACCTTCGTCTCTCGGCGTCTTGGGGATCCATGCCAGGCAGGCTGACGGTGATGGTTGTGGGCGCGCTGACGTCATAGCGCCTCTGGGGCCTCTTGCAAATCCGCATCTTCACCAGGCAGCTGAACATCATGTTGCACACAAGGGACACCAAGGGCTTCAGAGAATCCGGAAAGAAACTGCAACATAATGTACGGAAAATGTGCCATCAGGTTGCAGTTTTGCCCACTACATCAGGGAAAATGACCTCACTGACTGACCTCAGTGAGAAGGAGATGCAGTATTGAATGCCAGAGAAGATTAATGTTAAGGAGGGCTCTACAAGCGTAGATATATATGATGGGTGAGAGTTATTATAGGCGTGATCCATGTTAAGGAGGGCTCTACAAGCGTAGATATATATGATGGGTGAGAGTTATTATAGGCGTGATCCATGTTAAGGAGGGCTCTACAAGCGTAGATATATATGATGCGTGAGAGTTATTATAGGCGTGATCCATGTTAAGGGCATCTGTACAATAGTAGGCTAATGATGAATGCACCCAAACAAATTTAAGAGTTAATAGTCACTGTTGGCATTTAAAATTACAAAATAATCTCAATAAACCTAATTTTTTTTCTTCATTCCTTCTTGGAAGTCCACTGATGATAATGAGATTACAGAGCAATGAATAGTTTAGGGTTATATATAAAGTGTTAGAGGTCAACTCTTGGAAAAGCTTGGAGTATTACATAACTAAGAAATATAAAGATTAACCCATTAATGCCCAGGCATAGACCACGTCAAAAAAGGTTTAACAAATAAACATGACGGGTTGTACATATGTGTTGCATGTCAGTAGGTAGGTCAAACATGAACGTCCTGTACATTGAACACTAGGAATGAATGGGTTAAGGTAATTACATTTATTTTAACACAAAATAGGGTTTTCATATTCCATTCCGAAAAACAGGAGACACAGTGTTTTGATAGTTAACATGTATAGGCAACATGTACACTCAAACCTCCTAAATTCATCTGAATCAAAGAAGCTATCTGGCACACAAGTGCTATCTTGGGTAGCTGGGCTCGCGTTAGCATTCGCCAATAGCCATTTGGCGAGAAAATTCGGGATTTGGCGATAAGAACTTCCTGGACACTCGCCAAAATGGCGAATATAAAATTTCAACTACAAAAACATTTTTATTCATGTTTATATATATATATATTTTGCTAATTATGGCTAATGTTTTTCCACGAAATTAGCCAAATTGGCTAATGAAAAAAATATCCTAGCACGAGCCCAGGGTAGTCAGAGGCTGTACTAATTAAGTTAAACTGTGGTTAGCCAGTGAAACTCAAGTACATTGTCTGATTGCCATATTATACCTTGCCTGAGTAACAGATTGTACATTGCCTGAGTGATAGATTGTGGCCGATTTTCACTGGATTGTTAAATAGTGAGGTGGGTTAACTTCTGTGGTTCAGGAATAGGCTTTAGTAAGAATAACCTGGTCACGCTGCAATCTGGCACTGTCCACCATAGGCAAGACCGAAACTACACACCAGTTAAGCACCACAGTGCATACACCTTTCATCAGCATTTTAACGGCTTGCCAATAAATGTTGCATCCCAGACACACTTGACCGCAGTGAGAACAGCTATTTAACAAATTAATTTCACCCTATAATGTCATGGGAAGCTGGGATTAAAATCTCCCAGGTTTGGTATATATCTTCACTAGAGACTTAAAGACCATTAAGACAAACTGATAGCTATGATCACTGGATCAGGGAAGTGACTTAGTTACTCAAAGTATTAGTTTCACCCTATGATTTTATGGGGAGATAAATCACTGGTTTGGCAGAGATCTCAGTTGTCATGGCTATGGATTTGGAAACAAGAGTGATTGACTTTTTAAAGAATAACCATGATAATACATCAGTAATGTTCTAGACATAATAAAAGTAGGTGGGGATGCGAGAAATATGCTAAAGTTCAGTTCTTGTAACATAGTTTTCCGGAAATGGTTCTGAGTATAGGCCTAGTCAATAAATATTCATATTTACTGGTTGCCATCTGTCTGTCTATGAAAGGCAATAGATTTGCAGCTTTATTTTGGTTCTGGTAATAAGATTTGCTTTGCAGCATTTGTGCTTAGGACTGAATAAGCCTATCGGTGACCGCCTTCCAGTAGGCCTTTTCCTGTTGGCAGGCTTGCTGTAAAACACATCCTTTAGAATGCTTTCCATTTGCATACAATGAATGTTCCCAAGCAAATGAAAATGTCTTTGTTTCACAAGAACATGAATGACTGGTAGGCTAACACTTCAGCCTTTGTTACCTTGTCTTGCTAACATATGCCTAAAATGTTTCACAGGCAACAACAAAACTGTTCCTGGCCACAACATGTAGTCCAGGTTTCACTGCCATACAGAATACATGTCCTGTTGCAGGGTATTAGCCAGAAACCTGCTGTTTCAATTTTAGCAGGCAGTTTTTCTGACAGGTAGGCACTCAAAGCCTAGAAGAAAATCGAACTACAACTAGAACTACAGCTGTTAATTGAGTTGTAAATTGCAAGGTCAAAATGCAAAAAATCTGATTGGGTGAAGTCATATTATTTGTATACATATTGTTTGTATAGTTTTTAATTTTGCCACATAGTTTTCAATCTATTAAAGGTGGTGGCTGCCTTTTTAATGCTAGAATTTATTTCCTCATCCAGGGTTAGATTATCAGTAACAGTACTTCCCAAGCAACCTAACTTACTTACCACCTCCAGTCAATAACCACTACAAAAATCTGACTGCTATGCATCAGTGACTTTGAACAACTTGTTTTGTCTTATGTAGCAAATAGAATTCAGCAACAATTTGAAAATAGGCAAAGTTTCCCTTGTGATAAGAGCCTTTTTAATCTTTTATTATAATCAAACTGAAATAGAGATTTAATGAAATTTATCTAGGTTTTCTTTCAATATGAAATAGGGTTAAGTTTATATGAGATATATATCATATCATTTATCATATATATATAGTATTGTTGTGAATGCTAATAATGTTTCCTTAGGAAGACTCAGTAAACAATCCTGAAATAGAGTACTGCCTCCCAACGACACCTATTAATACCTATATAGAACAGCTTACATGTGCACTGGAATGGAATGACTGTAAGAGCAGAATTAGCCTTGAGTATAAACCATTATTCAACTGAATCACAGTAGCGCCACCCAGCTAACATTATAATATTAATAAATAATTATAAATTTATATTGCTCTATGAAGCAATATTGTTTAAAATGTATAAATAATAATATAAAAATATATCTATGATATTTATAAATATAATTATTGAAAAAAAACTATTTCTTACCTAGCAAAACTGAAGCTATCTGCCATATCTCCTCTATTACCATTGCTATGCTTTTGGTAAAAGCGTAAATATAGCCAGCTGATGACAAGACCCCATCCAAACATAATTGGATATGGTCCATCAACTCCTCCAATGATGCGTACAATAGTAGCCAATACCAACATTATAGTTGGAATGTGTTTATTCCGAAGTTTTCCAAATGGGGAATTCACAAGGACATGATCCGGCATCACTTGCTTGACAGCAACAGCAAATCCAGCGACATATCCAGCAAGGCCATGAACGAAGGTTTCAAACAGGTAGTCTGGGTTTCGTGACACAAGATATATTATTAAGTACGTAAAAGTTGAACATACTGCAACTGACATATTCACCACTAAATAGAAGACGAGCATCTCGAAAGCACCCCACAGGGGCTCAAGCAGTTTGCCACAGAGCACAACCACCGCAATGTCAACAAAAACAATCCAAATGTGTACTTCCACGAAGCTGTGCGTAAAATAAGTCCAGACCCAGAAATTTGGTGGGAGTACATTGCCCGGGGTGACGACTAGGGCTCTAAATGCACCCTCACTGAACGTCAGAAAGTAGCATACCAAGACAGCGAAACAGACAAATTTAACCACGACACTACTGTTTCCAAGGGCTACGGTGAATTGTTCCCTAACAAAAGGGAAATTTCGCCGCAGAGCTGTCATCGCCATGTTGTCAACTTGGACGAATCCCTTCTGCTGGAGGTTCACGC
Organism: Arenicola marina; assembly: GCA_964019135.1. NCBI lineage: Eukaryota > Metazoa > Annelida > Polychaeta > Arenicolidae > Arenicola > Arenicola marina. Next base: position 8,394,554 of record OZ025248.1, on the reverse strand, counting down.
GATATGTAATTCATTCAGCCACTTCCGGTCATGCGAACCTCAGTTTGGTCACCTCAATGGTTGGGAAAATCTAAAGTTATCTTTATTGATGACATATTAACGATTTGTTGGGTAGCCGGTCACTATCGGGAGACAAAAGCTACAGTTGTGATATATCTGGGCCCCGCCCTCCGTGGAGCCTCTTGGGACATACCCCTGTGTACGGGGATCCCGAACTGACCGGAAAGTTTTGCTTCCCGCCATAGCATGCATAGCTCGGACTCGAACCACAGACCTTTCGCATTCCAGGACGTTCGAAGCGAAACGTCAAACGCGATGTGCCAAAGGGCCCGATAATCCCGTTGGCATAGGCAGTGTTTTTGTCTATTTATGTCGCACCGGACCGGTACCGAGATACTACACAGTGAGGCTCGTTGCTGGGATGAACTTGAAGTGTGTATGTAGGTGGGTAGGGGAGGGCATTTTCGAATACTTGAATAGCCCACAATGTCTTGGTCCAATGGCAAACTTATTATCGTTCCCGACACATATGTCACGCACCACCCGCGTCGGAAGCAGACTACAAGTAGAGGGGGGGGGGGGGCACTCTAAATACTTCCGACCGGGGGCTGAATACTTTCCACCGGTGACAGGGTGGAGGGGAGGGGGCTGTCCACCCTTCTTCCTACGGGCCTGACTACAAAGCTGGATTAAAACGTAACCTATATAAATGTAAACAAATAAATTTTGCGTAAAGTTAAAAAGTGGGGCTCAGTAGAACCGCCTGTGCCCACATACCATAGCTAAGGAGACTTGTGTCAGAGAAGAGGGGGAATGATCGCACATCCGAGAATGTGTGTGTGTGTAGGGGGGGGGGGAAGGGGGGCGGGGTCCACGCCAATTAAGACAGAAAGGAGGGGGTATAAATTGCACCAGAAATCGGTCTAGACGTACAAAAAGGGGAGATTCATACCCCCTGAGTATTTTCCTGGATGCGGCACACTACTTTAAATTTATCATATATAGGTACCGTTATTATTTGTAAAGCATAAAAGAAATAGCTAAACATTCTCTCTGAAATTATTTTGCTTTGAATCCGGAATTTCCAATGTTTTAATATGTACCATCATGCTCGGCCTGCTTGGACTGAATAACACTTTAGCACTTTGACTTTGTTTTTCTAATACATGCCAAACATATTACGCTAGGCATCGTCACTGAGAAACCGATGGCGTGTCTCAAACAACCAAGCAGCGCGCGCTCTTGTAATTGAGCGTACAATGTTATCCTTCATGTCAGTACATCTATCACAGCTCGCATTTGCCGAACTCGAGCGCAAGTGCTGTGGGATTGTCAAATAGGTAAAGTGTGTAAGAAATATATTTTTCTCTACAATTGTTTGTGTGCTTTAATGTTGCCAAAACATGCTTTAATCGCCATAATTTGTTTGTCTGATGAAGAAGGAGAGTTAAACGTGGTGATTATCTATGTTATTGAGAGAAGTGTAAATCTGACTTGGGGTATGAGTAGGATTTGAACGCACCACGTTGTGGTTGTCTGACCGAGTGTGTGTGCCGTGAAGTTACCCTGCATGGCCATGGCCCCATGGGCAACAGTTTGGTCAATGGCGCGGAATAGACCAGCAGGCCGCCACCAGGATATCACTGACCGATGAGTGATGAACGGAGTTGTCAATATCACCCCTGGTCTTAGTTTTTTTTTATGCAAAGTAACTTAAATTCTTTTGAGATTTTGTTTTCATAGATTGATATAAACCTTTATATTTTTTCATTTAATACGAACAGTTATCACTTTAATACATGTAGATCGACTATATATAGATCTATACCAGGGGCGTGTGCAGGAATTCTTGAAAGGGGGGGCACAAAAATATAAAGAATGTGTGTAAAGGCCTGAGACATAGGTGACTGTGGTGCATATAATTTGAAAGCGTAAGGTATATCTTAGGGTCTGAAAAGGAAAGGGGGGTGGGGGCACATGCCCCCTATGCATACCCCCCCACCCCTGGCTATAGGGGGCTCATAATTTTAAAAGGGTGGGGGGCACAGATATATCCTAGGGTCTAATGAAGGATAAAGGTAACATCTTCTCTTACTGCAATTATAGGACCGGCCTTCTGTATAAATTTTATGAATTTCATTTTTTCGTTGTAAGTTTACTGGATACAATAGATCTATCTGAGTTTACAAATCTAGAATAATGAAATAACTGTTATCCAATCTGTCATTATATAAGCTTATAAAGAACAGTATAAAATCTGAAATTTAATGATTTTAGAATGAATAAAAGTTGTATACTTTCTTATATAACTATATCAGATGTATCAATGTGGCATATTAATGTACTAAGGATATATAATTTCTATTGAATAAAATGTAGAAGTGTTTTAAGAGAAAACTTTCTGAAAAAATGTACTTATATAACTTATGCGACTATTGATATATAATTAGTTTGTTTTGCTTTCAGAACCAGAACTATGGTAACTGAAATCTTCAGTTCGGGTTGATGATAATAAAAATGGATTTTGTGGGAAGTGTGATTGATGAAATTGCCCTGGAAGGGTTAGACGGTAAGTAAGATAAACCTATCTTTCAGTAACTTAGATGATTTTAATAAGAGAAATTTCAAAATTTATGTATTGTCACAAGATTGACAAAGTTGTCATCCTGCATGGCAAATTTACTATATCTACATCTACTTATAATTTAAGGGCCCAAAATGTTTTTTTAAAGTTTTATATAATGATATTTTTTTTCATCAGGAATCATTCTGTCTGCTCTATGGGTACGGTTGGGTGCCCGCAAGCCAAAGTTTTCTTTGGCCTTGGACGATGATACAAAGAAGTACCTATGGGAAGCTGCTATCGTGAACCACCAGGAGCTGGAATTTTACGAGTTGCCAGAAGCTCGAAAGCCATTGATTCTAGTCAACCGATTCGAATTTACAGACCCAGAGACACAGATTGTTGTAGAACAGGTTTAGTAATTTTGATCATTTTATATATCTCCTGATTAACAGTTGAGGTAAATTTGTTGTGCCATATGGCTCCTATTCTTTCTAAGAGTTTTATTGTTCTCTTCTGTATAAATATTTCCTGTATAAGGCTTTTATCTTATTTATATGTCAGTCAATTTGTAGATTTGATGATTCCTTATGGACAAGAATTAAAAGCTATTTAAGTGTGTATACATATATGTTCATATTCATGTCTCAGCTACAATATAATTTCCAAATAAAAGCACCTTGTACAACTGGTATGATGGTATTGTATTTCCAGGATGGGTGTAGTGAGGAACTTTACCCATTCGTGGTAGTACGCGACAAAGAAAAGGGTGTTGTGGGGTCCTGTGCGACCTATTACACTCGGAAAGATATAACAGGCGTCGTGAGAAGTAACGATGTTCACTTTTCACTGGAAGACATCCATCTTAGGTGAGTCTTGATCTGCTTCAGCTTCGGCCTCAGTATTGCTCACTAAGTACCAGTCTCAGTAAGTTCGGAGGTAACGGCAACCTACGTGAATGGCATATGCATATGTGCTAGTTCTAGCAATAGTAGTGAATTTAGCATTTGGTGCCACCCAAGCAACTCCAGAGTTGTATTATTTACGGTAGTTTTGGTTAAAACCAGGTGCATCTCTCGCCACCTAGAGCTTCCCGCCCCTAAATATATTAAATAATGTGCCAGCAGTGTCAAATAAAAAACGAGCTTTAGTCACCCGTAGGGCGACACCTGACACGAACAATGACGGCTCATTGCCGTCCGTTTGAGCTTGTTAATCCAAACCAGGAGCCTTTACGTCCATTAGTAAGCGAACGTGACGTCATTACCGCTAATCCTATTTGCCCAAATTTTAAATATAAGGTTTTATATTAGGGCCAGGTCTCTAGTAATGCCGTATAGTTTCTAAATTGAAGTCGGGTTCGAACCCCCAACTTCCCGGCGCTCTAGGATCTTTACGTGGCGCACCGCGAGTTCGAGCTACCATATCCTATCATTCACCATTGAGGGATAATACTATGTCTAATATTAAGGGCGCCAGGACGGAACTTGTGGTTGGGACAAATGACGTCATCGTAATCTTGACCGTGGACCGATTTTGCCCGATAACGAACTGTTGGTGAAGTCTGACAACGATATCTGTAAACTTTCGAGTAATCGTCTACGCAGACACACCAACAAACGGAGCCTGACATGAGGAAAAAAGTCTTTTTCGTCATAGAAATGCAATCTAAGAGCCAGAAACTGGGCAACCAAATTGCGGCCATTGTGACCCAATCGGTGTGTCACCCCTCTGTGTTATTCTCCCGCCAGATGGGGCGGCCGCTTCGTTATAGTGGCCTCCCAGACTGTGCGAGAGATTGCTCTTCACGGCGGGCAGGTGGACCTCAAGGCACTCGCCCTCAACGACAAGACGTTTTGCTTCCTGGAGAGAGTCGCCAGGTAGCGTTACCACGCATTGCCTTAGAGTATTACGGTAATCTGTCTAACGCCTTCACGGCGTGGTGTAAAGTGTTATGGCGCTCAGCCTCACTATGTAACAGCACTAAGTTAATCAGTCTTAACGTCTTCAAGGCGTACGCGTAGTACAGTGGTAAAGCCCTCAGACCGTTACAAACACTTGTATTTTTTCAAACACTTTTAATTTTTCTTGGTACTTCCAAGTGACACTGACTGGTTTGTTCCTGTACCAGGGCTCGTCACCACGGTGACGTCACCATCGGCCGTGGAAACATCGTCCACGTCATGGGCGAAGACATGAAGTCCGTATTCTACATGCGAAAAGTTCTTAACAAGGGCAACCTGATCACCTCACAGGTACGATTCTTGATCTATGAGGGTGCCACACCTTGTTGCCTTGCCTTTCGTTAATGCTATACCTACCTTGTCCCCGTCTTTTCCGAGTAGGCCTAACCCTCGATAATTCATGGCTATGTATTTGTACCATAACATCCACCGGTTAATTGACCTTTCCCGACGTAGCCTAGCGATGAATGGACACTTCGAATCTCTAGAAAGCGGAGTCGCCTCACATCATCAAATATGGTTCCTTTCACTGGTTGATGATAGTTACATGTAGTATCGGAACAACGAACGGTACACAAAAGATTCAACTTCTGACCATGACACACATTGGACACCCGGCCGTGTTGAAGACAGAGTCGATCTTTCTTTAATACAATTAAATTGCTGTATTGGTGCTTTATTACAGATTTGTGCCAACAAACTGGTGACGTGGTTCGTCACTACAGATGTGTGTCGTCAAACCGGTTTTGTTCTTTATTAAAGATGTGTGTCATCAAACTGGTGTTGTTCTTTATTACAGATGTGTGCCATCAAACTGGTGTTCTTTATTACAGGTGTGTGCGATCAAACTGGTATTGTTCTTCATTACAGATGTGTGCGATCAAACTGGTGTTGTTCTTTATTACAGATGTGTGCCATCAAACTGGTGTTGTTTTTTATTACAGATGTCTGCCATCAAACTGATGTTGTTCTTTATTACAGATGTACGCCATTAAACTGGTGTTCTTTATTACGGATGTGTGCCATCAAACTGGCGTTGTTCTTTATTACAGATAAGTGCGATCAAGCTGAAGTCTGGCAGGAACAGCTCCGGCACATTGCTTCACCTGAGGCGATTCTTCGTGGAGCGCAAGCCAGTATACCTGGGTTGGCTAGATGACATGACGCACAGACTGAACGAAAAACCCAACAAGATTGAAGTGTTGACCACCTTAAGGAGTGAAATGGTACGCCCCGTGGAGTTGTTATTAATTATTACTCTGCGTGTCTGTGTATTTTGTTCTGATAATGATGATGTCGTGCAATATTCTCTGCTTTACTTTGTTGACATGATGGTTGAGGAATGAGCTTCCGTCATCAGTTGATGGCAGTACGCTATGATGCGCCTCATCTGGTGTAAAGGTCATGAACGCAATACACGTATCTTATCTGTATCACATGTATAAGAGGCAATAGACCGTCTAGATGTATCATACGTTTTAACACTGTAAGGGGCAATAGACCGTCTAGATGTATCATACGTTTTAACACTGTAAAGGGCAATAGACCGTCTAGATGTATCATACGTTTTAACACTGTAAGGGGCAATAGACCGTCTAGATGTATCATACGTTTTAACACTGTAAGAGGCAATAAGCCGTCTAGATGTATCACATGTATTAACACTGTAAGAGGAAATAGGCCGTCTAAAGCTCTAGTGGTTGTCCCGGGCCTGGGTGGGTGGGTTCAGTGCATCAGTACAGAGCGACCATGCCGAGCTCACATCAGCCATTCCGTCTGATTGTAGATTTGTATGTACGGTAAGTATAGTGGAGCAGCACAGACGTCCACTTGCATTACCTCCCTGTGGCCCTACCCAGATATCTTTATATGAGTTCTCCTGTGTATACTTTGGTTCTTTTGTTTCGTTCCAGCAACTGAAGTACGTCTCCTTCAAGAAGCTGTACCAGCTCGGTCACAAATACGTCAAGACTGAAGTCGTTCCGGCATCCGAACTGGCACAACACCAAATCCGAACGTAACTATGGACTTCACTGGTGTCCCCTGCAGCAGTCGTAAAGGGGTCACCCCATGGCCGAGTGGGTAGCGCGTTCGGCTATTGTCGAGAGTGCTCGGCTATTGTCGACTGTGCTCGGCTATTGTCGACTGTGCTCGGCTATTGTCGAGTGTGCTCGGCTATTGTCGTGTGTGCTCGGCTATTGTCGACTGTGCTCGGCTATTGTCGACTGTGCTCGGCTTTTGTCGAGTGTGCTCGGCTATTGTCGACTGTGCTCGGCTATTGTCGTGTGTGCTCGGCTATTGTCGAGTGTGCTCGGCTATTGTCGAGTGTGCTCGGCTATTGTCGGGTGTGCTTGGCTATTGTCGAGTGTGCCCGGCTATTGTCGAGTGTGCTCGGCTATTGTCGACTGTGCTCGGCTATTGTCGACTGTGCTCGGCTTTTGTCGAGTGTGCTCGGCTATTGTCGACTGTGCTCGGCTATTGTCGTGTGCTCGTCTATTGTCGAGTGTGCTCGGCTATTGTCGAGTGTGCTCGGCTATTGTCGAGTGTGCTCGGCTATTGTCGAGTGTGCTCGGCTATTGTCGACTGTGCTCGGCTATTGTCGAGTGTGCTCGGCTATTGTCGACTGTGCTCGGCTATTGTCGAGTGTGCTCGGCTATTGTCGAGTGGGCTCGGCTATCGTCGAGTGTGCTCGACTATCGACCACCCAAGAGTAGGGTGGTTAGACATGACTCCACTACACACGTTCCCAATACCGTGATGAGACCTACAAAGGCGGAAGCGGCCTACTTTGTAGCAATCAATCCAAGCCGTATGTCTACCGCTGTTGTGAAATGTTGTATTTTGTGGTAAATGGTGCTCAGAACTGAATTCAATTTCACAATTGCATCACTGCAGATATACAGGTTATGGGTTCGCGCCCTGTCACTGGCATCTGGGGCATGGCTCATAAGACCTCATTGCATTGACACGGGAGGAATGAGCCAGAGCCAAGTGCCAGAGCGCGAACTCATGACCGGTACATCTGCAGTGATGCAATTGTGACATTGACAATGCTATCTCATGTCAGTGTTTCATACCTGCCAATACACCACAACATAGTAGTGTCAGCGTTTGATACCTGCCAATACACCACCCCGCCCCCCCCCCCCCTCCTCTTTAGGAACACGAAGAAGGAGCCGTGCACGTTTCGCGTCGTGCGCCTGCTCAAGATTTTCAAGTACTGTGTGGGCAAGGGTCTGGCGGACGACGAGGACCCGGATGATGACGTCACGCCCGCCGATGATGAGGACCAGGACACCGGCGAGGACTCCGGTCGGTTGACGTCCGCCTCTGCTCTGTGTGCTCAGACCAATTTATTGTTCAGTCAATTCCGACTCTTAAGTCCACGGATAAGCGCACCAATAGTGTACCAATAGTGTACCTATAGTGTACCCTGTCATTATCAGCTGAATTATTGTTATTAATATTATTACTTTTACGACAGTTAATATTAATATTTCCCCCATAGTTAATATTAATATTCGTACGTTAGTTAATAATATTATTATTACTTTGATGATAGTTAATATTATTATTAATACTTTGATGATAGTTAACATTATTATGATTATCATCTGTGCTGTTTTATTTATGATTACTCTTAATCTATTAATTTTTTTTTTATTGAAACAATGCAACTAAGGTATTTCCCCCCCTCCCCCCCCCCCCCCCTGCGCAGCTGCCTTGCTGCGGTGTCCCCGCCTCCTGGAGCGGCCCCTCCTCACCCAGACCCTGCGCATGATAGAGGGGAAGGGCGCGGCGGGGGTCAGTCAGGTGGAGATCAGCCGCCTCCTGTCCATCACCAAGTTCGACTCGCGCATGATCTCCCGTAACCTGACGCGGATGGGCAAGGTGCACACGGCCCTACACGACGTGGGGCGGCAGCGGGAGCAGAGGTCAGTCAGACGGATATCAGCCGGGGGTCTCTATTTCACTGACATTAGTGTATTTACTGCATAAGCACAGGGCACCTGTTACGGAAAAAAACATTAATCGCAATATGAGGCCCCCATTTTGGAAATACAATATGGCGGCCATTTTGGAAATCAATATATTGGCCATTTTGGAAATACAATATATCGGCCATTTTTTAAATCCAATATGGCGGCCATAAACATATATGGGTATATGGAAACATTGATGTTCAGATTCCTTGTGTTATATCGTTACCAAAAGTGCATAGGTCGGTGTGGAATTCGGTCTCTCCAAACCCCCTTTTTGATATTCATTCAAGCTAAAATCATCGCAGCCCATGTCCCCCATAAGGAAGTGTTTTATTTCAATATATCAACGTGCGTTATCAGTATGAGGGCCTTGAAGTACCTGAAACAATCTCTCCCCCACCCGACCCCGCCCGGCGCCCAGGTACGTCTCTCAGTCCCTGCTGCACACGAGTGAGATCCACCAGCTGTTTGAGGAGCAGCGCAAGATCATCCAAGACCAGCACGACAGCCTACGTCCTGACCAGGCCGCGGAGGCCGACAACATGCCGTCTACGTCACAGATAGGTGCGCATCACGTGATGGGTGACTGTGCGCAAAGTCACGTGCGGTGTGGGTGGATAGGGTGTGTGTATTTGAGGGTTACGTGAGTTGTGGGGCGGGTAAGGGGTGTATTTGAGGGTTACGTAAGGTGTGGGGTGGGTAGGGAGTGTGTATTTGAGGGTTACGTGAGGTGTGGGGTGGGTAGAGAGTGTGTATGCGGGTTACGTGATCTGTGGGGTGGGTAGGGAGTGTGTATTTGAGGGTTACGTGAGCCGTGGGGTGGGTAGGGAGTGTATTTGAGGGTTACGTGAGCTGTGGGGTAGGTAGGGAGTGTGTATTTGAGGGTTACGTGATCCGTAGGGTGGGTAGGGAGTGTATTTAAGGGTTACGTGAGGTGTGGGGTAGATATGGAGTGTCTATTTGAGGGTTACGTGATCTGTGGGGTGGGTAGGGAGTGTGTATTTGAGGGTTACATGATCTGTGTGGCAGGTAGGGAGTGTGTATTTGAGGGTTACGTGAGGTGTGGGTGGATAGGGAGTGTGTATTTGAGGGTTACGTGAGGTGTGGGGTGGGTAGGGAGTGTGTATGCGGGTTACGTGAAGTGTGGGTGGATAGGCAGTGTGTATTTGAAGGTTACGTGAGGTGTGGGGTGGGTAGGGAGTGTGTATTTGAGGGTTACGTGAGGTGTGGGGTGGGTAGGGAGTGTGTATTTGAGGGTTACGTGATCTGTGGGCTAGGTAGGAAGTGTGTATTTGAGGGTTATGTGAGGTGGGTAGGGAGTGTGTATTTGAGGATTACGTGAGGTGTGAGGTGGGTAGGGAGTGTGTATTTGAGGGTTACGTGAGGTGTGGGGTGGGTAGGGAGTGTGTATTTGAGGGTTACGTGATCTGTGGGCTAGGTAGGAAGTGTGTATTTGAGGGTTATGTGAGGTGGGTAGGGAGTGTGTATTTGAGGATTACGTGAGGTGTGAGGTGGGTAGGGAGTGTGTATTTGAGGGTTACGTGATCTGTGGGCTAGGTAGGGAGTGTGTATTTGAGGGTTACGTGAGGTAGGGGTGGGTAGGGAGTGTGTATGCGGGTTACGTGAAGTGTGGGTGGATAGGCAGTGTGTATTTGAAGGTTACGTATGGTGTGGGGTGGGTAGGGAGTGTGTATTTGAGGGTTACGTGAGGTGTGGGGTGGGTAGGGAGTGTGTATTTGAGGGTTACGTGAGGTGTGGGGTGGGTAGGGAGTGTGTACACGGGTTAGGTGAGGTGTAGGGTGGGCAGGGAGTATGTATTTGAGGGTTACGTGAGGTGTGGGTGGATAGGGAGTGTGTATTTGAGGGTTAGGTGAGGTGTGGGTGGATAGGGAGTGTGTATTTGAGGGTTACGTGAGGTGTGGGTGGATAGGGAGTGTGTATTTGAGGGTTACATGATCTGTGTGGCAGGTAGGGAGTGTGTATTTGAGGGTTACGTGAGGTGTGGGTGGATAGGGAGTGTGTATTTGAGGGTTACGTGAGGTGTGGGTGGATAGGGAGTGTGTATTTGAGGGTTACGTGAGGTGTGGGTGGGTAGGGAGTGGGTTACGTATTACAGCTATAGGGAGTGTGTTCACAGTTTGTTACGTGTTACAGCTGCATGGAGTGTGTTCACAGGTTGTTGCGTGTGACAGCTATAGGGAGTGTGTTCACAGGTTGTTGCGTGTGACAGCTATAGGGAGTGTGTTCACAGGTTGTTGCGTGTGACAGCTATAGGGAGTGTGTTCACAGTTTGTTACGTGTTACAGCTGTACCGTCCGCTGGGGGTCACGGAGAGGTCGCCGCTGACGTCACGCCAGCTCCTCAACTATACAAGTTTGAAGGGACTGAAGGAACCGATAGCATCATGTCCAAGTCAAGTGAGATTAATGTCCATTCTGTGTGTGGCCCTGAAACCACGACACTGCTTCAAAGGCTTGAAAGGCGAAAAATAAGTTAAACAGAGAAAACAACTCGCACTTCCGGTACTTCGGGTACTTCCGGTCTGCGAGTTGCGCGTTATTAATGTCATAAATTTGATATATTATATTAATGTTGATCGACGTTTAGGTTGTAAACGTGTCTTGTCAAGTAAATGGTTTGGTTATTTTTAACTTGGCCACTTTTGGTCCATAATTTGCTGATATAAGATATGAAATGATTTCTAGCGTCATGGTTAATCGTACTGTAATGGCGTGCCCGTAAGATGTAGTCTGGTAGGTTAAACCGCAGAAGCCAAACTACGGAACTGTGCTTCCCGAGTCATATTCAATGCCGAACTAATTAATGTTCTACTTCCTGTCCTGTTGCAGCTCACGTGACCTACAGGCTGCTGAAGAGAGCCAACACCATCATCAGGGCTGTGCGAGAGGCTAAGCTCATTGATAACCTCTTCCTGGTCCAGAAGGTGGGTTGGGTAGATATATGAGCACACCCATTTTTCAAAACTGAAAAGAGATTCTGTAGCACTGTGACAGTTTTAGAGCAATCAGAATTAAGTGATATGTCAGCGATATCTTGTTATATTTTATCATTTAGACGACGGGTGACTTATGCCGCATCACAAATTACGTCGTATAATAATTGTGAGTTTGGGAAGTAGCGATGACGTCATGTCGCCACGTGTTGCAGAAAATTCTGGAAGAGGAGGCGGAGGAGGGCTTTAAGTTCCGGATGGACAAGAAGTCGATGATGAGGGTCATTCACCGCCTGGACAAAGAGGGCCAGATTCGCTTCTACAAGACCTTTATCGATATTCCCAACGGCGAGCGCAAACCTGTGAGTTATCCGTCCGGGTTCACCATCCCATGAGCCTGCACCCCCCATAGTATAGAGACTCGCTCGGGTTATCGAGGGCGGGGGGGTATTGAATCGGGGTGGGAATGGCAGGGAATTGGTGTGGTTGAGGGAGGTGGTGGGATCAGGGAGGTTTGGGTTCGTAGCTGTGGTTGGTTCATACGGGTGGTATATTCAGAATAGGTGGTGGGATCAGGGAGGTGGTGGGTTCATAAGGGTGGTATGTTCAGAGAGGTGGTGGGATCAGGGAGGTGGTGGGTTCATAGGGGTGGTATGTTCAGAGAGGTGGTGGGATCAGGGAGGTGGTGGGTTCATAGGGGTGGTATGTTCAGAGAGGTGGTGGGATCAGGGAGGTGGTGGGTTCATAAGGGTGGTATGTTCAGAGAGGTGGTGGGTTCAGGGAGGTGGTGGGTTCATAGGGGTGGTGGGATCAGGGAGGTGGTGGGTTCATAGGGGTGGTGGGATCAGGGAGGTGGTGGGTTCATAGGGGTGGTATGTTCAGAGAGGTGGTGGGTTCAGGCAGGTGGTGGGTTCAGGGAGGTGGTGGGGCCAGGGAGGTGGTGGGTTCAGGGAGGTGGTGGGTTCAGGGAGGTGGTGGGTTCAGGGAGGTGGTGGGTTCATAGATGTGGTGGGTTCAGGGAGGTGGTGGGTTCAGGGAGGTGGTGGGTTCAGGGAGGTGGTGGGGCCAGGGAAGTGGTGGGTTCATAGAGGTGGTGGGGCCAGGGAGGTGGTGGGGCCAGGGAGGTGGTGGGTTCAGGGAGGTGGTGGGTTCAGGGAGGTGGTGGGTTCATAGATGTGGTGGGTTCAGGGAGGTGGTGGGTTCAGGGAGGTGGTGGGTTCAGGGAGGTGGTGGGTCCAGGGAGGTGGTGGGGCCAGGGAGGTGGTGGGTTCATAGAGGTGGTGGGTTCAGGGAGGTGGTGGGTTCAGGGAGGTGGTGGGTTCAGGGAGGTGGTGGGTTCAGGGAGGTGGTGGGTTCAGGGAGGTGTTGAGATCAGGGAGGTGGTGGGTTCAGGGAGGTGGTGGGTTCAGGGAGGTGGTGGGTTCAGGGAGGTGGTGGGTTCAGGGAGGTGGTGGGTTCAGGAAGGTGTTGAGATCAGGGAGGTGGTGGGTCCAGGGAGGTGGTGGGTTCAGGGAGGTGGTGGGGCCAGGGAGGTGGTGGGCCCAGGGAGGTGGTGGGTTCAGGGAGGTGGTGGGGCCAGGGAGGTGGTGGGTCCAGGGAGGTGGTGGGTTCAGGGAGGTGGTGGGGCCAGGGAGGTGGTGGGTCCAGGGAGGTGGTGGGTTCAGGGAGGTGGTGGGTTCAGGGAGGTGGTGGGGCCAGGGAGGTGGTGGGGCCAGGGAGGTGGTGGGTTCAGGGAGGTGGTGGGTTCAGGGAGGTGGTGGGTCCAGGGAGGTGGTGGGGCCAGGGAGGTGGTGGGTTCAGGGAGGTGGTGGGTCCAGGGAGGTGGTGGGGCCAGGGAGGTGTTGAGATCAGTGAGGTGGTGGGTTCAGGGAGGTGTTGAGATCAGTGAGGTGGTGGGTGCAGGGAGGTGGTGGGTCCAGGGAGGTGGTGGGTTCAGGGAGGTGTTGAGATCAGTGAGGTGGTGGGTTCAGGGAGGTGGTGGGGCCAGGGAGGTGGTGGGTCCAGGGAGGTGGTGGGCCCAGGGAGGTGGTGGGTTCAGGGAGGTGTTGAGATCAGTGAGGTGGTGGGTTCAGGGAGGTGGTGGGGCCAGGGAGGTGGTGGGTTCAGGGAGGGGTTGAGATCAGTGAGGTGGTGGGTTCAGGGAGGTGGTGGGGCCAGGGAGGTGGTGGGTTCAGGGAGGTGGTGGGGCCAGGGAGGTGGTGGGGCCAGGGAGGTGGTGGGTTTAGGGAGGTGGTGGGTTCAGGGAGGTGGTGGGTCCAGGGAAGTGGTGGGTTCAGGGAGGTGGTGGGTTCAGGGAGGTGGTGGGTTCAGGGAGGTGGTGGGTTCAGGGAGGTGGTGGGTCCAGGGAGGTGGTGGGTTCAGGGAGATGGTGGGTTCAGGGAGGTGGTGGGTTCAGGGAGGTGGTGGGGCCAGGGAGGTGGTGGGTCCAGGGAGGTGGTGGGGCCAGGGAGGTGGTGGGTTCATAGAGGTGGTGGGTCCAGGGAGGTGGTGGGTCCAGGGAGGTGGTGGGTTCAGGGAGGTGGTGGGTCCAGGGAGGTGGTGGGTTCAGGGAGGTGGTGGGGCCAGGGAGGTGTTGAGATCAGGGAGGTGGTGGGGCCAGGGAGGTGGTGGGGCCAGGGAGGTGGTGGGTTCAGGGAGGTCGTGGGTTCAGGGAGGTCGTGGGTTCAGGGAGGTGGTGGGTTCAGGGAGGTGGTGGGTTCAGGGAGGTCGTGGGTTCAGGGAGGTCGTGGGTTCAGGGAGGTGGTGGGGCCAGAGAGGTGGTGGGGCCAGGGAAGTGGTGGGTTCAGGGAGGTGGTGGGTTCAGGGAGGTGGTGGGGCCAGGGAAGTGGTGGGTTCAGGGAGGTGGTGGGTCCAGGGAGGTGGTGGGTTCAGGGAGGTGGTGGGTTCAGGGAGGTGGTGGGGCCAGGGAAGTGGTGGGGCCAGGGAAGTGGTGGGTCCAGGGAGGTGGTGGGTTCAGGGAGGTGGTGGGGCCAGGAAAGTGGTGGGTTCAGGGAGGTGGTGGGTTCAGGGAGGTGGTGGGGCCAGGGAGGTGGTGGGGCCAGGGAGGTGGTGGGGCCAGAGAGGTGGTGGGTTCAGGGAGGTGGTGAGTTCAGGGAGGTGGTGGGTTCAGGGAGGTGACGGAGCTCTTCGTGCCGTGCGTGATCTCGTGCAATACTTGTTTGTTTCGCTGGCAGCTGGTGATGTTGCTTGACCCGAGCATCTCGACGGATGACCCGCTGGTGAAGAGCACCATCGAGATGACCCGCAACCGGCTGTGTTCCTTGGGTCGGAGCGAAGAGAATGACCCGGCGAGCGACCAGGTGTGTAGGTCGCCAGGCTGCCAGGCGAGCGACCAGGTGTGTAGGTCGCCAGTCTGCCAGGCGAGCGACCAGGTGTGTAGGTCGCCAGTCTGCCAGGCGAGCGACCAGGCGTGTAGGTCGCCAGTCTGCCAGGCGAGCGACCAGGTGTGTAGGTCGCCAGTCTGCCAGGCGAGCGACCAGGTGTGTAGGTCGCCAGTCTGCCAGGCGAGCGACCAGGTGTGTAGGTCGCCAGTCTGCCCGGCGAGCGACCAGGTGTGTAGGTCGCCAGTCTGCCAGGCGAGCGACCAGGTGTGTAGGTCGCCAGTCTGCCCGGCGAGCGACCAGGTGTGTAGGTCGCCAGTCTGCCCGGCGAGCGACCAGGTGTGTAGGTCGCCAGTCTGCCAGGCGAGCGACCAGGTGTGTAGGTCGCCAGTCTGCCAGGCGAGCGACCAGGTGTGTAGGTCGCCAGTCTGCCAGGCGAGCGACCAGGTGTGTAGGTCGCCAGACTGCCCGGCGAGCGACCAGGTGTGTAGGTCGCCAGTCTGCCAGGCGAGCGACCAGGTGTGTAGGTCGCCAGTCTGCCAGGCGAGCGACCAGGTGTGTAGGTCGCCAGTCTGCCCGGCGAGCGACCAGGTGTGTAGGTCGCCAGTCTGCCCGGCGAGCGACCAGGTGTGTAGGTCGCCAGTCTGCCAGGCGAGCGACCAGGTGTGTAGGTCGCCAGTCTGCCAGGCGAGCGACCAGGTGTGTAGGTCGCCAGTCTGCCAGGCGAGCGACCAGGTGTGTAGGTCGCCAGACTGCCCGGCGAGCGACCAGGTGTGTAGGTCGCCAGACTGCCCGGCGAGCGACCAGGTGTGTAGGTCGCCAGTCTGCCAGGCGAGCGACCAGGTGTGTAGGTCGCCAGTCTGCCAGGCGAGCGACCAGGTGTGTAGGTCGCCAGACTGCCCGGCGAGCGACCAGGTGTGTAGGTCGCCAGTCTGCCAGGCGAGCGACCAGGTGTGTAGGTCGCCAGTCTGCCAGGCGAGCGACCAGGTGTGTAGGTCGCCAGTCTGCCAGGCGAGCGACCAGGTGTGTAGGTCGCCAGTCTGCTAGGCGAGCGACCAGGTGTGTAGGTCGCCAGTCTGCTAGGCGAGCGACCAGGTGTGTAGGTCGCCAGTCTGCCAGGCGAGCGACCAGGTGTGTAGGTCGCCAGTCTGCCAGGCGAGCGACCAGGTGTGTAGGTCGCCAGTCTGCCAGGCGAGCGACCAGGTGTGTAGGTCGCCAGTCTGCCAGGCGAGCGACCAGATGTGTAGGTCGCCAGTCTGCCCGGCGAGCGACCAGGTGTGTAGGTCGCCAGTCTGCCCGGCGAGCGACCAGGTGTGTAGGTCGCCAGTCTGCCCGGCGAGCGACCAGGTGTGTAGGTCGCCAGTCTGCCAGGCGAGCGACCAGGTGTGTAGGTCGCCAGTCTGCTAGGCGAGCGACCAGGTGTGTAGGTCGCCAGTCTGCCAGGCGAGCGACCAGGTGTGTAGGTCGCCAGTCTGCCAGGCGAGCGACCAGGCGTGTAGGTCGCCAGTCTGCCAGGCGAGCGACCAGGTGTGTAGGTCGCCAGTCTGCCAGGCGAGCGACCAGGTGTGTAGGTCGCCAGTCTGCCAGGCGAGCGACCAGGCGTGTAGGTCGCCAGTCTGCCAGGCGAGCGACCAGGTGTGTAGGTCGCCAGTCTGCCAGGCGAGCGACCAGGTGTGTAGGTCGCCAGTCTGCCAGGCGAGCGACCAGGTGTGTAGGTCGCCAGTCTGCCAGGCGAGCGACCAGGTGTGTAGGTCGCCAGTCTGCCAGGCGAGCGACCAGGTGTGTAGGTCGCCAGTCTGCCAGGCGAGCGACCAGGTGTGTAGGTCGCCAGTCTGCCAGGCGAGCGACCAGGTGTGTAGGTCGCCAGTCTGCCCGGCGAGCGACCAGGTGTGTAGGTCGCCAGTCTGCCCGGCGAGCGACCAGGTGTGTAGGTCGCCAGTCTGCCAGGCGAGCGACCAGGTGTGTAGGTCGCCAGTCTGCCCGGCGAGCGACCAGGTGTGTAGGTCGCCAGTCTGCCCGGCGAGCGACCAGGTGTGTAGGTCGCCAGTCTGCCAGGCGAGCGACCAGGTGTGTAGGTCGCCAGTCTGCCAGGCGAGCGACCAGGTGTGTAGGTCGCCAGTCTGCCCGGCGAGCGACCAGGTGTGTAGGTCGCCAGTCTGCCAGGCGAGCGACCAGGTGTGTAGGTCGCCAGTCTGCCCGGCGAGCGACCAGGTGTGTAGGTCGCCAGTCTGCCCGGCGAGCGACCAGGTGTGTAGGTCGCCAGTCTGCCCGGCGAGCGACCAGGTGTGTAGGTCGCCAGACTGCCCGGCGAGCGACCAGGTGTGTAGGTCGCCAGTCTGCCAGGCGAGCGACCAGGTGTGTAGGTCGCCAGTCTGCCCGGCGAGCGACCAGGTGTGTAGGTCGCCAGTCTGCCCGGCGAGCGACCAGGTGTGTAGGTCGCCAGTCTGCCAGGCGAGCGACCAGGTGTGTAGGTCGCCAGTCTGCCAGGCGAGCGACCAGGTGTGTAGGTCGCCAGTCTGCCAGGCGAGCGACCAGGTGTGTAGGTCGCCAGACTGCCAGGCGAGCGACCAGGTGTGTAGGTCGCCAGTCTGCCAGGCGAGCGACCAGGTGTGTAGGTCGCCAGTCTGCCCGGCGAGCGACCAGGTGTGTAGGTCGCCAGTCTGCCAGGCGAGCGACCAGGTGTGTAGGTCGCCAGTCTGCCCGGCGAGCGACCAGGTGTGTAGGTCGCCAGTCTGCCAGGCGAGCGACCAGGTGTGTAGGTCGCCAGTCTGCCCGGCGAGCGACCAGGTGTGTAGGTCGCCAGTCTGCCCGGCGAGCGACCAGGTGTGTAGGTCGCCAGACTGCCCGGCGAGCGACCAGGTGTGTAGGTCGCCAGTCTGCCAGGCGAGCGACCAGGTGTGTAGGTCGCCAGTCTGCCCGGCGAGCGACCAGGTGTGTAGGTCGCCAGTCTGCCCGGCGAGCGACCAGGTGTGTAGGTCGCCAGTCTGCCAGGCGAGCGACCAGGTGTGTAGGTCGCCAGTCTGCCAGGCGAGCGACCAGGTGTGTAGGTCGCCAGTCTGCCAGGCGAGCGACCAGGTGTGTAGGTCGCCAGACTGCCAGGCGAGCGACCAGGTGTGTAGGTCGCCAGTCTGCCAGGCGAGCGACCAGGTGTGTAGGTCGCCAGTCTGCCCGGCGAGCGACCAGGTGTGTAGGTCGCCAGTCTGCCCGGGGAGCGACCAGGTGTGTAGGTCGCCAGTCTGCCAGGCGAGCGACCAGGTGTGTAGGTCGCCAGTCTGCCAGGCGAGCGACCAGGTGTGTAGGTCGCCAGTCTGCCAGGCGAGCGACCAGGTGTGTAGGTCGCCAGACTGCCAGGCGAGCGACCAGGTGTGTAGGTCGCCAGTCTGCCAGGCGAGCGACCAGGTGTGTAGGTCGCCAGTCTGCCCGGCGAGCGACCAGGTGTGTAGGTCGCCAGTCTGCCAGGCGAGCGACCAGGTGTGTAGGTCGCCAGTCTGCCCGGCGAGCGACCAGGTGTGTAGGTCGCCAGTCTGCCAGGCGAGCGACCAGGTGTGTAGGTCGCCAGTCTGCCCGGCGAGCGACCAGGTGTGTAGGTCGCCAGTCTGCCCGGCGAGCGACCAGGTGTGTAGGTCGCCAGACTGCCCGGCGAGCGACCAGGTGTGTAGGTCGCCAGTCTGCCAGGCGAGCGACCAGGTGTGTAGGTCGCCAGTCTGCCCGGCGAGCGACCAGGTGTGTAGGTCGCCAGTCTGCCCGGCGAGCGACCAGGTGTGTAGGTCGCCAGTCTGCCAGGCGAGCGACCAGGTGTGTAGGTCGCCAGTCTGCCAGGCGAGCGACCAGGTGTGTAGGTCGCCAGTCTGCCAGGCGAGCGACCAGGTGTGTAGGTCGCCAGACTGCCAGGCGAGCGACCAGGTGTGTAGGTCGCCAGTCTGCCAGGCGAGCGACCAGGTGTGTAGGTCGCCAGTCTGCCCGGCGAGCGACCAGGTGTGTAGGTCGCCAGTCTGCCAGGCGAGCGACCAGGTGTGTAGGTCGCCAGTCTGCCCGGCGAGCGACCAGGTGTGTAGGTCGCCAGTCTGCCCGGCGAGCGACCAGGTGTGTAGGTCGCCAGTCTGCCCGGCGAGCGACCAGGTGTGTAGGTCGCCAGTCTGCCCGGCGAGCGACCAGGTGTGTAGGTCGCCAGTCTGCCAGGCGAGCGACCAGGTGTGTAGGTCGCCAGTCTGCCCGGCGAGCGACCAGGTGTGTAGGTCGCCAGTCTGCCAGGCGAGCGACCAGGTGTGTAGGTCGCCAGTCTGCCAGGCGAGCGACCAGGTGTGTAGGTCGCCAGTCTGCCCGGCGAGCGACCAGGTGTGTAGGTCGCCAGTCTGCCCGGCGAGCGACCAGGTGTGTAGGTCGCCAGTCTGCCAGGCGAGCGACCAGGTGTGTAGGTCGCCAGACTGCCCGGCGAGCGACCAGGTGTGTAGGTCGCCAGTCTGCCCGGCGAGCGACCAGGTGTGTAGGTCGCCAGTCTGCCCGGCGAGCGACCAGGTGTGTAGGTCGCCAGTCTGCCAGGCGAGCGACCAGGTGTGTAGGTCGCCAGTCTGCCCGGCGAGCGACCAGGCGTGTAGGTCGCCAGACTGCCAGGCGAGCGACCAGGCGTGTAGGTCGCCAGACTGCCCGGCGAGCGACCAGGTGTGTAGGTCGCCAGTCTGCCCGGCGAGCGACCAGGTGTGTAGGTCGCCAGACTGCCCGGCGAGCGACCAGGTGTGTAGGTCGCCAGTCTGCCCGGCGAGCGACCAGGTGTGTAGGTCGCCAGTCTGCCAGTTGTAGAAGCGATGTGTGGAATATTGTGAACTGTAAAATTGTGAATCTGTTCTTAATATTATAATTTAGACATATGTAGGGCTAATCTTGGGTGATTGTTAGGGTGACTTACAGCTAGCAGTAATTGTGCACACTGGTAGTGTACACCACTGGTAGTGTATATCACTGATAGTGTACACCACTGGTAGTGTACACCACTGGTAGTGTACACCAGTGGTAGTGTACACCACTGGTAGTGTACACCACTGATAGTGTACATCACTGATATTGTAGTGTACATCACTGATAGTGTAGTGTACATCACTGATAGTGTACACCACAGATAGTGTACATCACTGATAGTGTACACTACAGATAGTGTACATCACTGATAGTGTACATCACTGATAGTGTACACCACAGATAGTGTACATCACTGATAGTGTACACCACAGCAGTGTACATCACTGGTAGCACAGGGGCAGGCGCGATAGCTCAGTGGACTAGACGCTCGCATTGAGTGCTCTGGTTACCTGAGAGCCTAACGGCACGTGGGTCGGTGGTTCGAGCCCTGCTGTGGCCATGTCTGTGTGGTCGCAGGATAAAGATCCTAAGTCTTTCTTCGTAAAGAGTAGGGGGTTACCCCCGGGGACATGGCTCCACTCTCCCTTCCTTCTCCCATTGACGCGATACGACCAAATGTGGTTAAAGCGTCCTGAATAACCAACCAACCACTGGTAGCACATACTTCTGGTAGTTCACACCTCTGGTAGTTCACACCACACCACTTCACATCAATGGTACTGGACTGTACCGACAGCCTGGGTTTGTTCTGATCTGATTGGTCTTTGATCGCCTCTTGTAGGTCAACGTACACGTGGATGCCTCGAAGCCGAACTTCGGACTGCTGGCGAGCGCGACGAGTCATGCTGACATGGAGCACGACAACGTAAGTAGCTCTCCGACAGAAATGTCACCAGCATTAATGGGAGGGAGAATGGGGGCGGGGAGGCACCCAAGTGGTCTGGTGATTAGTGCTGTTCATGTTATCGAATCAGCTCGGCCAGGCCAGCCATCGTACCGCGGTTAGCGCCCCGCTGCCCGATTGACGCGATAGGGCGGTAGGTAAGCAGATCCTTCTCAACTGGAGGTTTAAAAACTGAGATTTTGAGATGAAGTCTAATTCTCCGTCATATTGTATGTAAGGCCATGATAACAAACATGGGGGACGTTATGACACGTGCTATGTGTAAGGCCATGATAACAAACATGGGGGACGTTATGACACGAGCTATGTATAAGGCCATGATATCAAACATGGGGGACGTTATGACACGTGCTATGTGTAAGGCCATGATAACAAACATGGGGGACGTTATGACACGTGCTATGTGTAAGGCCATGATAACAAACATGGGGGACGTTATGACACGTGCTATGTGTAAGGCCATGATAACAAACATGGGGGACGTTATGACACGTGCTATGGGTAAGGCCATGATAACAAACATGGGGAACGTTATGACACGTGCTATGTATAAGGCCATGATATCAAACATGGGGGACGTTATGACACGTGCTATGTGTAAGGCCATGATAACAAACATGGGGGACGTTATGACACGTGCTATGTGTAAGGCCATGATATCAAACATGGGGGACGTTATGACACGTGCTATGTGTAAGACCATGATATCAAACATGGGGGACGTTATGACACGTGCTATGTATAAGGCCATGATAACTGCTATGGGGGACGTTTTAACACGTGCTATGTATAAGGCCATGATAACTGATATGGGGGACGTTTTGACACGTGCTATATATAAGGCCATGATAACTGATATGGGGGACTTTATGACACGGGCTATGTATAAGGCCATGATAACTGATATGGGGGACGTTTTGACACGTGCGATGTGTGTGAGTAATGCTGTGATGGATGTGTCGACAGGAGGCCGGGAAGCGCTATGGATTCGTGGCTCGAATGAAGCGTTGTCAGATCGTCCACGAGTTCCTCTGGTACCTGGTGTATGGGTACGGACAGCCCGTGGACCAGCCAGGGGGGGACAACCTCTTCCTGCCTGTCACATCACCGGTAAGTCACTGGTGTATGGGTGCGAAAAGCCCCATATCTTTTTCAAAAGGTACCTCCAGATAAGACGTCAAACAGAGAACTAGGCATAGGAAAGTCGAAATAAGATCGGACGGTATATTTCGTTCTGTGCGAGAAGCCGGACTGTATATTTTGTTCTATGGGATAAGCCGGACTGTACAAACCGATATGGGGATGTGTGTTCAAACTGAGCACTGTATATGTTTGTTGTGTAGGAGGTTGAGTTGAAGCCGACGCCAGAACCGACCCAGACGATTCCCTTCACGGTTTACCATGATGAGATGAGTTGGAGGCGGTTCCTACCCCCCCTCCCCAAACACAAGGGTCAGTGACCGCCCAGCACTCTGCACATTGGCGGGATCTGATGATCGTTGCCTGTTAAACCTTACGAGTTGTATAGCGTATCGTTTGCCATGTGGAACTTAAATGCCAACCATGGCAGCAGGGGAACCTCCCTAGTTCAGTTGGTAGCGCTGTGAGCTGCAGATCAATTGGCCATGGGTTCGCGCCCTGACACCGGCATCTGCAATGTGTTTGCGAAAGTATTATCGATGTAGATATGGACGGATGTACCATTTCATAGATGTCTTTGTGATTACTACACTCAAATACGTATATCCTATTGTTTCTATTATGTGAGTGTTTTGATTAACCTATAGTTGGTAGCCATGATGTACCTTCTCGATGTTTGCGATATGTCAACCGACACGTGTATTAATGGGACAAAGGAGCTATGTTCCAAAGGCTGACCTTGCGTTGACCTCTACAGATTACGGCGAGGGCTGGTGTCTGCTGGGGGACGTCCTTCTCATCCTGCCGCTCTCCATGTTCCTTCAAGTCATCCGCTTCAACTTCAAGGTGAGCGACTGCCATGGTCGCCCTTGGTTACCATCACAACCATGGTTACGATGGTGACTCATGGTGACACGTCGTGGCATTCAGTGTGCATGAGTGTCAATGATTGGATATGGAGGTGGAGGTGGGCGGGGGTGGGGGTGAAGGCCTGCCGGTGGCCCTACTCGTATTACCCCCCTCCCCATATACCAACCCTGCCTCTGCAATTCCTTTTGATGCAATTAATATGTTCAGCATTCATTCATATTTTATGAAAAAAATCCGTGCATGGTTGCCAAGTTCTCGCCCTACCACACATCATTGTCCCCGGGAGGTTGTGCCCAATACCGGCCTAACACAGCCACATTTCCCGTGTTGAGGTTCCCGAGCTGGAGGATTACCTTCGCGACCCACTGCTGCGCAACGTGCTGGTGTGCCAGTTGCCCAGCCCCCTCCGCCAGAAGTTGATGTACGAGCGGCGATATGTGGCTACCTTCTACAACATCCTCTCCACCGTCGCCAAGATTGGTCTCATCTCGTTCGGCAAGCGCGACTTCCGGGACAAGAAAATGGTAAAACACCAACACTGGAATAACGCCTTCATCTATGGCTTCAAGGGCGAATTCATTAATAATATACGGTGTGGAGGCCTGGTGTAGATCTTGGCATGGTGTAGCGGGTAACCTGTACGGTTCTACATCGACTTGCATCGTTTTATATATATATATATATATATATATATATATATATATATATATACTATAAAATTTTAAATGTGTGTTAGTCAGCCTTTATTATTGGCCTCACTTGTTACCTTCTATATAATTAACTGCATATAATACTATATTAATGGCCAGTGGATTATTTCTGCAGATCTATGTGTACATCCACATATCTGTGTAAATCTACAAATCTATATGTACATCCGCAGATCTATGTGTACATCATCAGACCTTTGTGTACAGCCACAAACATATGTGTACATTCGCAGATCTATGTGTACATCCACAAACACGCCAGCCTGCTGGACACCAGCGTCTCTGATAGCGAGAAACCCGCCAAGAACTTCTACCTTCACACCTACAGCGACGTCCGCGAATATTGGTTCACCATGCAATGGATCTGCCTGAACACCCATATCGGTAAGAAGGGTTTACTTCAACCAATGTTACCATGTTGTAGCTCACAAATGTACATGTTCTGTGGGCCTGATGGCCTAGAAAAAGAATAAAACTATCGACCTAGTGTTGCGGGTTTCCTTTCTGTTCTCAATCAAGTTTACGCTGTAACATTTCTGCTGATTCATTTCCGGTTTCGACCTGTGACGTCACTGATGCTGCGCGCAGACGACATCGAGATTCCGGAGACTGGTGTGACCTTCGGCAAGGGCGGCGTAGAGGCGCGCTTCGAGGAGTGCATGGAGGGCAAGTCCACCGAGGAGGTGGAGGATATCGGGATCTTACCGGGGGACCAGGCGGGGGCCGCCGGGCTAGACTCCATCTTCTACGGGTCAGTGTGTGTGTGGGGGGGGAGAGGATATCGGGATCTTACCGGGGGACCAGGCGGGGGCCGCCGGGCTAGACTCCATCTTCTACGGGTCAGTGTGTGGGGTGGGGGGGTGGGGGGAGAGGACATCGGGATCTTACCGGGGGACCAGGCGGGGGCCGCCGGGCTAGACTCCATCTTCTACGGGTCAGTGTGTGTGTGTGTGTGGGGGGGGGGGGGCGTCGGCACCTTACCGGGGGACCAGGCGGGGGCCGCCGGGCTAGACTCCATCTTCTACGGGTCAGTGTGTGTGTGTGTGTGGGGGGGGGGGGCGTCGGCACCTTACCGGGGGACCAGGCGGGGGCCGCCGGGCTAGACTCCATCTTCTACGGGTCAGTGTGTGGGGGGGGGGGGGTAGAGGACATCGGGATCTTACCGGGGGACCAGGCGGGGGCCGCCGGGCTAGACTCCATCTTTTACGGGTCAGTGTGTGGGGGGGGGGGAGGACATCAGGATCTTACCGGGGGACCAGGCGGGGGCCCCCGGGCTAGACTCCATCTTTTACGGGTCAGTGTGTGGGGGGGGGGGGAGGACATCAGGATCTTACCGGGGGACCAGGCGGGGGCCGCCGGGCTAGACTCCATCTTTTACAGGTCAGTGTGTGTGTGGGGGGGGGGGGGGAGTGATTAAGATCGTGTGTTGACTATCTAAGATCGTGTGTTCAGTGAATAAAATTGTGGGCTCAGTGGCTGAGCTCGTGTGCTCAGTGATTAAGCTCGTATGCTGAGTGACTAAGCTCGTGTGCTCAGTGACTAAGCTCGTTTGCTCACTGTCTATGCTGTACTGTCTCCGTACTGCAGACACCTCAAGCGGAACTGGACACATAACCTTGACATGGACATGAAGGTCGAGTCTGTGATCCACGGTCGTCAGCCTCGGGTGCCAGGGGGCGCCTCCACCCCCCACCAGAGCAGATATCACCGTAAAGCGGTGACGGAGGCGGCGGGGGCGGCTGCTGAGGCCCTGAGGATGGAGGGGGAGGAGGGGGATGAGACCCACACTGCCCTCTCCAGTAGCCATGGTAACCGGGCATCGCCATGTGAAAAGATGGCAAATTATGTTTCCTTAGTGATCACCGTGCAATGCATATGTTGGCGCCATCAACCAATGGTGCGCTACTCACCAATGAAACAAGTTAAATAACCCCCCAAACGAAGAATATATAGTGGTGTTAATGTTAATTATTAATATAATATCGATACAAATGTTCATCACCAGTAGCAATGTCGTGACTGCTCTCACATAATTGGGAGAATATTGCCCCAGACCCTGGCTCCCCTCATATCTATAGACGTATATGACTTAATACATTGGCGTTGCTAGACCGCGTGCACGCCCATAGACTGTACCGTATCCAGATGTGTTTGTGTGTACAGATCCGGAGTCAGAGATCCCGAAGAAGACCCGGAAACGTCGGCGGAGGAAGGTGTCCGTAGGAAGCAAGGCAGACACACTGGGCAACGCAGGTCGGTAGCCATGGTAACCAGCGTCTGTTTGAACGGCGTAGTCGGGTTATCAGTTAATGACGTCCATACTATTCTTCTGTCAAAAAAGTTCTGTGACAAATATACCTTTAATGATCTTTAGAATATTCTATTATGTTCTTGTTTTTGTCTTATTCTGTTATGTAAAGATACATAACGTTATTGTCGTTATATTATATAAGTATATATTATTTTATAAATAATATCTAATGGGTACACTATTTTATTTTATTTGCTTATCGATACTTCAAACATCACATCCGTGATTATTTTGACTAGAACTAAAAATAACACCTGTATGCATGACAACAACAAAAACAATGTTGGCCATATATCGTGTATTTTGTTATTCACTTCGCCGTTCTCCAGCGCTAAATACACCTGGTCATATCGTGCATTCAGAGCCAGAAAGGAATGCTGGAAAGAAAAAGGGTGTGAGGGTCGAGCCCGAGAAGGTTGTGGTGAAGGACGCACACTCCAAGAAGGGAGGTCGGGGTATAAAGCGCAAAAGGAAAGGTAATCATCTGATGGTTGTTGAGGCTAATCTATGTACTGGATGTGTGTATACAATGTAACTTCAACTTGACCTACCGTTCTTATCAATTGTCTCTTTCTTTTGATATCACGTTTTTGCACTTGTCTTTGTTTGACTGTGACAAGGTATGCGGTATAGACTGCACTGTTGACGAGTTTTATTAAAGTGACGTCTATGGTGGTGTTTTAGTGGTGGTGCCGGTGTGTTTGTTGGTGTTTTAGTGGTGGTGACGGTGTATATGTTGATTGACACGGGACCTTGTCTTCTCTCTCCAGCCAGTGAGACAGTCAAGGAGGCTCCCGCACGGAAAAAGAGAACACGAAGGGGACCAGGTGAGTGACATGGTTAGATCATGAGTGACATGGCTAGACCATGAGTGGCATGGCTAGACCATGCGTGACATGGTTAGACTATGAGTGACATGGTTAGACCATGACTGGCATGGCTAGACCATGAGTGGCATGGCTAGACTATGAGTGACATGGTTAGACCATGAGTGACATGGTTAGACCGTGGGTGGCATGGCTAGACTAGGAGTGACATGGTTAGACCGTGAGTGACATGGTTAGACCATGACTGGCATGGCTAGACTATGAGTGACATGGTTAGACCATGAGTGACATGGTTAGACCGTGGGTGGCATGGCTAGACTAGGAGTGACATGGTTAGACCGTGAGTGACATGGTTAGACCGTGAGTGACATGGTTAGACCATGAGTGGCATGGCTAGACCATGAGTGACATGGTTAGATCGTGAGTGACATGGTTAGACCATGAGTGACGAGGTTAGACTATGAGTAGCCGTGGGCGGACCATGAGTGACATGGTAACACCATGAGTGACATTAATTAGACCATGAGTGACAGTTAGACCATTAGACCACTAGAGGCATTAACATAGTATTATGTACTGTTTGCCAATAGTCAATAAATATTGTTTACACAAAAACAAAAATTTAGACCATGATTGACTTTAGGTTGAGTGAGATTAGAAAGACCTTGAGTGACATTAGTTAGATCATGAGTGGCGTTAGTTAGACCATGAGTGACATTATACTATTAGTGATATTAGTGACATTAGGTAGACCATTAGTGACATTAGGTAGGCCATGAGTGACGTTAGTGACATTGGTTAGAACGTGAGTGACGTTAGGGAGACCATGAGTGACGTTATGGAGACCATGAGTGACATTAGGGAGACCATGAGTGACGTTAGTGACATTGGTTAGAACGTGAGTGACGTTAGGGAGACCATGAGTGACGTTATGGAGACCATGAGTGACATTAGGGAGACCATGAGTGACGTTAGTGACATTGGTTAGAACGTGAGTGACGTTAGGGAGACCATGAGTGACGTTATGGAGACCATGAGTGACGTTAGTGACATTGGTTAGAACGTGAGTGACGTTAGGGAGACCATGAGTGACGTTATGGAGACCATGAGTGACATTAGGGAGACCATGAGTGACGTTAGTTCATGTGGCGTAAGTGAGAAACATTACAACGTTGAATGACATTAGTTAACTGACCTCGGTGCTATAAGGGAGGTCTGTCCAATTGCAGTTTTGTCTACGAGTTCTGTATCTGTCTGGAGTTAATATGGTTTTCTTTCCTGGTTACAGAAGCCAGAGCCAAATATGATGACACCGACCACGAAGCCAAGAAGCGAATGAAGCGAGAGCGAGTGGAGTGGACAGCTCGGGAGGATAGTATTGTAAGTACCACTCCCCACCCCCTACCCCGCCCCAGGACAGTATTGTAAGTACCACTCCCCACCCCCTACCCCGCCCCAGGACAGCATTGTAAGTACCACTGCCCAACCCCTACCCCGCCCCAGGACTGCATTGTAAGTACCACTGCCCACCCCCTACCCCGCCCCAGAACAGCATTGTAAGTACCACTCCCCACCCCCTACCCCGCCCCAGGACAGCATTGTAAGTACCACTGCCCAACCCCTACCCCGCCCCAGGACAGCATTGTAAGTACCACTCCCCACCCCCTACCCCGCCCCAGGACAGCATTGTAAGTACCACTGCCCACCCCCTACCCCGCCCCAGGACAGCATTGTAAGTACCACTGCCCAACCCCTACCCCGCCCCAGGACAGCATTGTAAGTACCACTCCCCACCCCCTACCCCGCCCCAGCACAGCATTGTAAGTACCACTGCCCACCCCCTACCCCGCCCCAGGACAGTATTTTAAGTACTACTGCCCACCCCCTAGCCCGCCCCAGGACAGCATTGCAAGTACCACTCCCCACCCCCTACCCCGCCCCAGGACAGCATTGTAAGTACCACTGCCCACCCCCTACCCCGCCCCAGGACAGCATTGTAAGTACCACTGCCCACCCCCTACCCCGCCCCAGGACAGCATTGTAAGTACCACTGCCCACCCCCTACCCCGCCCCAGGACAGCATTGTAAGTACCACTGCCCAAGCCCTACCCCGCCCCAGCACAGCCTTGTAAGTACCACTGCCCACCCCCTACCCCGCCCCAGGACAGCATTGTAAGTACCACTGCCCACCCCCTACCCCGCCCTAGGACAGCATTGTAAGTACCACTCCCCACCCCCTACCCCGCCCCAGGACAGCATTGTAAGTACCACTGCCCACCCCCTACCCCGCCCCAGGACAGCATTGTAAGTACCACTGCCCACCCCCTACCCCGCCCCAGCACAGCATTGTAAGTACCACTCCCCACCCCCTACCCCGCCCCAGGACAGCATTGTAAGTACCACTCCCCACCCCCTACCCCGCCCCAGAACAGCATTGTAAGTACCACTCCCCACCCCCTACCCCGCCCCAGGACAGCATTGTAAGTACCACTGCCCACCCCCTACCCCGCCCCAGGACAGCATTGTAAGTACCACTCCCCACCCCCTACCCCGCCCCAGGACAGCATTGTAAGTACCACTCCCCACCCCCTACCCCGCCCCAGCACAGCATTGTAAGTACCACTCCCCACCCCCTACCCCGCCCCAGGACAGCATTGTAAGTACCACTGCCCACCCCCTACCCCGCCCCAGGACAGCATTGTAAGTACCACTCCCCACCCCTACCCCGCCCCAGGACAGCATTGTAAGTACCACTGCCCACCCCCTACCCCGCCCCAGGACAGCATTGTAAGTACCACTCCCCACCCCCTACCCCGCCCCAGCACAGCATTGTAAGTACCACTGCCCACCCCCTACCCCGCCCCAGGACAGCATTGTAAGTACCACTCCCCACCCCCTACCCCGCCCCAGCACAGCATTGTAAGTACCACTGCCCACCCCCTGCCCCATATATTCACTTTTCATGCTCGTCAACTTTGCGTAGACTTGGCAACCAAACAGAATGAAGTCGTGTCTTGTACATCCTAGTTGTTGCTGTGGCAAGTGGCCCTTGACTTCATGACGTCATCACATAGACGCGATCGCCTGGTGGGCTATCACACTGTGAGGAACTACCTTCACAAGAACATCCCGGTCAGTATCACTATATAGAGATAGTGCTGTGCCCGTCGCAGCATAATTAGTATAAGGTGTTACTGACTCCCACTGTCGAACGTTTTAGTTGCTCTTTATTGTAATTCCAACACATATATTATGGCGTAAATCGTGGGCTATTCTGAAACAGTTTTTGGCGCTAACATGGAAAAGGAACTGTCCCGACATATTAAACTGTGAGAAATGTATTTGAATATTTATCAAATCTGGCCTTGTTACCGACACTTTTGATGAGTGTAACATCATCTACCGTTCCTTATATTCATGTTATGGGATAACAAGTGGTGGGTATTTATCTAAGTCGTGTGACATGGCAGAACGAAATTGGATTTCAGTCCAATTGTGGTCATATTTCCAAAGAAGGATTCCCCTTGGCAAAGCGGTTCACTATTAAGTGACAGTTACCACTCAGAGTGGTTTCCAAGGTTACTGATTTTGATGCGACCTTGCAGGAATCCAAAGACAAAACGACGAACGCCTGTCAGCGCCGTCTGACCTACATGCTCCGGAGACCCCAGACACAGGCTAACGTCCGGATCTACGTGGGGGAGGCCCTGCAGGATGAGGTGGGTGTGGTGCTAACGTCGGGATCTACGTGGGGGAGGCCCTGCAGGATGAGGTGGGTGTGGGGCTAACGTCCGGATCTACGTGCTGAAAGCCCTGCAGGACGAGGTGGGTGTGGGGCTAACGTCCGGATCTACGTGCTGAAAGCCCTGCAGGATGAGGTGGGTGTGGGGCTAACGTCCGGATCGTCGTGGGGGAGGCCCTGCAGGATGAGGTGAGTGTGGGGCTAAGGTCGGGATCTACGTGGGGGAGGCCCTGCAGGATGAGGTGGGTGTGGGGCTAACGTCGGGATCTACGTGGGGGAGGCCCTGCAGGATGAGGTGGGTGTGGGGCTAAGGTCCGGATCTACGTGGGGGAGGCCCTGCAGGATGAGGTGGGTGTGGGGCTAACGTCCGGATCTACGTGCTGAAAGCCCTGCAGGATGAGGTGGGTGTGGGGCTAACGTCCGGATCTACGTGGGGGAGGCCCTGCAGGATGAGGTGGGTGTGGGGCTAACGTCCGGATCTACGTGGGGGAGGCCCTGCAGGATAAGGTGGGCGTGGGGCTAACGTCCGGATCTACGTGGGGAAGGCCCTGCAGGATGAGGTGGGTGTGGGGCTAACGTCCGGATCTACGTGGGGGAGGCCCTGCAGGATGAGGTGGGTGTGGGGCTAACGTCCGGATCTACGTGGGGGAGGCCCTGCAGGATGAAGTGGGTGTGGGGCTAACGTCCGGATCTACGTGGGGGAGGCCCTGCAGGATGAGGTGGGTGTGGGGCTAACGTCCGGATCTACGTGGGGAAGGCCCTGCAGGATGAGGTGGGTGTGGGGCTAAGGTCCGGATCTACGTGGGAGAGGCCCTGCAGGATGAGGTGGGTGTGGGGCTAACGTCCGGATCTACGTGGGGGAGGCCCTGCAGGATGAGGTGGGTGTGGGGCTAACGTCCGGATCTACGTGGGGAAGGCCCTGCAGGATGAGGTGGGCGTGGGGCTAAGGTCCGGATCTACGTGGGAGAGGCCCTGCAGGATGAGGTGGGTGTAGGGCTAACGTCCGGATCTACGTGCGGGAGGCCCTGCAGGATGAGGTGGGTGTGGGGCTAACGTCCGGATCTACGTGGGGGAGGCCCTACAGGATGAGGTGGGTGTGGGGCTAACGTCCGGATCTACGTGGGGGAGGCCCTGCAGGATGAGGTGGGTGTGGTGCTAACGTCCGGATCTACGTGGGGGAGGCCCTGCAGGATGAGGTGGGTGTGGGGCTAACGTCCGGATCTACGTGGGGAAGGCCCTGCAGGATGAGGTGGGCGTGGGGCTAAGGTCCGGATCTACGTGGGGAAGGCCCTGCAGGATGAGGTGGGCGTGGGGCTAAGGTCCGGATCTACGTGGGGAAGGCCCTGAAGGATGAGGTGGGTGTGGGGCTAAGGTCCGGATCTACGTGGGGGAGGCCCTGCAGGATGAGGTGGGTGTGGGGCTAACGTCCGGATCTACGTGGGGAAGGCCCTGCAGGATGAGGTGGGTGTGGGGCTAAGGTCCGGATCTACGTGGGAGAGGCCCTGCAGGATGAGGTGGGTGTGGGGCTAACGTCCGGATCTACGTGGGGGAGGCCCTGCAGGATGAGGTGGGTGTGGGGCTAACGTCCGGATCTACGTGGGGA
Organism: Arenicola marina; assembly: GCA_964019135.1. Lineage (NCBI taxonomy): Eukaryota > Metazoa > Annelida > Polychaeta > Arenicolidae > Arenicola > Arenicola marina. The sequence goes on along the minus strand of OZ025248.1, from coordinate 8,362,810 downwards.
AGGCCCTGCAGGATGAGGTGGGCGTGGGTCTAAGGTCCGGATCTACGTGGGAGAGGCCCTGCAGGATGAGGTGGGTGTAGGGCTAAGGTCCGGATCTACGTGGGGGAGGCCCTGCAGGATGAGGTGAGTGTGGGGCTAACGTCCGGATCTACGTGGGGAAGGCCCTGCAGGATGAGGTGGGTGTGGGGCTAAGGTCCGGATCTACGTGGGGGAGGCCCTGCAGGATGAGGTGAGTGTGGGGCTAACGTCCGGATCTACGTGGGGAAGGCCCTGCAGGATGAGGTGGGTGTGGGGCTAACGTCCGGATCTACGTGGGGGAGGCCCTGCAGGATGAGGTGGGCGTGGGGCTAAGGTCCGGATCTACGTGGGGAAGGCCCTGCAGGATGAGGTGGGCGTGGGGCTAAGGTCCGGATCTACGTGGGGGACCCTGCAAGATAACACAGGGAATATACTGCTGCCTTACCAAGTACATATATTGCCAGTTATCGTGCTTGTCGGTTAGTTCCACCTGTCCCACTGTTCCGGGAGATTTCTGGGCTCCATGTAGGCTCCATGTACACACCAGTGGCCGTAAACGCCTTGGTGCAGTGTCGTCGTATGACGAGGATATCCAGAAGGTGACGGTTGTTTGGTGTCAATGGCAGGACCTGGTGGCCGAGTTCCGACAGGACAAGATTTACAACCGCTCCCACGGGTCGATGAAAGACAACGAAGCCGTGGTGATGGCCTGTCTCGAGAAACTACGCCGCAAGTTCATCGACAGGTAACGTACATCAAAAGTGGGATATCGCGGTCGCCTTTATCCTGTGGCATGGACATAATTAGGCATTCATTTCTAACATTACGACATCAGACAAGGTCTCTTGTAAAGTGCAACAAAATGTTATGAATATGGCTGTGATAGCCGCTTTAATATGATAACGCCAATCTAGGCATGCAGTGAGTATCAACCTAGACTAAGCGACAGGTCATCGATGCGATGACTGCGGTCAACTCTGTCGGTCACAGATTGGCTTATTCGGTCATAAGCGCAAATGCCGCGAAACAAATCTTACTACTTAAACCAAAACAAAAGCTGCAAATCCATCGTCTTTCGCCGCCGTTCAGCCGCTGTAATGTGTGTGTTGGGTGTGTGGTGGGTTACAGGAGCAGCGCCGACCCAGGGCCCGACATACCGGCTACCATGGAGGAGTTCAACAGGCTCTACTCCCTGCACTTCGGCGACGAGGCCAAAGAGACGGTCCACAGTGACGTCAAGAACGTGACGGACATCTACTACAGCGTCCTCCACAACCTCATCCACGTGAGTGGCCGCCACGTCATGTCATCTCACTGACCGGTGTGTCATCTCACTGACCGCCGTGCCATCTCACTGACCGCCGTGTCATCTCACTGACCATTGTGTCATCTCACTGACCAGTGTGTCATCTCACTGAGCGCAGTGTCGTCTCACTGACCGCCATGTCATCTCACTGACCGCCACGTCATCTCACTGACCGCCATGTTATCTGCCATCTCACTGACCGCCACGTCATCTGTCATCTCACTGACCGCCGTGTCATCTCACCGACCGCGACGTCATCTCACTGACCGCCGTGTCATCTCACCGACCGCCACGTCAACTCACTGACCGCCATGTCAGTTCACCGACCGCCACGTCATCTCACTAACCGCCATGTTATCTGCCATCTCACTGACCGCCACGTCATCTGTCATCTCACTGACTGCCGTGTCATCTCGCTGACCACCACGTCATATCACTGACCGCCATGGTATCTGCCATCTCACTGACCGCCACGTCATCTGTCATCTCACTGACCGCCACGTCATCTGTCATCTCACTGACTGCCACGTCATCTCACTGACCGCCACGTCATCTGTCATCTCACTGACCGCCGTGTCATCTCACTGACCGCGACGTCATCTCACTGACCGCCGTGTCATCTCACCGACCGCCATGTCATCTCACCGACCGCCACGTCATCTCACTAACCGCCATGTTATCTGCCATCTCACTGACCGCCACGTCATCTGTCATCTCACTGACTGCCGTGTCATCTCACTGACCACCATGTCATCTTACAATTAAACCTTTCCTTTGTTGTTTTTGGCTTTCTCAAAAAATGTATTTATGACCTTTTCACTTTTCTGTCTCATCCGTGCCCCCCCCCCCCGCAGTGCGCCACCCTGCTGAGGGACAAGACGAGTCGGGCTCACGAGTTGTACCAGCTGTTCAGCCAGTACCCCGAGGACGTCATCAACGCCGTGTTCACCTCCATGAGGCACGACCACATCCTCATCAAGATCAAGAAGGTGGGGCCGCTGTCATGGCAACCCCATGTACCGTGCCAATCACGGCAACCATTACGCTATACATCAATATGATAACGATAGACATCATAATTGATTCTTTCATAGTAACGGTATAACAGTAACAGTGATAATGAGCATGCTAAACATTATTCCAATCACGCAGTTGAAATAAAGATAAGTGAAGTAACAAATAAGCTTATAAACATATTACTAGTTTCAGATATAATCTGTCGTGCTTTATCTTGGAGAACAATTAGGCATCAAACTGTTATTAGACGATTAAGGATACGTTTCTAATAAATTGCTTCTGTGAGGTTGTAAATAAGCATTTTAAGATGACAGCTGTTTTAAGTGTGTTAAAGTTACTCATACAGCAATATCTTCCTTCGAAACTTTTGCATTTGCCAATGTTTTGCATGGCAATGACGTAGAATCTTGTGTACACAGTACCTTATGACTCATACACATCTACTGTCGGAAAGTGGCTGTGGCGTACTTGTGTTCTACGTCATCACAATTCAGTGTACCCAGGAAATTGTTCCAACAGAAACATACATCTTGCATCTTGCCAATGATGATGTAGGTGAAAAATGACCGTATTAGCCGCTTTAATATTTCAGTTCACCGATTCATGGTCTATGTTAAGATCTGATGTTGTTTCTCTCAGGGTCAACCCACGAAGGACAAACTGGGTTACCTCCCGTGTGTTAACATGGGGACCTACCACCTTGCCCAGAGGTACGTACTCGACACCCACATCCCACATGAACGACTAATGTTGCCTCCAGCATAAACTTCTCCAAATGGGTTTGTGGGCTGATAGCAAATTGACTTATTGTTTCCAACACCCCGGATGTACTTATTACTTATGTAATTAGGTTATTACTTGATATCCTGTGATAATGTGCTACTTATATCACAGGTACACCTACTTTTGGCTGACCCAGTCCCTTATCACTCCTATCACAGGTACACCTACTTCTGGCTGACCCAGTACCTTATCACTCCTATCACCACAGGTACACCTACTTCTGGCTGACCCAGTACCTTATCACTCCTATCACCACAGGTACACCTACTTCTGGCGGACCCAGTACCTTATCACTCCTATCACCACAGGTACACCTACTTCTGGCTGACCCAGTACCTTATCACTCCTATCACCACAGGTACACCTACTTCTGGCTGACCCAGTCCCTTATCACTCCTATCACCACAGGTACACCTACTTCTGGCTGACCCAGTACCTTATCACTCCTATCACCACAGGTACACCTACTTCTGGCTGATCCAGTACCTTATCACTCCTATCACCACAGGTACACCTACTTCTGGCTGACCCAGTACCTTATCACTCTTATCACCACAGGTACACCTACTTCTGGCTGACCCAATCCCTTATCACTCCTATCACCACAGGTACACCTACTTCTGGCTGACCCAGTACCTTATCACTCCTATCACCACAGGTACACCTACTTCTGGCTGACCCAGTCCCTTATCACTCCTATCACCACAGGTACACCTACTTCTGGCTGACCCAGTCCCTTATCACTCCTATCACCACAGGTACACCTACTTCTGGCTGACCCAATCCCTTATCACTCCTATCACCACAGGTACACCTACTTCTGGCTGATCCAGTCCCTTATCACTCCTATCACCACAGGTACACCTACTTCTGGCTGACCCAGTCCCTTATCACTCCTATCACCACAGGTACACCTACTTCTGGCTGACCCAATCCCTTATCACTCCTATCACCACAGGTACACCTACTTCTGGCTGACCCAGTACCTTATCACTCCTATCACCACAGGTACACCTACTTCTGGCTGACCCAGTACCTTATCACTCCTATCACCACAGGTACACCTACTTGTGGCTGACCCAGTCCCTTATCACTCCTATCACCACAGGTACACCTACTTCTGGCTGACCCAGTACCTTATCACTCCTATCACCACAGGTACACCTACTTCTGGCTGACCCAGTACCTTATCACTCCTATCACCACAGGTACACCTGCTTGTGGCTGACACAGTACCTTATCACTCCTATCACAGGTACACCTACTTCTGGCTGACCCAGTACCTTATCACTCCTATCACCACAGGTACACCTACTTCTGGCTGACCCAGTACCTTATCATCTTTACCATAGGTACACCTACTTGTGGCTGACCCAGTACCTTATCACTCCTATCACAGGTACACCTACTTCTGGCTGACACAGTTCCTCTATCACTCCTATCACCACAGGTACACCTACTTCTGGCTGACACAGTACCTTATCACTCCTATCACAGGTACACCTACTTCTGGCTGACCCAGTACCTTATCACTCCTATCACCACAGGTACACCTACTTCTGGCTGATCCAATACCTTATCACTCTTATCACAGGTACACCTACTTCTGGCTGACCCAGTACCTTATCACTCTTATCACAGGTACACCTACTTCTGGCTGATCCAGTACCTTATCACTCCTATCACAGGTACACCTACTTCTGGCTGACCCAGTACCTTATCACTCCTATCACCACAGGTACACCTACTTCTGGCTGACCCAGTACCTTATCACTCCTATCACAGGTACACCTACTTCTGGCTGACCCAGTACCTTATCACTCCTATCACCACAGGTACACCTACTTCTGGCTGACCCAGTACCTTATCACTCCTATCACAGGTACACCTACTTCTGGCTGACCCAGTACCTTATCACTCCTATCACCACAGGTACACCTACTTCTGGCTGACCCAGTACCTTATCACTCCTATCAACACAGGTACACCTACTTCTGGCTGACCCAGTACCTTATCTCTCTTATCACAGGTACACCTACTTCTGGCTGACCCAGTACCTTATCACTCCTATCACCACAGGTACACCTACTTCTGGCTGACCCAGTACCTTATCACTCCTATCACCACAGGTACACCTACTTCTGGCTGACCCAGTCCCTTATCACTCCTATCACCACAGGTACACCTACTTCTGGCTGACCCAGTACCTTATCACTCCTATCATCACAGGTACACCTACTTCTGGCTGACCCAGTCCCTTATCACTCCTATCACAGGTACACCTACTTCTGGCTGACCCAGTACCTTATCACTCCTATCACCACAGTTACACCTACTTCTGGCTGACCCAGTACCTTATCATCTTTACCATAGGTACACCTACTTCTGGCTGACCCAGTACCTTATCACTCCTATCATCACAGGTACACCTACTTCTGGCTGATCCAGTACCTTATCCCTCCTATCACAGGTACACCTACTTCTGGCTGACCCAGTACCTTATCACTCCTATCACCACAGGTACACCTACTTCTGGCTGACCCAGTACCTTATCACCTTTACCACAGGTACACCTACTTCTGGCTGACACAGTACCTTATCACTCCTATCACCACAGGTACACCTACTTCTGGCTGACCCAGTACCTTATCACCTTTATCACAGGTACACCTACTTCTGGCTGACCCAGTACCTTATCACTCCTTATCACCACAGGTACACCTACTTGTGGCTGACACAGTACCTTATCACTCCTATCACCACAGGTACACCTACTTCTGGCTGACCCAGTACCTTATCACCTTTACCATAGGTACACCTACTTCTGGCTGACCCAGTACCCGCGCACGATCTTCCAACACGCCAACGACGCCTTCGGACACCTGTTTGCGGACGTCAAAGAGAGCCAGGAGGACTCGGTGACGCGCTGGCGGTCGGTAGAGGGCACTGCGGGGTCCGCCGCGCTCATCGTGGGCCTCATGGCCCGCAGGATGGTCAGTGACGTCAGCATGTCGGTTCAGTTCATGTGGGGTCACCCCGTGGCCAAGTACAATGGCGGATTTCACTACAGGGCTTAGACGGCTAAAGTTACCATGTAAATGATGCGCGATTTCAGCCGACTAAGCCCCGTAGCCGGATAAACTATGTTCGTGAAATAGGCCGCTTAGCGGTTAGCGGTTCGCTTCGGCCCTGTCTAATGGGCTCTCTGCTAGGCCAACCAGAGCGGCCGGTGCATGGTTCGATCCCCACCTGTGCACATGTCTTAAGTTTGTGCAGGATACCAGTCTCCTGGCTGTCATCGTGAAGAATAGGGAGGTTACTCCTGGTGATGCATTATCTTTATGTCAGCCGGTACCTGATGGGTCAATATGGCAATTAGGGTGCCACATGTTAACCTCTATCGCGATATATGAAAATCAAGATAAGTATTGTCGGGAGTTTACTTTATCAATGGTTTGGTATCAATGTCGCGTATTCTTATTATAAACGGTTTACCTTCCTTATTTATGGACAAATCGCTATGATTATTATTATTATTGTTATTATTATTATTATTATTATTATTATCATTATATATTTTTATTATTATTCTCGTTCGGTTATCACTGTTTAATTAATTTTTAATTATTTTTCCCGAGGCTCCAATGAGACCAGCTTTAGGGACCTCAGAGTCAGACCTCAGAGTCTCCTGCTGAAGTGATCCAGAGCTGTGTTGTGACGTGTGAACCGCTCCTGCCTTGACGACTAACGCTTGGTTCCTGTCGCCAGGTGCTCTTCCAGACGACGCTGCCCGCGGAGGTGGTGACGGTCGACAAGAGCTTCCGGGAGCAACTCCACAAGCGCCACCAGAGCACGCGGGTCGCTCAGCAGGCCACCGAGTCGGACGCCGAGGAGGACGCGCTGATCCAGAAGGCCGCCACGCGCGGTCCGGAGTCGCTCCCCGACATGCCCGGGACCGGTAAATCCGGACCCGGAACCGGAACCGAAAAGACCACCGGAAAGAGCGACGCCGCGACCGATGATAACTCCGGCCGCTCAAAGACGAATGAAGGTGAGGACTGAGACGTGCTGGGCTGATGCGAGCGATAAAAAAGGAAACATTTGAATTCGCCGCTCGGTCTAATATTGCGCATGTTTCTGCATTTCTGGAATACTTATTTAGTTCGGAAGTCCGGGCCTCAGGGCAATATTGTAGACATTAATACGAGACAAGGCTCGACTTTATGAACATTAAAAACCAGATTGATAAATCTAAAATGTATTTCGGTATAAGAGTACGGAATCAAGATAAATAATAATAATAATAATCTTTCTTTCATATTTCTTTGTAAAAGTATTGTGAACATGTTGCAGACGCGTCGCCGACGCCTGGCGAGGGTGCCCGGGTGGGGGACGGGTCTGCCCTGCTGCTCACCCAGCCCCGCCAGGCCTCCCGCACCCTGCTGTCCATGGCCCACAGCCAGTACATCCACACCGAGCTGGTGGCCCTGCGCCACATGGACCCCCAGGACCACCTCGTCCTCAACGCCTGCCTCGTGCGCGCCAGGCTCAGGCAGTCCGTCCTCCGACAGCCTGACGTCACGCCGCTCGGTAAGCTGTCACACCCCGCCTCAACCACCACCCCCATCACCATAGGCACCCCCCCTCGGTAGGCCGCCACAGTCCACGCCCTTCGCCCACCCCGCTCGGTAGGCTGCCACAGTCCACGCCCTCCGCCCACCCCCCGCCTCAACCTCTGCCACCGCTGTCCACGCCCCGGCTCCAACCTCCGCCTCAACTTCTACCACCGTTGTCCACGCCCTCCCCCCACCCCCTGCCTCAACTATCGCCACTACCATCACCACAGTCGACACCCCACCCCCCACCACTGCCTCAACCATGGCCACAATCCACCCCAGCCCCCATCCCCTGCCTCAACCTCTGCCACCGCTGTCCACGCCCCGGCCACAACCCCCCGCCTCAACCTCTACCACCGTTGTCCACGCCCTCCCCCACCCCCTGCCTCAACTATCGCCACTACCATCACCACAGTCGACACCCCACCCCCCACCACTGCCTCAACCATGGCCACAATCCACCCCCGCCCCCATCCCCTGCCTCAACCTCTGCCACCGCTGTCCACGCCCCGGCCACAACCTCCCGCCTCAACCTCTACCACCGTTGTCCACGCCCTCTCCCCACCCCTGCCTCAACTATCACAACTACCATCACCACAGTCGACACCCCACCCCCACCACTGCCTCAACCATGGCCACAATCCACCCCCGCCCCCACCCCCTGCCTCAACCTCTGCCACCGCTGTCCACGCCCCGGCCACAACCCTCCGCCTTAACCTCTGCCTCCGCTGTCCACGCCCCGGCCACAACCCTCCGCCTTAACCTCTGCCACCGCTGTCCACGCCCCGGCCACAACCCTCCGCCTTAACCTCTGCCACCGCTGTCCACGCCCCGGCCACAACCCTCCGCCCTAACCTCTGCCACCGCTGTCCACGCCCCGGCCACAACCCTCCGCCTTAACCTCTGCCACCGCTGTCCACGCCCCGGCCACAACCCTCCGCCTTAACCTCTGCCTCCGCTGTCCACGCCCCGGCCACAACCCTCCGCCTTAACCTCTGCCACCGCTGTCCACGCCCCGGCCACAACCCTCCGCCTCAACCTCTACCACCGCTGTCCACGCCCCGGCACTATCACGTCTACCATCACCACAGTCGACACCCCACCCCCCACCACTGCCTCAACCATGGCCACAGTCCACCCCCCGCCCTCACCCCCTGCCTCACCCACCACCACCACCACGATCTTGTAATTGTCTTATATCCCCTGTGAATGCGTTCGGTATTGTACAAGTAATACTATATTATCCACTAGCATTCAGGGGAAGGGGGTCCAAGGTCAAGGCGGTGTGCATGTTTTGGCTCATAGAGAGGTTTAATTAATATCATCTGTGATGGGGATTTTATGCATTGCAATGTGATGGGCGACCGCTTTCTTTCTTCGTATCGGGGAACACACTACACCCCGCTGTGTGTACGGGGAACACACTACACCCCGCTGTGTGTACGGGAACACACTACACCCCGCTGTGTGTATGGGGAACGCACTACACCCCGCTGTGTGTACGGGAACACACTACACCCCGCTGTGTGTACGGGGAACACACTACACCCCGCTGTGTATATGGAGAACACACTACACCCCGCTATGTGTATGGGGAACGCACTACACCCCGCTGTGTGTACGGGAACACACTACACCCCGCTGTTTGTATGGGGAACGCACTACACCCCGCTGTGTGTACCAGAACACACTACACTCCGCTGTGTGTACGGGGAACACACTACACCCCGCTATGTACACGGGGAACACACTACACCCCGCTATGTGTATGGGGAACGCACTACACCCCGCTGTGTGTACCAGAACACACTACACTCCGCTGTGTGTACGGGGAACACACTACACCCCGCTATGTACACGGGGAACACACTACACCCCGCTGTGTGTATGGGGAACACACTACACCCCGCTGTGTGTATGGGGAACACACTACACCCGACTGTGTGTACGGGAACACACTACACCCCGCTGTGTGTATGGGGAACACACTACACCCCGCTGTGTGTACGGGGAACACACTACGCCCAGCTGTGTGTACGGGAACACACTGCACCCCGCTGTGTGCACGAGAACACACTACACCCCGCTGTGTGTACGGGGAACACACTACTCCCCGCTGTGTGTACGGGGAACACACTACACCCCGCTGTGTGTATGGGGAACACACTACACCCCGCTGTGTGCACGTGGAACACACTACACCCCGCTATGTGCACGGGGAACACACTACACCCCGCTGTGTGTATGGGGAACACACTACACCCCGCTGTGTGTACGGGAACACACCACACCCCGCGGTGTGTACGGGAACGCACTACACCCCGCTGTGTGTACCAGAACACACTACACTCCGCTGTGTGTACGGGGAACACACTACACCCCGCTGTGTGCACAGGGGAACACACTACACCCCGCTGTGGGTATGGGGAACACACTACACCCCGCTGTGTGTACGGGGAACACACTACACCCCGCTGTGTGCACAGGGAACACACTACACCCCACTGTGTGTACGGGTAACACACTACACCCCACTGTCTGTATGGGGAACACACTACACCCCGCTGTGTGTATGGGGAACACACTACACCCCGCTGTGTGTACAGGGAACACACTACACCCCGCTGTGTGTACGGGGAACACACTACACCCGGCTGTGTGTACGGGGAACACACTACACCCCGCTGTGTGTACTGGAACACACTACACCCCGCTGTGTGTACGGGGAACACACTACACCCCGCTGTGTCTACGGGGAACACACTACACCCCGCTGTGTGTATGGGGAACACACTACACCCCGCTGTGTGTACGGGAAACACACTACAGCCCGCTGTGTGTACGGGGAACACACTACACCCCGCTGTGTGTATGGGGAACACACTACACCCCGCTGTGTGTACGGGAACACACTACACCCCGCTGTGTGTACGGGGAACACACTACACCCCGCTGTGTGTACGGGAACACACTACACCCCGCTGTGTGTACCAGAACACACTACACCCCGCTGTGTGTACGGGAACACACTACACCCAGCTGTGTGTACGGGAACACACTACACCCCGCTATGTGCACGGGGAACACACTACACCCCGCTGTGTGTACGGGAACACACTACACCCCGCTGTGTGTACAGGGAACACACTACACCCCGCTGTGTGTACGGGGAACACACTACACCCGGCTGTGTGTACGGGGAACACACTACACCCCGCTGTGTGTACAGGGAACACACTACACCCCGCTGTGTGTACGGGGAACACACTACACCCCGCTATGTGCACGGGGAACACACTACACCCCGCTGTGTGTATGGGGAACACACTACACCCCGCTGTGTATATGGAGAACACACTACACCCCGCTATGTGTATGGGGAACGCACTACACCCCGCTGTGTGTACGGGAACACACTACACCCCGCTGTTTGTATGGGGAACGCACTACACCCCGCTGTGTGTACCAGAACACACTACACTCCGCTGTGTGTACGGGGAACACACTACACCCCGCTATGTACACGGGGAACACACTACACCCCGCTATGTGTATGGGGAACGCACTACACCCCGCTGTGTGTACCAGAACACACTACACTCCGCTGTGTGTACGGGGAACACACTACACCCCGCTATGTACACGGGGAACACACTACACCCCGCTGTGTGTATGGGGAACACACTACACCCCGCTGTGTGTATGGGGAACACACTACACCCGACTGTGTGTACGGGAACACACTACACCCCGCTGTGTGTATGGGGAACACACTACACCCCGCTGTGTGTACGGGGAACACACTACGCCCAGCTGTGTGTACGGGAACACACTGCACCCCGCTGTGTGCACGAGAACACACTACACCCCGCTGTGTGTACGGGGAACACACTACTCCCCGCTGTGTGTACGGGGAACACACTACACCCCGCTGTGTGTATGGGGAACACACTACACCCCGCTGTGTGCACGTGGAACACACTACACCCCGCTATGTGCACGGGGAACACACTACACCCCGCTGTGTGTATGGGGAACACACTACACCCCGCTGTGTGTACGGGAACACACCACACCCCGCGGTGTGTACGGGAACGCACTACACCCCGCTGTGTGTACCAGAACACACTACACCCCGCTGTGTGTACGGGGAACACACTACACCCCGCTATGTGTATGGGGAACACACTACACCCCGCTGTGTGTATGGGGAACACACTACACCCCGCTGTGTGTATGGGGAACACACTACACCCGACTGTGTGTACGGGAACACACTACACCCCGCTGTGTGCACAGGGGAACACACTACACCCCGCTGTGGGTATGGGGAACACACTACACCCCGCTGTGTGTACGGGGAACACACTACACCCCGCTGTGTGCACAGGGAACACACTACACCCCACTGTGTGTACGGGTAACACACTACACCCCACTGTCTGTATGGGGAACACACTACACCCCGCTGTGTGTATGGGGAACACACTACACCCCGTTGTGTGTACGGGAACACACTACACCCCGCTGTGCGTAGGGGAACAAACTACACCCCGCTGTGTGTACAGGAACACACTACACCCCGCTGTGTGTACAGGGAACACACTACACCCCGCTGTGTGTACGGGGAACACACTACACCCGGCTGTGTGTACGGGGAACACACTACACCCCGCTGTGTGTACCAGAACACACTACACCCCGCTGTGTGTACAGGGAACACACTACACCCCGCTGTGTGTACGGGGAACACACTACACCCGGCTGTGTGTACGGGGAACACACTACACCCCGCTGTGTGTACGGGAACACACTACACCCCGCTGTGTGTACAGGGAACACACTACACCCCGCTGTGTGTACGGGGAACACACTACACCCGGCTGTGTGTACGGGGAACACACTACACCCCGCTGTGTGTACTGGAACACACTACACCCCGCTGTGTGTACGGGGAACACACTACACCCCGCTGTGTCTACGGGGAACACACTACACCCCGCTGTGTGTATGGGGAACACACTACACCCCGCTGTGTGTACGGGAAACACACTACAGCCCGCTGTGTGTACGGGGAACACACTACACCCCGCTGTGTGTATGGGGAACACACTACACCCCGCTGTGTGTACGGGAACACACTACACCCCGCTGTGTGTACGGGGAACACACTACACCCCGCTGTGTGTACGGGAACACACTACACCCCGCTGTGTGTACCAGAACACACTACACCCCGCTGTGTGTACGGGAACACACTACACCCAGCTGTGTGTACGGGAACACACTACACCCCGCTATGTGCACGGGGAACACACTACACCCCGCTGTGTGTACGGGAACACACTACACCCCGTTGTGTGTACGGGAACACACTACACCCCGCTGTGTGTACGGGGAACACACTACAGCCCGCTGTGTGTACGGGGAACACACTACACCCCGCTGTGTGTACGGGAACACACTACACCCCGCTGTGTGTACGGGGAACACACTACACCCCGTTATGTGCACGGGGAACACACTACACCCCGCTGTGTGTACGGGGAACACACTACACCCCGCTGTGTGTATGGGGAACACACTACACCCCGCTGTGTGTACGGGGAACACACTACACCCCGCTGTGTGTACGGGGAACACACTACAGCCCGCTGTGTGTACGGGGAACACACTACACCCCGCTGTGTGTACGGGGAACACACTACAGCCCGTTGTGTGTACGGGGAACACACTACACCCCGCTGTGTGTACGGGGAACACACTACACCCCGTTGTGTGTACGGGGAACACACTACAGCCCACTGTGTGTATGGGGAACACACTACAGCCCGCTGTGTGTACGGGGAACACACTACACCCCGTTGTGTGTACGGGGAACACACTACACCCCGTTGTGTGTACGGGGAACACACTACACCCCGTTGTGTGTATGGGGAACACACTACACCCCGCTGTGTGTATGGGGAACACACTACACCCCGCTGTGTGTACAGGGAACACACTACACCCCGCTGTGTGTACGGGGAACACACTACACCCCGTTGTGTGTACGGGGAACACACTACACCCCGTTGTGTGTACGGGGAACACACTACAGCCCACTGTGTGTATGGGGAACACACTACACCCCGCTGTGTGTATGGGGAACACACTACACCCCGCTGTGTGTATGGGGAACACACTACACCCCGCTGTGTGTACGGGGAACACACTACACCCCGTTGTGTGCACGTGGTCGCGCTTCATGCCACGCCCCCTGGTGTCCGCAGAATACAGCTTCCAGAGGCGCGAGGCCGTGAGGCAGTGGAACCAGACTGGCATCCTCCTCCACCCGCAGACCGGGAACAGTCTCCTGAAGGCCGTCCGCCAGGTGGAGCTGCCAACGGCCGACCTGGAGAAGACGCTGTCGCAGTGGAGCGAAGGCCACGTGGCGTCGCGTATTCACGCCTTCACCAAGCAATGTGACTTCATGGGCGCCACGACCAGCCAGCTGAAGGTACGGACAACTAACTGGTCCACAGGGGGTGTGAGGCGGCCAGACAGCTGAAGGTACGGACAACTATCTGGTCCACATGGGGTGTGAGGCGGCCAGACAGCTGAAGGTACGGACAACTATCTGGTCCACATGGGGTGTGAGGCGGCCAGACAGCTGAAGGTACGGACAACTAACTGGTCCACATGGGGTGTGAGGCGACCAGACAGCTGAAGGTACGGGCGACTAACTGGTCCACATGGGGTGTGAGGCGGCCAGACAGCTGAAGGTACGGGCGACTAACTGGTCCACATGGGGTGTGAGGCGGCCAGACAGCTGAAGGTACGGGCGACTAACTGGTCCACATGGGGTGTGAGGCGGCCAGACAGCTGAAGGTACGGACAACTAACTGGTCCACAGGGGGTGTGAGGCGACCAGACAGCTGAAGGTACGGGCGACTAACTGGTCCACATGGGGTGTGAGGCAGTCAGACAGCTGAAGGTACGGGCGACTAACTGGTCCACAGGGGGTGTGAGGCGACCAGACAGCTGAAGGTACGGGCGACTAACTGGTCCACAGGGGGTGTGAGGCGGCCAGACAGCTGAAGGTACGGGCGACTAACTGGTCCACATGGGGTGTGAGGCGACCAGACAGCTGAAGGTACGGGCGACTAACTGGTCCACAGGGGGTGTGAGGCAGTCAGACAGCTGAAGGTACGGGCGACTAACTGGTCCACAGGGGGTGTGAGGCGACCAGACAGCTGAAGGTACGGGCGACTAACTGGTCCACAGGGGGTGTGAGGCAGCCAGACAGCTGAAGGTACGGGCGACTAACTGGTCCACATGGGGTGTGAGGCAGTCAGACAGCTGAAGGTACGGGCGACTAACTGGTCCACAGGGGGTGTGAGGCGACCAGACAGCTGAAGGTACGGGCGACTAACTGGTCCACAGGGGGTGTGAGGCGGCCAGACAGCTGAAGGTACGGGCGACTAACTGGTCCACAGGGGGTGTGAGGCAGTCAGACAGCTGAAGGTACGGGCGACTAACTGGTCCACATGGGGTGTGAGGCGACCAGACAGCTGAAGGTACGGGCGACTAACTGGTCCACAGGGGGTGTGAGGCGACCAGACAGCTGAAGGTACGGGCGACTAACTGGTCCACATGGGGTGTGAGGCGGCCAGACAGCTGAAGGTACGGGCGACTAACTGGTCCACATGGGGTGTGAGGCAGCCAGACAGCTGAAGGTACGGGCGACTAACTGGTCCACATGGGGTGTGAGGCAGCCAGACAGCTGAAGGTACGGGCGACTAACTGGTCCACATGGGGTGTGAGGCAGTCAGACAGCTGAAGGTACGGGCGACTAACTGGTCCACAGGGGGTGTGAGGCGACCAGACAGCTGAAGGTACGGGCGACTAACTGGTCCACAGGGGGTGTGAGGCGGCCAGACAGCTGAAGGTACGGGCGACTAACTGGTCCACAGGGGGTGTGAGGCAGTCAGACAGCTGAAGGTACGGGCGACTAACTGGTCCACATGGGGTGTGAGGCGACCAGACAGCTGAAGGTACGGGCGACTAACTGGTCCACAGGGGGTGTGAGGCGACCAGACAGCTGAAGGTACGGGCGACTAACTGGTCCACATGGGGTGTGAGGCGGCCAGACAGCTGAAGGTACGGGCGACTAACTGGTCCACATGGGGTGTGAGGCAGTCAGACAGCTGAAGGTACGGGCGACTAACTGGTCCACAGGGGGTGTGAGGCAGTCAGACAGCTGAAGGTACGGGCGACTAACTGGTCCACATGGGGTGTGAGGCGACCAGACAGCTGAAGGTACGGGCGACTAACTGGTCCACAGGGGGTGTGAGGCAGTCAGACAGCTGAAGGTACGGGCGACTAACTGGTCCACATGGGGTGTGAGGCGACCAGACAGCTGAAGGTACGGGCGACTAACTGGTCCACAGGGGGTGTGAGGCGACCAGACAGCTGAAGGTACGGGCGACTAACTGGTCCACATGGGGTGTGAGGCGGCCAGACAGCTGAAGGTACGGGCGACTAACTGGTCCACATGGGGTGTGAGGCGACCAGACAGCTGAAGGTACGGGCGACTAACTGGTCCACATGGGGTGTGAGGCAGTCAGACAGCTGAAGGTACGGGCGACTAACTGGTCCACATGGGGTGTGAGGCGACCAGACAGCTGAAGGTACGGGCGACTAACTGGTCCACATGGGGTGTGAGGCGACCAGACAGCTGAAGGTACGGGCGACTAACTGGTCCACATGGGGTGTGAGGCGACCAGACAGCTGAAGGTACGGGCGACTAATTGGTCCACATGGGGTGTGAGGCAGTCAGACAGCTGAAGGTACGGGCGACTAACTGGTCCACAGGGGGTGTGAGGCAGTCAGACAGCTGAAGGTACGGGCGACTAACTGGTCCACAGGGGGTGTGAGGCGACCAGACAGCTGAAGGTACGGACAACTAACTGGTCCACAGGGGGTGTGAGGCAGTCAGACAGCTGAAGGTACGGGCGACTAACTGGTCCACATGGGGTGTGAGGCGGCCAGACAGCTGAAGGTACGGGCGACTAACTGGTCCACATGGGGTGTGAGGCGACCAGACAGCTGAAGGTACGGGCGACTAACTGGTCCACATGGGGTGTGAGGCAGTCAGACAGCTGAAGGTACGGGCGACTATCTGGTCCACAGGGGGTGTGAGGCAGTCAGACAGCTGAAGGTACGGACAACTATCTGGTCCACAGGGGGTGTGAGGCGGCCAGACAGCTGAAGGTACGGGCGACTAACTGGTCCACAGGGGGTGTGAGGCGACCAGACAGCTGAAGGTACGGACAACTATCTGGTCCACATGGGGTGTGAGGCGGCCAGACAGCTGAAGGTACGGACAACTATCTGGTCCACATGGGGTGTGAGGCGGCCAGACAGCTGAAGGTACGGGCAACTAACTGGTCCACAGGGGGTGTGAGGCAGTCAGACAGCTGAAGGTACGGGCGACTAACTGGTCCACAGGGGGTGTGAGGCAGTCAGACAGCTGAAGGTACGGACAACTATCTGGTCCACAGGGGGTGTGAGGCAGTCAGACAGCTGAAGGTACGGACAACTATCTGGTCCACAGGGGGTGTGAGGCGGCCAGACAGCTGAAGGTACGGACAACTATCTGGTCCACATGGGGTGTGAGGCGGCCAGACAGCTGAAGGTACGGGCGACTAACTGGTCCACATGGGGTGTGAGGCGGCCAGACAGCTGAAGGTACGGGCGACTAACTGGTCCACATGGGGTGTGAGGCGACCAGACAGCTGAAGGTACGGACAACTAACTGGTCCACAGGGGGTGTGAGGCAGTCAGACAGCTGAAGGTACGGGCGACTAACTGGTCCACAGGGGGTGTGAGGCGACCAGACAGCTGAAGGTACGGACAACTATCTGGTCCACATGGGGTGTGAGGCGGCCAGACAGCTGAAGGTACGGACAACTATCTGGTCCACATGGGGTGTGAGGCGGCCAGACAGCTGAAGGTACGGACAACTATCTGGTCCACAGGGGGTGTGAGGCAGCCAGACAGCTGAAGGTACGGACAACTATCTGGTCCACATGGGGTGTGAGGCGGCCAGACAGCTGAAGGTACGGACAACTATCTGGTCCACATGGGGTGTGAGGCGGCCAGACAGCTGAAGGTACGGGCGACTAACTGGTCCACATGGGGTGTGAGGCGACCAGACAGCTGAAGGTACGGACAACTAACTGGTCCACAGGGGGTGTGAGGCGGCCAGACAGCTGAAGGTACGGGCAACTAACTGGTCCACCGGGGGTGTGAGGCGGCCAGACAGCTGAAGGTACGGGCGACTAACTGGTCCACAGGGGGTGTGAGGCGACCAGACAGCTGAAGGTACGGACAACTAACTGGTCCACAGGGGGTGTGAGGCAGCCAGACAGCTGAAGGTACGGGCAACTAACTGGTCCACAGGGGGTGTGAGGCGACCAGACAGCTGAAGGTACGGGCGACTAACTGGTCCACAGGGGGTGTGAGGCAGTCAGACAGCTGAAGGTACGGGCGACTAACTGGTCCACAGGGGGTGTGAGGCAGTCAGACAGCTGAAGGTACGGGCGACTATCTGGTCCACAGGGGGTGTGAGGCAGCCAGACAGCTGAAGGTACGGACAACTATCTGGTCCACATGGGGTGTGAGGCGGCCAGACAGCTGAAGGTACGGACAACTATCTGGTCCACATGGGGTGTGAGGCGGCCAGACAGCTGAAGGTACGGGCGACTAACTGGTCCACATGGGGTGTGAGGCGACCAGACAGCTGAAGGTACGGACAACTAACTGGTCCACAGGGGGTGTGAGGCGGCCAGACAGCTGAAGGTACGGGCAACTAACTGGTCCACAGGGGGTGTGAGGCGGCCAGACAGCTGAAGGTACGGACAACTAACTGGTCCACAGGGGGTGTGAGGCGACCAGACAGCTGAAGGTACGGACAACTAACTGGTCCACATGGGGTGTGAGGCGACCAGACAGCTGAAGGTACGGGCGACTAACTGGTCCACAGGGGGTGTGAGGCAGTCAGACAGCTGAAGGTACGGGCGACTAACTGGTCCACATGGGGTGTGAGGCGACCAGACAGCTGAAGGTACGGACAACTAACTGGTCCACATGGGGTGTGAGGCGACCAGACAGCTGAAGGTACGGGCAACTAACTGGTCCACAGGGGGTGTGAGGCGGCCAGACAGCTGAAGGTACGGGCGACTAACTGGTCCACATGGGGTGTGAGGCGACCAGACAGCTGAAGGTACGGGCAACTAACTGGTCCACAGGGGGTGTGAGGCGGCCAGACAGCTGAAGGTACGGGCGACTAACTGGTCCACATGGGGTGTGAGGCGACCAGACAGCTGAAGGTACGGACAACTAACTGGTCCACAGGGGGTGTGAGGCGGCCAGACAGCTGAAGGTACGGACAACTAACTGGTCCACAGGGGGTGTGAGGCGACCAGACAGCTGAAGGTACGGACAACTAACTGGTCCACAGGAGGTGTGAGGCGACCAGACAGCTGAAGGTACGGACAACTAACTGGTCCACAGGGGGTGTGAGGCAGTCAGCCAGCTGAAGGTACGGACAACTAACTGGTCCACAGGGGGTGTGAGGCAGTCAGCCAGCTGAAGGTACGGACAACTAACTGGTCCACAGGGGGTGTGAGGCGACCAGACAGCTGAAGGTACGGGCGACTAACTGGTCCACATGGGGTGTGAGGCGACCAGACAGCTGAAGGTACGGACAACTAACTGGTCCACAGGAGGTGTGAGGCGACCAGACAGCTGAAGGTACGGACAACTAACTGGTCCACAGGGGGTGTGAGGCAGCCAGACAGCTGAAGGTACGGGCGACTAACTGGTCCACAGGGGGTGTGAGGCGACCAGACAGCTGAAGGTACGGGCGACTAACTGGTCCACAGGGGGTGTGAGGCAGCCAGACAGCTGAAGGTACGGGCAACTAACTGGTCCACAGGGGGTGTGAGGCGACCAGACAGCTGAAGGTACGGGCGACTAACTGGTCCACAGGGGGTGTGAGGCAGTCAGACAGCTGAAGGTACGGGCGACTAACTGGTCCACAGGGGGTGTGAGGCAGTCAGACAGCTGAAGGTACGGGCGACTAACTGGTCCACAGGGGGTGTGAGGCGGCCAGACAGCTGAAGGTACGGGCGACTAACTGGTCCACATGGGGTGTGAGGCGGCCAGACAGCTGAAGGTACGGGCGACTATCTGGTCCACATGGGGTGTGAGGCAGTCAGACAGCTGAAGGTACGGGCGACTATCTGGTCCACATGGGGTGTGAGGCGGCCAGACAGCTGAAGGTACGGGCGACTAACTGGTCCACAGGAGGTGTGAGGCAGTCAGACAGCTGAAGGAACGGACAACTAACTGGTCCACAGGGGGTGTGAAGCAGCCAGACAGCTGAAGGTACGGGCGACTAACTGGTCCACAGGGGGTGTGAGGCAGTCAGACAACTGAAGGTACGGGCAACTAACTGGTCCACAGGGGGTGTGAGGCAGTCAGACAGCTGAAGGTACGGGCGACTAACTGGTCCACATGGGGTGTGAGGCGGCCAGACAGCTGAAGGTACGGGCGACTAACTGGTCCACATGGGGTGTGAGGCGGCCAGACAGCTGAAGGTACGGGCAACTAACTGGTCCACAGGGGGTGTGAGGCAGTCAGACAGCTGAAGGTACGGGCGACTAACTGGTCCACAGGGGGTGTGAGGCAGTCAGACAGCTGAAGGTACGGGCAACTAACTGGTCCACAGGGGGTGTGAGGCAGTCAGACAGCTGAAGGTACGGGCGACTAACTGGTCCACATGGGGTGTGAGGCGGCCAGACAGCTGAAGGTACGGGCGACTAACTGGTCCACATGGGGTGTGAGGCGGCCAGACAGCTGAAGGTACGGGCAACTAACTGGTCCACAGGGGGTGTGAGGCAGTCAGACAGCTGAAGGTACGGGCGACTAACTGGTCCACAGGGGGTGTGAGGCAGCCAGACAGCTGAAGGTACGGGCGACTAACTGGTCCACATGGGGTGTGAGGCGGCCAGACAGCTGAAGGTACGGGCGACTAACTGGTCCACAGGAGGTGTGAGGCAGTCAGACAGCTGAAGGAACGGACAACTAACTGGTCCACAGGGGGTGTGAAGCAGCCAGACAGCTGAAGGTACGGGCGACTAACTGGTCCACAGGGGGTGTGAGGCAGCCAGACAGCTGAAGGTACGGGCAACTAACTGGTCCACAGGGGGTGTGAGGCAGTCAGACAGCTGAAGGTACGGGCGACTAACTGGTCCACAGGGGGTGTGAGGCGGCCAGACAGCTGAAGGTACGGGCGACTAACTGGTCCACAGGGGGTGTGAGGCAGTCAGACAGCTGAAGGTACGGGCGACTAACTGGTCCACAGGAGGTGTGAGGCAGTCAGACAGCTGAAGGTACGGGCGACTAACTGGTCCACAGGGGGTGTGAGGCAGTCAGACAGCTGAAGGTACGGACAACTAACTGGTCCACAGGGGGTGTGAAGCAGCCAGACAGCTGAAGGTACGGGCGACTAACTGGTCCACAGGGGGTGTGAGGCAGTCAGACAGCTGAAGGTACGGGCGACTAACTGGTCCACAGGGGGTGTGAGGCAGTCAGCCAGCTGAAGGTACGGGCAACTAACTGGTCCACAGGAGGTGTGAGGCAGTCAGACAGCTGAAGGTACGGACAACTAACTGGTCCACAGGGGGTGTGAGGCAGTCAGACAGCTGAAGGTACGGACAACTAACTGGTCCACATGGGGTGTGAGGCGGCCAGACAGCTGAAGGTACGGGCAACTAACTGGTCCACATTGGGTGTGAGGCAGTCAGACAGCTGAAGGTACGGACAACTAACTGGTCCACAGGGGGTGTGAGGCAGTCAGACAGCTGAAGGTACGGACAACTAACTGGTCCACATTGGGTGTGAGGCAGTCAGACAGCTGAAGGTACGGACAACTAACTGGTCCACATTGGGTGTGAGGCAGTCAGACAGCTAAAGGTACGGACAACTAACTGGTCCACATTGGGTGTGAGGCAGTCAGACAGCTGAAGGTACGGGCAACTAACTGGTCCACAGGGGGTGTGAGGCAACCAAGATTCAAGATTCAAGATCCACTTATTTGACCAAGTAAGACGTAAATACAAATGAGAAGTGAAACTAATAGTGGACTTGGCCGGGAGACTCCAACCAAAATCCTTTAAGGTCGCTGGCGCTAGAGGCACCCATCATTGTGATACAGTAGCACAGTGATACAGAGCTGGTCTGTGAAGGTGTCTGTATGGCTGCCGTGTGTCTGGAGTTGTGTATTGCTGGACTATTTCAGTGGTAAGACCCAATACGATAACCTGGAATGTGACGCCGCATTCATACTGAAGGGACATTAAATGATAATACAATGATTTAGATAAATCAACGGTAAATCAAAGAAGGAAGAGTTATGCAAGGCGGTAACCGACCTTGACAAAGGTATGTGTTTAGTGTCCTATACTACAAACCGATATATAGTGGTGTTAAACGGCAAAGTAATTTGTTATGGAATCCAATGACCTTGAAAGACAGTAACAGACACAGTAATGACAATTGGATGACCTTGAGAGAAACATAGGGGCTTAGAACGATAATAGACATTGACAATGTTGTGACCTCAAAAGACTTGTTTATTAATGTAGAATTCTTATTCACTTGTAATCCCCAAAATATTACTGTGACCAACAAGATACACTATAGCTGTCGTAACATACAGTGCATACGCTTTAGTTGATATACCACGTTTCTGTCGCCTCAGGCTGAGTTTGGTGACACCCCAGAGTCGAGCTTCTGGCTAAAAGTTCTGATAGAGAAGAAAGTGGTGAGTACTTGGTTTTGTTTGTCCTCAGCCCTCGCTGTCTTCTTTGCACCGTTTCACGTCATAACGTCTCACTGCTTCACTGTTTGTTCAATCAAACAGTCTTTCATCTTGTTTATGTCTGCTTATGGCCTGTGATTTACACCATTAGGTCGACATACTGCATGCTATGAAGATATCATTCGCCTATCTACGTGTGTGTTTGTTATTTCATCATCATACGCCTGTTGTGTTGTGTCAATATATGAACAATGAATTGGGTATTGCGTGTGAACACAAGGTTAATTTTCAGCAAATTTCAGCGTATTTTTATCATAATGCAATCGTGCAATACATGAGCCGCGTCGGTCGCGACCAGCGGCCCCGTCCACTGATCGCTCTATCACACAACCCGGCACTTCCGAGCTCGCGAGTAGCTCGTAAGTTAGAGATAAAATCCGTACGTTATGTCCTAATATCATGACCCGAGGAGTCTGTACCGACCGAGTGTGTACACGATGTACCACGGCTATATTACCGACCCTACAAGCCTGACGGTGAAGGACGCATGACGACAACCTCAGAAGGTAGGAACACTATTATTTCATAATCAATTTTTTTAAATCTGCCTGTTATATATTCTATTAAACGACGAATCGAGGCAATGTTGTGATGTCAAAAAGGATTGTGACGTAATACTGTTGGAGAGCCTCTAAATCCGATATTATTGTTTCTCGTACGCACGCGGTAACGTCTTCATAGCGTCATATAGCGCCTCTAACATCAAAACCACCTCCTTATGGGCCGCCCGGTAGTTCGGTAGGTTAGAGCGCTCGCCTTGAGTGTTCTGGCCACCTGAGAGCCTAACGGCACGTGGGTCGGTGGTTCGAGCCCTGCTGTGGCCATGTCTGTGTGGTCGCAGGATAAAGATCCCATGTCCTTCTCCGTAAAGAGCAGGGGGTTACCCTTGGGGACATGACTCCACTCTCCCTTCCTTATCCCATTGACGCGATTTGACCAAAAGCGTCCTGAGTATGCAACCAACCAGCACATTGGTGGTGGTATTGATGTCAGAGCATAGTACCTTGAGAAGTTCTAGGTGGTGCCACCTTGTTCATCTAGATCTGAATTGAAAAAGATTTTCAACATTATATTGAACTTTGTTATGTCCGTTACAGGGATGGGTTGCCAGGGCTGACGTGTATCCAAAGACCACGTGACAGGGGCCTCGTCAGCCACCGGTGAGTCAATTTACTGTTTGCTGTATATTTCTCTTGACTATTGTTCAGTTGTATGTTTGTAATTCAATACCCCCATCGTGAGTTAGAGTCTCCGTCTGCACCTGTGGCCTATCACGTAGGCCAACATCGTTTTGCCGGCTACGGGGCTTAGTCGGCTAAAAATCGCCCTTTATTATATAGTAACTTTAGTCGATTGTAAGTCCAGTAATCGGCTAAACTGTCTTCGTGAAATCCGCCACTGGTGACCTTCCCAGATTATACGTGTTAAAATAGCTGATATATACGGAAAGCGCGGGAGAAACCATTTATCTCTGTAATGCATGTGGTCCGTTCGACGAGACTGTTGGAAAGCGTTGTATTTTGAGGCAAATCATGGATGTTTACATGTCTGCGACAAACGTAACACCATTGTCCCCGCCTGCTCCATACATATAAGGAGCGTTGTTACGTTGAGTCCTGATGATTATTACGTCATACGACATGAAAAAGCCCGCGAAGAACATTAGTTCGCCCGACACTGACATTCACTCATTCTGGTTTATCAACTGTCTAACCGCTCATAAACCTACTCTGGTGGTTATAATTCTGATATGCGCATTAAATCCAGTGGTTAGTTGTGTATTCAAATAGTTGATAGCTTTAGCCGATCTTTTGTGTCAAGCGAGTGAAGGCAAACAACCGGAAGGTAGGCAGCACGTAGCCCGTTGATGCTATAGCATTGACGTTGAGCATAAGTATACCTGTCTCGTAGAATCTCGATCAGATCTCGTAGAGACTTGCAGAGCCGAGGCCCTGCCGTGTTTACCTGGGCGACGAACGCTCGCGATATAGAACGACATGTACGCTGAAACAACGTGTACGCTGCAGCGACGTGTACGCTGCAGCGACGTGTACGCTGAAGCGACGTGTACGCTGAAGCGAAGGGTACGCTGAAGCGACTTGTACGCTGAAACGACGTGTACGCTGAAGCGACGTGTACGCTGAAGCGACATGTACGCTGAAGCGACTTGTACGCTGAAACGACGTGTACGCTGAAGCGACGTGTACGCTGAAGCGACGTGTACGCTGAAGCGACGTGTACGCTGAAACGACGTGTACGCTGAAATGACTGCGACACTGTTATTATACAACAAAAAATGAAACACGAAGCCCTTATAATATGTTATGTACGGATCTTGAGACAGTTGAAACGTATGATATTCATATAGTCATTATCACACGGTGAAAAGGTCGTCACCTGGCAGATTGAGGGTCATACATGACGGCCAATATTGAGGTTACCAAGGGAACATCCAATGCTACAATCATCTGACTAATGTATGGTCGCATGCATGATAAAGTTCATGACATTATGACATTGTGTAAACACTTTATCTAATTACACTCGGAGCAAGTGAAGTGATAATTGGCAGGAGGCTATTCCTTAGGCAACGTTCGGCAAACTCCTTTGTTAAGTTCATTGTGTTGCAATGATATAGCCAGGTTAGAACCGATATTGGTGACAACAGGTTAAGAAATTAGCATCGAATTGTTTCGAATTAAACTACTTGGAATATAGTTTAGCGACCTTGAACGATCAGCATGGGTCACGTCGTACGGTGGCGCCATGAGTGGCGAAATATGGCTCTCGGTCGTGATCGGACGGAAGTCGCTTCTGCAGACGCAGGCCCACGTGACATGGGAAGCTCGGCAAAGGGAACGAGGCGCTTTCACGAATGCACATTTTCATGATAATGCATCCTTTGTGATGCCATTTATAAACAAAATCTATGTGGTACTTTGGTGTGAATGAATACACATCGTTTGTTATGGACTCGGTCTCTAAGACACTTGCTTAAAGGTGCGTTCCGTCTTAAAGACACGTTCTTTGTAAATTGCATTCTGGCTTTAAGACACTTTCTGTAAGGTGCTTTTAGTCTCCAAGATATGTTCTGTTTAGGTGGCAGGTTTTAGGTTTAGGTTGCAGGTTTAGGTTTTAAGACACTTTCTTGAAGGGGGCTTCCGTCTCCAATACACTTTCTGAAAGGTGCCTTCCGTCTCCAAGACACTTTCCTAATGGTCCCTTCCGTCTCCAAGACATTTTCTCTGCGATGCATTCAGTCCCCAAGACGCCTTTCTCACGCTTATTTGTAGCTGCTGAGAGAAGACAAAACACCCTTCAGAAATTTGTTTTGTGGCCATCCAGTCGTGTCCGACCGGTGAGCCGTCCACCCCCCCGCCCCGCCTCTCTGTTATCTCAGTACCCCTCCTCGACTGGAGGTGTGTCATAAGGTGCAGCTTGTGTGGCATTCATGCTGTTCTATAAAACCGCGACCCCACCGGTTAATTGCCGTAATAAACCAGCCAGAAAGCCCACCGCGAGAGACAGATTGATGAGTCATTTGGCTCGGACTCACTTCCCGCCGATAATTCGTGCGATAGTCCCCAGAAGATAATTTCCGCCTCAGTGCGCGTTTTACAAACAAGGAGGAACTAACCCGCCCTTCATATTGATTACGCTTGCCTCGTAAAAGGCGATTTTGGAGAGAGAGAAAGTCAAGGCCGAAGGTGTGCTTGTTGATTAACTTCATTTGTTTACAATGTGGTCGAGGCAGTAAGTAATCATATCCGTCAACATTGATGACGCTTAATGATAGCTGAATGGTTTGGTGGATCCCTTTTAGAGGCTCCAGTGTGGGGGCCTGGAGCGTGGGTCTAGTGGATCTATGGTGTTGTGATCTGATGTGGGGGTCTGGGTGGGGGTCTGGTGTTGTGATCTGATGTGGGGGTCTGGTGTGGGGGTCTGGTGTTGGGATCGGGTGTGGGGGTCTGGTGTCGAGATCTGATATGGGGGTCTGGTGTGGGGGTCTGGTGTGGGGGTATGGTGTGGGGGTCTGGTGTGGGGGTCTGGTGTGGGGGTCTGATGTGGGGGTATGGTGTGGGGGTCTGGTGTGGGGGTCTGGTGTGGGGGTCTTGTGTGGGGATCTGGTGTGGGGATCTGATGTGGGGGTCTGGTGTGGGGGTCTGGTGTGGGGATCGGATGTGGGGGTCTGGTGTGTGGGGATCTGATGTGGGGGTCTGGTGTGGGGGTCTGGTGTTGGAGTCTGGTGTGGAGGTGTCTGTGGGCGGCGTCGTTGGTGGGTGTGGAAGGCCTGCTGTACGATGATACCAGCCCTAACCAGCTAACTGTTAACAGCTAACATGAATCAACCCCGATAGCAGGCGGCTGAACGATGGTCCTGGTCTTGCGGGGGAGAGGGGGGGGGGGTTGCCGCGGTGACGTCATTGTGACGTTTGTTTTAAATTATACTTGGTCAATTCAGTATCTCCCGACCACCGCCCCACGTCTTCTCTCCTTGACCAAACACATGATGACCACTTGCTTTGACCACATACAGAACCACCTTCTGTGACCACTTTTGTTTGACCACACACCTGACCACTTTTCTGCACGACATACCCGGCCACTTTTCTTGACCAGCCATTTTTCTTGGCCATTTTCTTTAGCCATATTCGGTGTTGTAACAAAGTCAATCGGGGATTGGACTTTACTTCATGGATGATGCTTCATGGGCGAGTGTTACACCGGTCTTTTCTTGAATCTAGTTTATGTTGAGTTGGGGGACTCGCTTGCTGTGGCCGGTGAACATGAGGTAATAACGAAACGACTTTAGTAACATGTATTACAGTTTATTCCTCACACTCGTTCCTCTCGTGTCTATCGATAGGTGTCTCTCATCTCTAATCTCTGAATCTCCCGAGTCAAAGTTGTCAGTTGGTTTTGTCCAGTCATTGTCATTCCCCATTGGCTGTCAGAGTCCAGCCAATGGTCAGTCGTGTCAATGAAGCGTAAAGATGACCGGTGCCCGTGAGCTACTTACAATAAAGGTTGGCGGGTCGGTCAGGCTTCAGCTTGTCGGTCTCAGAGACAAATATGGTAGTGGACACACCCGCTTGGACGGGCGGTCGATGGTGATTATGTGATAGCAATCTAATCGGTATCTTAAGAATATGGAGTAGAGGGATTTACCTTTTCCCAAATAGCCCAAATATGGCGGGTCTGAAATGTGGACTTTACTACTATAACACGAGACTTCATGGACGAGGCTGGAGGCTCTGGGCCTCGTCACGCGGTCGAAGAATAGGACATGTCTGTCATCCTAGAGGCGGCGGGGCGGTGGGGGGTGGGGCGGCGGACGGTACGGTTGTGGGCCGTTGCCTCGGGTGACCAGTCTGTAGTTGACTAGTAGACTTTAGTATCCACTTTTCCTGTTACTCCCGGCCGGCTAACCTGCCCGCTGAAGCTTGATCACCATCATGAATACAGTGGCGGCCGACCCACTTGTCTTCAGAGCTGGTTTGTCTTCGATAGCCGGGCTTAGAGGCTCCGGAAGGAAGGACAGAAGACACGGAGGAGGGTTTAGGTGGACCTGACGGCTGGGATTACCTCGACCAGAAGTGACCGCGCGCGACCTGATCGCACGTCCGGCGAGTCACTCTAATGCGGTCAGGTCATCGCTTTGTTTCCGGCTGTTCCCTCTAATGAGGTCAGGTCATCGCTTTATTTCCAACTGTTCGTTTTAACTAGGTCAGGTTGGTTGGTTGGTTATTCAGGACGCTTTAACCACTTTTGGTCATATCGCGTCAATGAGAGAAGGAAGGGAGAGTGGAGCCATGTCCCCGGGGGTAACCCCCTACTCTTTACGAAGAATAACATGGGATCTTTATCCGGTGACCACACAGACATGGCCACAGCAGGGCTCGAACCACCGACCCACGTGCCGTTAGGCTCTCAGGTGACCAGAGCACTCAATGCGAGTGCTCTAGCCCACTGAGCTGTCATGCCGGCCCCTAACTAGGTCAGGTCATCGCTTTGTACGCTAGATCAGCCACTCAGCAGTTACCGTTCCCATGAGCGTGACGTCGTCATAACCTGACATAGCCGACTTAAACGCGCTTGGTTCGGTTTACGGGCCGTGGATAGGAAACACGACAGCGTCCGAAACCCGGCCTTGTCGCATCTGCTCCATCGCCTTCTGTACGCGCCTCCGCCCTCCCCACCGCGCTCTTCCTAAAGGGAATCTTTCCGGAATGGACCGTCGTTCCCGCCTGGCATTTCCGGTCTCCCTCGGCGACATATAAGACTTACCACCTTGGCCTCCGTGATTGGCACGCATAAACACCCTAATCAAATTCGGGATATTGAGTAATTATTATTATTGGTATTATTATTATTATTATTATTATTATTATTATTATTATGGGTTTGTAATAATATACTGGTTCTTCCCGTAAAGACCGTTGATGCGTCTCGATCCATTACAGTAACTGGCTTGTTGTAGGGGAGTTTGCGACTTTTAAACATGTCTCGTGTCCCTCCTCATTATATAACACTTCACAAGATCCAGATACTCAAAATGTTCCCCTTTACTCATACGACGTACAGGGGCGACACGTATCCCATGATATAATCCCATTATAACAATTTGCTTCACGCCACCCCGCATTTAAGTTAGTTGGCTTCTATGACCAAAACGTTTTTCCGTCCTCGTCCTCGTCCCCGCCCCTAATAGAAAATAATGGTCTTGTACGAACCCAAGGGCTGTCGTGAGTGGCAGCAAGTTTACCTTTCCATTTGACCTTGACTAACCCTTGTGTCGTGGTGTTCGTGACAGTCCCCGCGTTAAAGGTGCGTGATCATCCCACTCACCTGCCCTGTTTGTATGTCTAATGGCCAGCTCCCCGCCCCCGCCCCCGCCCCCGCCCCCGGCCGCTCCTAACCCCACCCCCCGCTCTTCCACACTCACCTGCCCTGTTTGTATGTCTAATGGCCAGCTCCCCGCCCCCGCCCCCGCCCCCGCCCCCGGCCGCTCCTAACCCCACCCCCCGCTCTTCCACAGTCACCTGCCCTGTTTGTATGTCTAATGGCCAGCTCCCCGCCCCCGCCCCCGCCCCCGGCCGCTCCTAACCCCACCCCCCGCTCTTCCACAGTCACCTGCCCCTGCGTGTATGTCCAATGACCACACCCATCCCGCACTGGCTCCCACTGGATCCCTGGCTCGTGTACTCTTACGGAATGGTAACAAACGGAGATCACCTGACTTCTCGGAGTGGGGGGGGGGGGGGCAGGGAGGAAAATGGGGGAGGGGGAGGGGGAGGTCAATGGACGATTAACCTTGACGGCTCACCTTGTTCGGTGGTCAGACCAAAGGGATTGTTTCTCTGACGACTCCCCAATCAGTCAGCGCCACCACGGCCGGCAGCTGCCAGCGCCACCGCGCGGGGAAATGGGAGCCGAGCGGCGGGAGGCTCGTCCGGAAGGTGGATTAAAGGTGCGTCGGGGATTTGGGACTTGGGGTGTGTCGTAGTTGTCTCAGAGGGACTGGTGGGGTGGTGGTGCTGTGTGTGTGGGGTGGGGGAGGGGGACTGGAAGCCGGAAGGGTATTGTACCAGATGGCTCGATGGGAGACGCGGGAGAGAGAAACCGGGAGACTGGTGGCTGGCGGTATCTATATCAGCCTCAAGGCATATGACACCAGCTGCCAGGGCGTGTGCCCATCTCTCTGTCTGATGGGCGACAACGTCAGTGGGGCTGGGACTGCACCCCACCCCGCCTCCACATCGTGTGGGGGGTGGGGGGGGGCAGGGGGTGGGGGTACTGAGAGGGGGAAGACCTCACTCCGCCCCCACGGTGTGTGTGGAGGGGGGGGGGGTGAATGACATCCGAGTACCTATATCTGTTCTTTTTAGGATTCCAGGAAGCTGTGCTTTACCTTTATTGCTGAGATGAAAGGTCATAGGTCATATAGCGCATCCTCAGCGCCGCTCGCCTCTCTGATGTTAGGCATTTAACTTTACATAGAGGAGGCAAGGTTTAACTTTCTCAATGTAAGGCTTACTTTACCGGTCATGTCATTTGATACTCGCAATTTTACTTTATGCTGATAATTCAGCTCAATCTGCCCAGAGGCCGTTTTTCTTTGTTGCGTGGTGCGGTGCGAACTGTTTGTGGCGGTTGGCGTTTGGTGGCTGCTTGCGGCGGTTGGTGTTTGGTGGCTGCTTGTGGCAGTTGGCGTTTGGTGGCTGCTTGTGGCGGTTGGCGTTTGGTGGCTGCTTGCGGCGGCTGGCGTTTGGTGGCTGCTTGTGGCTGTTGGCGTTTGGTGGCTGCTTGCGGCGGTTGGCGTTTGGTGGCTGCTTGTGGCGGTTGGCGTTTGGTGGCTGCTTGCGGCGGTTGGTGTTTGGTGGCTGCTTGCGGCGGTTGGCGTTTGGTGGCTGCTTGTGGCGGTTGGCGTTTGGTGGCTGCTTGCAGCGGTTGGCGTTTGGTGGCTGCTTGCGGCGGTTAGCGTTTGGTAGCTGCTTGCGGCGGTTGGCCTTTGGTGGCTGCTTGCGGCGGTAGGCGTTTGGTGGCTGCTTGCAACGGTTGGCGTTTGGTGCCTGCTTGCGGCGGTTGGCGTTTGGTGGCTGTTTGTGGCGGTTGGCGCTTGGTGGCGGCTTGCGGCGGTTGGCGTTTTGGTGGCTGCTTGCGGCAGTTGGCGTTTGTGGTTGTTTGCGGCGGTTGGCGTTTTTGGTTGTTTGTGGCGGTTGGCGTTTGTGGCTGTTTGTGGCGGTTGGTGGCTGCCGGTGTCTCCTATCCGGTGTATGGTCTGATCATTTTTAGGTGGCTGCTGGTGGCTACCGGTGGCTCCTATGCCGTGTATGGTCTGATCATCATTAGGTGGCTGCTGGTGGCTATTGGTGGCTGTCGGCAGATGGATGGCGTCCCGCCTCCTGCCTCCTGCCCACTACCACGGAAAGTCCCCAGCCATCAATAACCTTCCTGTTGGCTTGATGGATGCCACGTTGTGGCTGTCCTAAATCTGTTATCGGCCCCTGCCTACTGCCAGTGCGGCCATCCCAGACGTGGGGTGCAATGACCACCATCACACACACCCCCACACCCATCCACACCCCCACCCACTCCCCCACACCCACCCACACCCCCACCCACACCCCCACACCCATCCACCCTCCCCACCCGCACCTCCACACCCATCCACCCTTCCCACCCACACCCGTCCACCCTCCCCACCCACACCCCCACACCCATCCACCCTCCCCACCCATGCCCCCACACTTCTCTACCCCCTTCACCCATAACTCCCTACACCCCCAAACCCTCACACCCACCACCGGCTAGACATTACCAGCCTAATGAGTGTACCACGTGGAGGCAATGACAATTCACCATAAAGAATGTGCATTCAAAATCGTTGTTGTTGGATCTGAATTGACAGAACTGAAGTGTTTGTGTTTGTCTGCCGTGTCGTATCCCGTCTGGTCCGCACAGAGGGCCTCAGGGCTGTCCGAAAATATAAATCTGCTTACTGATGTGCCTCATGTTAATGGTGATGAATGGACCGAGGGTTGACTCTGTGGGGACTCGCGTTTGTTTTCCGTCCAAAATATGTTACAGCGAGTACGGAACTGTCGTAAGGACGGACTAACCCTTGGTGTCAACGACCGATCCAGACTGATCTATCGCCTCCCATTCAAGAGAAGCAATTTGATGCTTGGGTTCGAGGCCGAGACACTGGGTATGACTTGATCGCTTCTGTAATCTTCTTTTAATTTAAACATCAAACACGGCTCTTACAGCGTTCGGTCGGATCCGCCCAAGCAGTTCTTTGTCATTTTCCAACTCTTAATACCTCAGGATAAATCTGATTTTTCCACTCTAATACGTCAGGATAAATCTCTCTATGATATATAATGTGCGACTATACACGCTTGAGAGACCGTTACCGATAAACTGAGGTTGTTATGACAAGCCGCGTGGACCTATGACGCACACTTCCCGCGTGGACCTAAGACACAAATTCTCGCGTGGATCTATGACGCACACTTCCCGCGTGGACCTAAGACACAAATTCTCGCGTGGATCTATGACGCACACTTCCCGCGTGGACCTAAGACACAAATTCTCGCGTGGACCTATGACGCACACTTCCCGCGTATACCCATAATGCACACTTCCCGCGTGGACCTATGACGCACACTTCTCGCGTGGACCTATGACGCACACTTTCCGCGTGGACCTATGACGTACACTTCCCGCGTGGACCTATGACGCGCACTTTCCGCGTGGACCTATGACGTACACTTCCCACGTATACCCATAATGCACACTTCTCGCGTGGACCTATGACGCACACTTTCCGCGTGGACCTATGACGTACACTTCCCGCGTGGACCTATGACGCGCACTTTCCGCGTGGACCTATGACGTACACTTCCCACGTATACCCATAATGCACACTTCCCGCGTGGACCTATGACGCACACTTCTCGCGTGGACCTATGACGCACACTTTCCGCGTGGACCTATGACGTACACTTCCCGCGTGGACCTATGACGCGCACTTTCCGCGTGGACCTATGACGTACACTTCCCACGTATACCCATAATGCACACTTCCCGCGTGGACCTATGACGCGTTCCCAACCCTTCCCACTTCCGTCTTGTAGCTCGTAGTTTTATTTTTATTTTTATTACGCAAATTCCTTTTGCTTTGGTATCAGCCATGATGACAGCCCTGATGGCAGTAATTAATGGTGATTGGTACCCGTTCAATATCTAGAACCACTAACAGGCTGGGTGGTGGTGGCGGTGGTCGGGGTGGGGGGAGGGGAGGCGGGAGGGGGCGGGGGCGTGGGGTAGCGTGTCCGGTATCCCCCTGTGTTCCTCCCTCGTAGTTTCCGACTCGTGAGAGTGCGTTCGCCATATTTTCCCGTCATGCACCTGTCATGCGCGATGTTTTCGGGCTGCCCGGCTCGAACGCTCGCATGTAAACGAGGCGTAGTTGGGCAACGAGGGTCGTGTTGGCCGCTTGACGCATGCGTATCGAGGACAGAATAACAATATGTGTTCATTCGCGCCCGGCGACGTTGACACCGATTTATGGCCTATTCATGAAATAAGTTCCGGTTGTGCGGAAAAGCGTTTCGTCATGCAAATGGAAATGGATCGGGTTATAATTTAATAATAAACTTCACGATTGTGTCAGGCGAATGCGGGTTTTATGGAGAGGGAGATGCGGGAGCCTTTGATTTCAAAAACAATTTGCGTCATATTTGTTTCCCTTCGTTTCCCAACATGACTCCTCTTCCCATGTGGCCTCCGCCTTGTACCTGCACTGAACAAATTTATTTTCGAAATAATTACCAACCTCTCAGCCAACACTGCTTGCCCAAGTCACGTGGGATAATGTGCAGCTTTGAAACTTTCTTACTTGAACGATGACGCCAATGTGAAATTTACCGACTTTATTGGACAGTGATATAATTGTAAAATGCGCTTTGACAATTTTCCACTTTGCAAATTTAGAAATGTTACGATGGCTCCTTTTATTATTTGTTGCAGACCCTATGTTAGTTTTCCAAGTGACGCTTACGTATTGTAATGTTCGTAATTATGTGTTGATGTGCGATGTACAATAAATGCAAAGAGAATGAGCGAATCGGCTATCAGGGAAGGTTTTTTCACTTATACCTGTAAATTCTCCTGTGGATGACTAATCCATGTACACCAAGGATATCACGAATTTGTCATGGAAAGTCATGGAATAATCTTATTATCAGCTTTGTGTGGGAACTCAAATAGCGTAATTGCTTAAAAGAAAAACGTTGGAAATAACATTGCGCAACTAAATCCCCTTGACGATTCCCAAGATGTGACGGCTGCCTGACAGCTAAGAGAGGCATACTCACGCCGGTTGGCTACGCGTTGCCATTTTGACGGGTGTTTGATAGACCACCCCCCCCCCCCTCGCGGACGTTTGGCACTTGGACCCCACCTCGTGTTGAGGCTGTCCGCCACGTACCCTCGGCGCCGTTAGTTACGGACTCGAAGCGCATATTAACGATTGTCATACGCTGGGCTTCAGCGTGGTTGCCACAGGAGCGGTGTTCGAGTGTTTTTTGATAATGAAAGGTATAGAGAGGGGACGTGGGGCCGGTCAGGGGGGGGGGCTTACCGGATATGCTCGATGATGGTGGCTAAGTGAACTGCCGAGAAGTGCGTGTTGCGCATGCGCGGAGGGCCGTCTCTCAGCGTAATTGATTTCCCAGTTAAAGCCTAATGTTCATTTCCTGCCACGGGTATAAAGCTGTTGCCTAAGTGTCTTTTGTTGTGCGTATTGTCGTATGTCTCCTGCTCTAGGCCGCCGCAGCAGACGAGCAGGAAGGGACGGAGAACGGGGAAATGAGCGTTGAACGTTTTCCCTCCATTGTTATCCCTGGCCCAGTATGGCCATATTGTGCACAAAAGCGGCCTAAAACACCAATTCATTTCACTTCCATTCTTGCCAGCGAGGCGCGATGACGTCATAATGGCGTGACGACACGGGGGGTCGCGTGATGGCGTATCGGTGACGTGATTCAAATACATCTGGCTTCCCTTTCCGCCTCTCACTGAAGTACAGATTTTATCTTGTTTATGGGGTCTTCCTTTTCTCTGCCGCTGGGTTATGTACACAAGCTATTCAAGCACCAGACAATGGGCGATACATAATGACGATGGATGGTGATATGGCGGCTTGGCCGTAAAGGGATTCCATAAAGATGGCTGCTGTAGTCATATTTATCGGGTGTTGGAAGTATTCTGGGTGAGTTATGCGATTCGGACGTTACTGAACCTGCAAGCCAATCATCAATTGGCCCATGTCGAAAAGGATAAATGGCCCATATTTAGCATGGGCTACCATGGGCCTCCGATCGCAGTTCGCCCTCTTTTCTTTCATTTCTGTGGTTCCGCGCTTCTGCACCTGAATTAGCTCATAGTCCCAAACACATCACTTGGAGGCAATGGTGGCTGATAGGGCTATACAGTTCTCGCGATCGGGCCGCGAGTCTTCAGTTTTGGGGACAAACAAACACACGTGCTCCATGTTGAAGCATAGGCAGCTACAAGTCAATTTCTTTCCAGGTTCATTCTAAAGATTATGAGTACCATTTCACTAAGCATGGCTATGGGAGATAAACGTGAAAATATTTGGAGGCGATGAAGCGCAGAACTTTAGGAATATACAAGGAAAAATCCGTCTTCAAAGGGCTCGAAAGCTAAAAATAACGTTCTAAATTTAGCCCTTCACCCGAGCTTTCGTAAGTTCACCAAACAACGAGTGACGTCACAGAGGTTCGCGTGCCTCCGCGGTAACAAAAATGGCGAGAGCAAGTGATCGACTTAACCATTCCGCTGTCAAAATGTGCAGTGCATGGAGTGACAACACACTGGTGCGTCATTAAACCACATGGTAAAGATAAAATAAGACCAGTTGGATGTTTTCGTATCACTTTTGGATCACGAAAAGACCAAGTTTCTTCATTTGTGTAAGTTTTGTGTTTGAAGCGTTGCGCCAACGTTGTCACCGGAGAGAATCCGTGTGACGTCATAATGCCTCGTTTTCGTAGGAAATGCAAAAAAAACGTTAGTTTCTCAGTCGTATTGTCCCGTCGTAGCAAATATTCGTCATTAAGATGGCGCAAACGAATAACAAATATGTCATCTATCCGTTTTGTGAAGCTATATTTCTTAAATATTCTTAATCATAGCACCAGGCCTTCCGCATTGGACCCACCCCTCGGCGCCTGGCTTTTGCGCAGGTAGTCTGGTTCCCAGTTTCTCTCTTTGCGTAACATACACGTCACCCCTACGTCACAGATAGTCAGGATACCAGTGTGCGCCGAGATTCTAAACTCGTTCCGAACACGTGCTGCGTTTGTTTGTCCCAAAAACGAGTAAACCGGAAGTCTAAGCGAACGAGACTTTGTAGCCCTATGGTGGTCCAGAAAGGCTCATTCGTGATTTGCATATCATTAATAAATAAAGGTAGACTGTGCAGCAAAAGAACAAATAACTGATATTTTATGTAAATTCCAAAAACCAAAGTAAGTTCACCGTGCGACATGCAGGTCACCGTGCGACATGCAGGTCACCGTGCGACATGCAGGTCACCGTGCGACATGCAGGTCACCGTGCGGCATGCAGGTCACCGTGCGACATGCAGGTCACCGTGCGACATGCAGGTCACCGTGCGGCATGCAGGTCACCGTGCGACATGCAGGTCACCGTGCGACATGCAGGTCACCGTGCGACATGCAGGTCACCGTGCGACATGCAGGTCACCATGCGACATGCAGGTCACCGTGCGACATGCAGGTCACCGTGCGACATGCAGGTCACCGTGCGACATGCAGGTCACCGTGCGACATGCAGGTCACCGTGCGACATGCAGGTCACCGTGCGACATGCAGGTCACCGTGCAACATGCAGGTCACGTTTGCCACGCGTCAAGAGGGATTTGACACGAGTATTTAATGAATAATTAAGTGAGTCGTTTAGGAGATATCGTAATATATTATACTTTTAATCTAATAGCTGTGTCAGGAACAATGGCCATCTCTCAGATGTTTTCAGACTGGAGAGGGTGCCGACAAGGAGATCCCTTGATTGAGAACAGCAGTAATGTCAAAGGCATTCAATTTTATCAGCACGTGTATAATAAACTCGACCAATATGCCGACGACACCTGTCGTTTCCTGTATGGCAGTATACGTTTTAAAGGGAAAGCCAAGACCAGCGATGAATGATTTTTTTTCATTTAAATGATGAAGCCAAAGGAGTTCGTCGCCAGAAGGACATATTTGTTTATGTCAATCTTATTAGCTACCAGGGGTTTAAGATATTTGGTTTATGTTCTCACAATTAAGCGTACGGGCTGGATCGTGTAACGTGAGAACAAAGGTCTTCGTGACGCTATCATTTACCTATATGCCTACATATCACAAGTGCACCGGTGTGACCTCTCCACCGGTGACTACCCCGGCTCGAGACGTAGTGACCCGCGTGTCCTTCATCCTGATTGGTTGCTAGGGGGCCAGGGGGGATTAACTGTCTGCCCCCACCCCCCCCCCCCCGAAAGTACACTTATGGGCGACAAGGGGTTTTTTAGGCATACATTTTTTTGGCACTGCCTTTTTTGGCACTGCCTTATGGCCGGAATTGGCTTCCCCTTTAAGAATTGCTATGCGGATGGTAGAGGCTTTTAGCTAATGTATAAATTGATAACATGTTAGCAGCTAACGGAAGACGACACCTAACGGTAAAAGGCTGTACCGAAGTTGGAGCACGTCTTGTCTGTTGTCCTACCCAACAAATCATTTTTCAATCGCCTTGAAAGTATTGCACGCGACTTTTTGTTGAAAAAAAAATGTCCAAGATTGCAGTGAAACCCATGATACGACCGGTAAAGGAGGGGGAGGAGCTTCACCCGACTCATATACCTTCTCTTATAAAGCTTTAAAGGTTACTTGGATTAAAAGACTGGTTCTCACTGAAGCGACCTGACAGAACCTCTTCGCTTAAACCAATTGCAAAGACAAAACCTTGTGTTCTGAGCTTGACCCACAATCGTTGCATCTGCATAGGCTAAAGGAAACCATTTGGGCCAATGTTTTTTTTCAAAAATGGAGTTATGTAAAAAGAAAAGACTTGGGTAACATCTGTTTAATACGCATACTTGGAATACTTATTTCTTAAAGAACGAACATCTTACTCGATAAGCTGAAGTTACCAAGACACGTGTGATATACTAATACGATATGTCAAGTGACCACGGTTCTCAGTTTGTATGGAGGGAGTTTAGTAAACGGTATAATGTTACATACTTATATACCTGGCACAATGCCATGAGCAGGTGGAAAACAACCTATTATTGAGAAAATACATATCAAGATTTTAAGGCAGAATAACATAATGTTGTAATATTATTTTCTTCGTTTTGTTTTGTTTATTTACTTCAATTTCAAAAGGTATAATCCAAGTACATGCAAGTCATAAAAAGTGGTATAAATCGTAAACAAGCTTATATATATATCAATAAACATTGTACGGGCTCCCACTTGGCTTTGATACATTTATAAGACAATGTTATTGAAGATTTCATCACATGTTCTTCGATATTATAATGGTATCGTAGAAAAGAAAGAACACCTTGACAAGAAATTCTGGTGTTACAGCATTTGCTAATGTATATATATCTCTTGACAATTAAAATAATATGGTTTCGCAATATTTTGTTCCCAGTGGGTGTTAAATCTCCAAGTAAGACATTTTCTCCAGTTAAATCGATATCAAAATTACAAATCGAATCAAGCACTCTACTAAGCTCATTATTGCTATTAATGGAATAGTTCGTATACGGTGTTGGTACGCGAAAGCACATACTTTGGGCATCCTCATAATTGACTTTAGACAGTCACAACATTGGTTATTGCTTTTAGACATTGAACCTACTGGCCGTGGTACACTTCGTATGAGAGTTTCATAATCTAAGAAGTTCATAGATATATTATAATCATGTTGGAACTGTAACCAAGTTAGAAAAAAACCCTTGTCAACCAATAAGTCGTTAACATATAATACACCATGTTCGATAAATACACGTTATCGGGAAGCAATATTTGAAGATGTAATAAAACTAGAATTCCGTAGTGGATATTCTGGTATGGTTTGCTTTGATAATACCAGTTTATGTCTACACCATGCACAAAACACTTTCCAAAAAGGGTTCTGGGTTTTGTTAATTATGTGCTTCAGGGTGATTTGGTCCAATTCCCAACATAACGTTTTTTCCAAGCAGACCACACTGCAGAACAGTTGTTGCCATTTCCCATCACCTTCGATTAATCGCTTTATCCAGCATATTTTTAATGCATCGATAAATATTGTCAAATTTGTTAACTTCACACCACCAAATTCTATATCTTGAGCCCACCTATTAAGAGAAATTTTACATTCGTTGCCCCAGATAAATCGTTTAAACATGTTTTCTAATTTCTCTATCACTGCACTCGAAGGGGACGGAAGCACAGATAATATGTGTACCAATTTCGGAATCAAAAGTGATTTGACAATTGTAACTTTCCCGTGTAGCGACGATTTTCTTTTAGCGTACTTATTACAAAGTCTTGTTATTTCTTCCAGTTTACCATCATAATTCCTAATATACATGTCATTCATATAGGTAGAAAAATAGATTCCTAACAATTTGAATTCTTTATGTCGTCTTCAAAGATACTCTCTTTCTTACTATCTTCTCGTTTCTTGAAAGAAGCATAGGATATGTTATTTTCCTCTAATTTCCATCTTAAGTGTTTCGAAGATTATCTGACCATTGATAGAGAAAGGAACTTTCGGGGATAGAATGTTGTAATGTTGTAAATAAGCTACACGTTAAAAAATGTACTTTTTTAAAGACATGGAATGTAAATAGAAAGAGAATGTAAAAAAAGAATATTAATAAAAATGAAAATATTAATTTCTTCGAAATTTCTTTGAATAAACGATTGTGGAGTTTCCACAATCATTCTTCGTGTAAAAAAAAATATGATTAACAATATGATTCGTTTTTGTGTACATTGTTTGAATAAAATATATGTGCCTTATGTAACCAGAATGACGAAATGATACAACATACGTTTTGGGATATGGACAAAAATAGGAGCATGACTAGAAGAGTCAAGGCGATCCAATTTCAGTGAATAATGCCCGAGGAAGCTTTACCAAATAATGAATTGATTAATCTTATTCTTATTGTTGCCATATACCATATATTTTGTTGCAAATAGAAAAAACATATGCTAAAGGTATTGGCTATTGTTAAGCTTACATAGTACTATTTTGACCTAAAGAACAGATTGTTGGAATTAAAAAAGATACAGCAAGGGAGAGTTTCAAAGACAAGTAGGACCATACTTATTTTGTTAGTGTAATCTATTCGGATTGATATTGTGAAAGTCCATACGGACCTAGAGCTGGATTTTAATGCTCAATAGATCTGCTAGATGTTATATAGTTGAACAAAATTGCTTGGTATCGTTTTACAGGTAAAAAAAAAAGCATGGTTCTGAATGTTAGACTTGGGAAAGTATCAAAATAATTACTCAATGTGACATTTATTTTGAGTAAATTCATATGAAAATCCCCGGCAATTATTAAATAACAATATGTACCGAATATATAATGTCGGTTTTGAATGTGCAGGGTGCAAAAGAAGCAGTGACCTGTTACAGTTGACTATCCGGTATTGTGCCATCGTAGGGACTCTCCTTAATCACACAATCCCTCCCCCCCTCTCACCCACCCCTATCGGTCGTTTTCAATGATAGCACCATGCGCTTTGAGAAGCGCCACCTACTTGGTGACCGATGACCTCATCCGGGATTCGTGGAAAGTCCTACGTCACCAGACAACTTTTTTTCGTTAACGCCTTCTGCGGATCACATGTTCCACATTTGACCAAATTCCTGGTACTCAGTATATTCACGGGTCATGGCGACAGCGAAAAATGCTGGGCGGAAATTGAAGAAAAACTGAGGATTCTTATTTCCCGTATGTCCCGTTGTTGTCATCGCGCCCTGTGCGTCCTTTATGGGCTTCCGTAGACACATTTCCAGTGGTCGGAGTTTTCTCCAGAGCGTTTGGATTACTGTTTTTTTTTGTGTTTGTTCGAATTTTTTAAATTGATATTAATATGAAGCAGTGAATGGAATGGGGTATGTTCCGCGCGTTGCCTCGTATAATCAAGAATCGAAATCTTGAAATCAAGATTCGAAATCTTGAAATCAACAATCGAAATCTTGAAATCAACAATTGAGATCCTGAAATCAACAATTGAAATCCTGAAAAAAAATTCACAATTGAAATCCTGAATATCAAGAAATTTATTCTTGATATCAACAGCGCTGAATGTCCTAGACGGTTTGATACCGAATACTTTGGTCCTTGTCCCTCAATGCCTGAGATTTAACAACTCCGTGTTACGGTTTGTTATCCCACAAC
The DNA here is from genome assembly GCA_964019135.1 of Arenicola marina. Lineage (NCBI taxonomy): Eukaryota > Metazoa > Annelida > Polychaeta > Arenicolidae > Arenicola > Arenicola marina. The sequence continues at coordinate 8,321,121 of OZ025248.1, read as the reverse complement.
TACCTGTTTTTACGGTTGTTGTGTTGATCACTTGATCCCAATTCTTCTCCCCACAATCATGTTGGCACGCCCTGCCCCCCTCCCGTCCAACATCTGCCCCCCCCCCCCCTCCCCCTCCCACACACCAATATAGCTGGGAGGAACAGCCCTAACATCGCCATCTAGCGGAGATCAAGGCCTTAATTCTGGCTCATTTCCGCGCCACGGCGAAGTTGTGATGACGGGCGAGGGTGGTGGGTTGGTAGGGCTAGCTGCAGGTCCTGTCCTTTTTTGTCGCCTTGTTACCATCCTCCACCCTCCCCCCCCCCATCGGCGCCGTGGCCGCGACTTCCGGTTAAATCTCAGCGCCGTGGCCGAGACTTAAGGTGACATCTCGGCACCGTGGCCCAACATTTCCCGTTGAATGTCGGCCCTTTCGCGAGGCTTGGATTACATCTTGGCCCACGTACGTCCTGGAAGTCGACGGGTGGTGGGGTTGCCGGGAGAGTGGCTGGGGTTGGAATGACGGAGTAGGGGTGCTGGCAGTGTGGCTGGGGTTGGAATGACGGAGTAGGGGTGCTGGCAGTGTGGCTGGGGGTGGAGTGACGGAGTAGGGGTTCTGGCAGTGTGGCCTGGGGTGGAGTGACGGAGTAGGGGTGCTGCCAGTGTGGCTGGGGGTTGAGTGACGGAGTAGGGGTGCTGGCAGTGTGGCTGGAGGTGGAGTGACGGAGTATGGGTGCTGGCAGTGTGGCTGGGGGTGGAGTGACGGAGTAGGGGTGCTGGCAGTGTGGCTGGGGGTGGAGTGACGGAGTAGGGGTGCTGGCAGTGTGGCTGGGGGTGGAGTGACGGAGTAGGGGTGCTGGCAGTGTGGCTGGGGGTGGAGTGACGGAGTAGGGGTGATGGCAGTGTGGCTGGGGGTGGAGTGACGGAGTAGGGGTGCTGGCAGTGTGGCTGGGGGTGGAGTGACGGAGTAGGGGTGCTGGCAGTGTGGCTGGGAGTGGAGTGACGGAGTAGGGGTGCTGGCAGTGTGGCTGGGGGTGGAGTGACGGAGTAGGGGTGATGGCAGTGTGGCTGGGGGTGAAGTGACAGAGTATGGGTGCTGGCAGTGTGGCTGGGTGTGGAGTGACGGAGTAGGGGTGCTGGCAGTGTGGCTGGAGGTGGAGTGACCGAGTAGGGGTTCTGGCAGTGTGGCTGGGGGTGGAGTGACGGAGTAGGGGTGCTGCCAGTGCGGCTGGGGGTGGAATGACGGAGTAGGGGTGCTGGCAGTGTGGCTGGGGGTGGAGTGACGGAGTAGGGGTGCTGGCAGTGTGGCTGGGGGTGGAGTGACGGAGTAGGGGTGACGGCAGTGTGGCTGGGGGTGCAGTGGCGGAGTAGGGGTTCTGGCAGTGTGGGGTGGAGTGACGGAGTAGGGGTGCTGGCAGTGTGGCTGGGGGTGGAGTGACGGAGTAGGGGTGCTGGCAGTGTGGCTGGGGGTTGAGTGACGGAGTAGGGGTTCTGGCAGTGTGGCTGGGGGTGGAGTGACGGAGTAGGGGTTCTGGCAGTGTGGCGGGGGGTGGGGTGGGGTGACGGAGTAGGGGTGCTGGCAGTGTGGCTGGGGGTGGAGTGACGGAGTAGGGGTGCTGGCAGTGTGGCTGGGGGTGGAGTGACGGAGTAGGGGTGCTGGCAGTGTGGCTGGGGGTGGAGTGACGGAGTAGGGGTGCTGGCAGTGTGGCTTGGGGTGGAGTGAAGGAGTAGGGGTGCTGGCAGGGTGGCTGGGGGTGGAGTGACGGAGTAGGGGTGCTGGCAGTGTGGCTGGGGGTGGAGTGACGGAGTAGGGTTGCTGGCAGTGTGGCTGGGGGTTGAGTGACGGAGTAGGGGTGCTGGCAGTGTGGCTGGGGGTGGAGTGACGGAGTAGGGGTGATGGCAGTGTGGCTGGGGGTGAAGTGACAGAGTATGGGTGCTGGCAGTGTGGCTGGGGGTGGAGTGACGGAGTAGGGGTGCTGGCAGTGTGGCTGGAGGTGGAGTGACCGAGTAGGGGTTCTGGCAGTGTGGCTGGGGGTGGAGTGACGGAGTAGGGGTGCTGCCAGTGTGGCTGGGGGTGGAATGACGGAGTAGGGGTGATGGCAGTGTGGCTGGGGGTGGAGTGACGGAGTAGGGGTGCTGGCAGTGTGGCTGGGGGTGGAGTGACGGAGTAGGGGTGACGGCAGTGTGGCTGGGGGTGCAGTGACGGAGTAGGGGTTCTGGCAGTGTGGGGTGGAGTGACGGAGTAGGGGTGCTGGCAGTGTGGCTGGGGGTGGAGTGACGGAGTAGGGGTGCTGGCAGTGTGGCTGGAGGTGGAGTGACGGAGTAGGGGTGCTGGCAGTGTGGCTGGGGGTTGAGTGACGGAGTAGGGGTGCTGGCAGTGTGGCTGGGGGTGGAGTGACGGAGTAGGGGTGCTGGCAGTGTGGCTGGGGGTTGAGTGACGGAGTAGGGGTTCTGGCAGTGTGGCGGGGGGTGGGGTGGGGTCACGGAGTAGGGGTGCTGGCAGTGTGGCTGGGGGTGGAGTGACGGAGTAGGAGTGCTGGCAGTGTGGCTGGGGGTGGAGTGACGGAGTAGGGGTGCTGGCAGGGTGGCTGGGGGTGGAGTGACGGAGTAGGGGTGCTGGCAGTGTGGCTTGGGGTGGAGTGACGGAGTAGGGGTGCTGGCAGGGTGGCTGGGGGTGGAGTGACGGAGTAGGGGTGCTGGCAGTGTGGCTGGGGGTGGAGTGACGGAGTAGGGTTGCTGGCAGTGTGGCTGAGGGTGGAGTGACGGAGTAGGGGTGCTGGCAGTGTGGCTGGGGGTTGAGTGACGGAGTAGGGGTGCTGGCAGTGTGGCTGGAGGTGGAGTGACGGAGTAGGGGTGCTGGCAGTGTGGCTGGGGGTTGAGTGACGGAGTAGGGGTTCTGGCAGTGTGGCGGGGGGTGGGGTGGGGTGACGGAGTAGGGGTGCTGGCAGTGTGGCTGGGGGTTGAGTGACGGAGTAGGGGTGCTGGCAGTGTGGCTGGAGGTGGAGTGACGGAGTAGGGGTGCTGGCAGTGTGGCTGGGGGTTGAGTGACGGAGTAGGGGTTCTGGCAGTGTGGCGGGGGGTGGGGTGGGGTGACGGAGTAGGGGTGCTGGCAGTGTGGCTGGGGGTGGAGTGACGGAGTAGGGGTGCTGGCAGTGTGGCTGGGGGTGGAGTGACGGAGTAGGGGTGCTGTCAGTGTGGCTGGGGGTGGAGTGACGGAGTAGGGGTGCTGGCAGTGTGGCTGGGGGTGGAGTGACGGAGTATGGGTGCTGGCAGTGTGGCTGGGGGTGGAGTGACGGAGTAGGGGTGCTGGCAGTGTGGCTGGGGGTGGAGCGACGGAGTATGGGTCCTGGCAGGGTGGCTGGAGGTGGAGTGACGGAGTAGGGGTGATGGCAGTGTGGCTGGGGGTGGAGTGACGGAGTAGGGGTGCTGGCAGTGTGGCTGGGGGTGGGGTGACGGAGTAGGGGTGCTGGCAGTGTGGCTGGAGGTGGAGTGACGGAGTAGGGGTGCTGGCAGTGTGGCTGGGGGTGGGTGGGGTGACGGAGTAGGGGTTCTGGCAGTGTGGCTGGAGGTGGAGTGACGGAGTAGGGGTGCTGGCAGTGTGGCTGGGGGTGGGTGGGGTGACGGAGTAGGGGTGCTGGCAGTGTGGCTGGGGGTTGAGTGACGGAGTAGGGGTTCTGGCAGTGTGGCGGGGGGTGGGGTGGGGTGACGGAGTAGGGGTGCTGGCAGTGTGGCTGGGGGTGGAGTGACGGAGTAGGGGTGCTGGCAGTGTGGCTGGGGGTGGAGTGACGGAGTAGGGGTGCTGGCAGTGTGGCTGGGGGTGGAGTGACGGAGTAGGGGTGCTGGCAGTGTGGCTTGGGGTGGAGTGACGGAGTAGGGGTGCTGGCAGGGTGGCTGGGGGTGGAGTGACGGAGTAGGGGTGCTGGCAGTGTGGCTGGGGGTGGAGTGACGGAGTAGGGTTGCTGGCAGTGTGGCTGGGGGTGGAGTGACGGAGTAGGGGTGCTGGCAGTGTGGCTGGGGGTTGAGTGACGGAGTAGGGGTGCTGGCAGTGTGGCTGGGGGTGGAGTGACGGAGTAGGGGTGATGGCAGTGTGGCTGGGGGTGAAGTGACAGAGTATGGGTGCTGGCAGTGTGGCTGGGGGTGGAGTGACGGAGTAGGGGTGCTGGCAGTGTGGCTGGAGGTGGAGTGACCGAGTAGGGGTTCTGGCAGTGTGGCTGGGGGTGGAGTGACGGAGTAGGGGTGCTGCCAGTGTGGCTGGGGGTGGAATGACGGAGTAGGGGTGATGGCAGTGTGGCTGGGGGTGGAGTGACGGAGTAGGGGTGCTGGCAGTGTGGCTGGGGGTGGAGTGACGGAGTAGGGGTGACGGCAGTGTGGCTGGGGGTGCAGTGACGGAGTAGGGGTTCTGGCAGTGTGGGGTGGAGTGACGGAGTAGGGGTGCTGGCAGTGTGGCTGGGGGTGGAGTGACGGAGTAGGGGTGCTGGCAGTGTGGCTGGAGGTGGAGTGACGGAGTAGGGGTGCTGGCAGTGTGGCTGGGGGTTGAGTGACGGAGTAGGGGTGCTGGCAGTGTGGCTGGGGGTGGAGTGACGGAGTAGGGGTGCTGGCAGTGTGGCTGGGGGTTGAGTGACGGAGTAGGGGTTCTGGCAGTGTGGCGGGGGGTGGGGTGGGGTCACGGAGTAGGGGTGCTGGCAGTGTGGCTGGGGGTGGAGTGACGGAGTAGGAGTGCTGGCAGTGTGGCTGGGGGTGGAGTGACGGAGTAGGGGTGCTGGCAGGGTGGCTGGGGGTGGAGTGACGGAGTAGGGGTGCTGGCAGTGTGGCTTGGGGTGGAGTGACGGAGTAGGGGTGCTGGCAGGGTGGCTGGGGGTGGAGTGACGGAGTAGGGGTGCTGGCAGTGTGGCTGGGGGTGGAGTGACGGAGTAGGGTTGCTGGCAGTGTGGCTGAGGGTGGAGTGACGGAGTAGGGGTGCTGGCAGTGTGGCTGGGGGTTGAGTGACGGAGTAGGGGTGCTGGCAGTGTGGCTGGAGGTGGAGTGACGGAGTAGGGGTGCTGGCAGTGTGGCTGGGGGTTGAGTGACGGAGTAGGGGTTCTGGCAGTGTGGCGGGGGGTGGGGTGGGGTGACGGAGTAGGGGTGCTGGCAGTGTGGCTGGGGGTTGAGTGACGGAGTAGGGGTGCTGGCAGTGTGGCTGGAGGTGGAGTGACGGAGTAGGGGTGCTGGCAGTGTGGCTGGGGGTGGAGTGACGGAGTAGGGGTTCTGGCAGTGTGGCGGGGGGTGGGGTGGGGTGACGGAGTAGGGGTGCTGGCAGTGTGACTGGGGGTGGAGTGACGGAGTAGGGGTGCTGGCAGTGTGGCTGGGGGTGGAGTGACGGAGTAGGGGTGCTGTCAGTGTGGCTGGGGGTGGAGTGACGGAGTAGGGGTGCTGGCAGTGTGGCTGGGGGTGGAGTGACGGAGTATGGGTGCTGGCAGTGTGGCTGGGGGTGGAGTGACGGAGTAGGGGTGCTGGCAGTGTGGCTGGGGGTGGAGCGACGGAGTATGGGTCCTGGCAGGGTGGCTGGAGGTGGAGTGACGGAGTAGGGGTGCTGGCAGTGTGGCTGGGGGTGGAGTGACGGAGTAGGGGTGCTGGCAGTGTGGCTGGGGGTGGGGTGACGGAGTAGGGGTGCTGGCAGTGTGGCTGGAGGTGGAGTGACGGAGTAGGGGTGCTGGCAGTGTGGCTGGGGGTGGGTGGGGTGACGGAGTAGGGGTTCTGGCAGTGTGGCTGGAGGTGGAGTGACGGAGTAGGGGTGCTGGCAGTGTGGCTGGGGGTGGGTGGGGTGACGGAGTAGGGGTGCTGGCAGTGTGGCTGGGGGTGGAGTGACGGAGTAGGGGTGCTGGCAGTGTGGCTGGGGGTGGAGTGACGGAGTATGGGTGCTGGCAGGGTGGCTGGAGGTGGAGTGACGGAGTAGGGGTGCTGGCAGTGTGGCTGGGGGTGGGGTGACGGAGTAGGGGTGCTGGCAGTGTGGCTGGGGGTGGGGTGACGGAGTAGGGGTGCTGGCAGTGTGGCTGGGGGTGGAGTGACGGAGTAGGGGTGCTGGCAGTGTGGCTGGAGGTGGAGTGACGGAGTAGGGGTGCTGGCAGTGTGGCTGGGGGTGGGGTGACGGAGTAGGGGTGCTGGCAGTGTGGCTGGGGGTGGGGTGACGGAGTAGGGGTGCTGGCAGTGTGGCTGGGGGTGGAGTGACGGAGTAGGGGTGCTGGCAGTGTGGCTGGAGGTGGAGTGACGGAGTAGGGGTGCTGGCAGTGTGGCTGGGGGTGGAGTGACGGAGTAGGGGTGCTGGCAGTGTGGCTGGGGGTGGAGTGACGGAGCAGGGGTGCTGGCAGTGTGGCTGGGGGTGGGGTGACGGAGTAGGGGTGCTGGCAGTGTGGCTGGGGGTGGAGTGACGGAGTAGGGGTGCTGGCAGTGTGGCTGGGGGTGGGGTGACGGAGTAGGGGTGCTGGCAGTGTGGCTGGAGGTGGAGTGACGGAGTAAAGGTTCTGGCAGTGTGGGGTGGAGTGACGGAGTAGGGGTGCTGGCAGTGTGGCTGGGGGTGGAGTGACGGAGTAGGGGTGATGGCAGTGTGGCTGGGGGTGGAGTGACGGAGTAGGGGTGCTGGCAGTGTGGCTGGGGGTGGAGTGACGGAGTAGGGGTGCTGGCAGTGTGGCTGGGGGTGGAGTGACGGAGTAGGGGTGCTGGCAGTGTGGCTGGGGGTGGAGTGACGGAGTAGGGGTTCTGGCAGTGTGGCGGGGGGTGGGGTGGGGTGACGGAGTAGGGGTGCTGGCAGTGTGGCTGGGGGTGGAGTGACGGAGTAGGAGTGCTGGCAGTGTGGCTGGGGGTGGAGTGACGGAGTAGGGGTGCTGGCAGTGTGGCTGGGGGTGGAGTGACGGAGTAGGGGTTCTGGCAGTGTGGCGGGGGGTGGGGTGGGGTGACGGAGTAGGGGTGCTGGCAGTGTGGCTGGGGGTGGAGTGACGGAGTAGGAGTGCTGGCAGTGTGGCTGGGGGTGGGGTGACGGAGTAGGAGTGCTGCCAGTGTGGCTGGGGGTGGGGTGCTGGATGTGGCTGGAGAATGTTCATGGAATGATAGTGTATGCTCAAAGCTGTATGCGTCCCAGGATGTTTGCTTGTCTGCTGATGATGGGATGGGCGGAATCGTCGGGGATCTGGGCTCGGGGGGTCGTATATAGTAGGGCTATACTGGGAAGTAAGGTACAAGTGAAACGAATTGTTGGTGTTTTAGGTAGCTTCCGTGCACATGAAGGCTGTACTGTTCAATGTTCAAGACGCAGACCGGGGCAATGCATAATGGCGTTGGATAAAACCTGCCCCAGATGCAGATATCGGGGGCGCGAGCCCATAACCTGAAGCTCTCCCGGCGACCCAATCGACGACGGGAAAGTTAACAGGGCAACGCGGGTTGGGAGGCTGGGGTTGGGGCGGCATAAAGTAAGAAGTAAGGTAGGGGGTGGAGTGGGATGGTCGAGCCGTGTCTCCGGCGGTAACCCCTTACTCTTTTCGAAGGAGGATATGGGATTTTTATCCCGCGTTTTGTCGCCACATTGGCACAGTGGAGACCGAGAACCCGCAGCCTGGGCTGGCAGGACTCACCACCACGGTAGCCTGGAGGCCCGGGGTATCTCGCTGGGTGAGCGACCCTGCATATGGCACTACATCATACGCGATATGGAACTCCAGAATGCCACCTTGATATAATGATATGATAGTAGATGTTTTTGCTTGAGATGTGGCGCTCCCCGCGGATCTGTTCTGTCGACGACGGTCTCTCGGCGTGACAGGCACCAGGGAACTCCAGCTGTCAGCAAAGTGCATACTCTTGTTCTACCCCACCCCGTCATAGTCAGGAAAACTGTAGCACGAAATGTGAATAACGAAGGTATTTTCTGTGATGTGTGTCTTCCGGTACCACAGGCGAGGTGAGGGGTGACTAGGGCGGGGAGTGGTTGGGGTGAGGGGGCGGCGATGGCATCAGGGCCAGGAGGGGTGAGGGGGGTGGTGGGGACGAGGGGTATTAGGGCGGAGAGGGGTGGGAGAGATTAGGGCGGGGAGTGGTGGAGGTGGGAGGTGGTGGATGTTATGGCCGGGAGTGGAGGGGGTGAATCGGCGACGGGGGGTGGTGCGGGGGGTGATTAGGGCGGTACCCCCCGGTGGGTAGTGATGTGGCCACGATCACTGCGTTCCGTGCAGGCAGCGGTGAGCATTGCTGACAACACAAGGGACAGAGGAACCGGCACCAGGAAGTAGGGGCAGTGGCGGGGGGGGGGGGGGGGGGAGGGGCAGCCATGCCTGTCCTCGGCTGGCGTTAAGGCCCCGTGAGAGCGTTTGGCACTGCTGAGCACACCACTTATTTGTATCATTTTGTCAATGACTAGAATTATTTCCTTGAGCATTCTCGCATTGAGGCCCCCTCTAGAGCTCTCTACCACCCTCCGCGGCTGGGGCCAAACCCACGACACTCCATGTTTTATACTGGATGGCAGTTCCCAAGTGCATAACTAGATCAAGAACTAGGGGCAGGTACAGTCTGCTCCCTGTACCTATTTCTCAACCATTTTCCTCGTTGTTGCAACAAGAATCGCTGTAAACAATAGTGTTTTCATGGGTTAACACCTGTAACAAGTGTGTTAATGGGTTAACACCTGTATCAATAGTATGTTCATGGGTTAACACCTGTAACAATAGTGTTTTCATTGGTCAACACCTGTAACAATAGTGTGTTCATGGGTTAACACCTGTAACAATAGTGTGTTCATGGGTTAACACCTGTACCAATAGTGTGTTCATGGGTTAACACCTGTACGAATAGTATGTTCATGGGTTAACACCTGTAACAATAGTGTGTTCATGGGTTAACACCAATAGTGTGTTCATGGGTAACACCTGTAACAATAGTGTGTTCATGGGTTAACACATGTAGCAATAGTATGTTCATGGGTTAACACCTGTAACAATAGTGTGTTCATGGGTTAAAACATGTAGCAATAGTGTGTTTATGGGTTAACACCTGTAACAATAGTATGTTCATGGGTTAACACCTGTAACAATAGTGTGTTCATGGGTTAACACCTGTAACAATAGTGTGTTCATGGGTTAACACCTGTAACAATAGTGTGTTCATGGGTTAACACATGTAGCAATAGTGTGTTCATGGGTTAGCACCTGTAACAATAGTGTGTTCATGGGTTAACACCTGTAACAATAGTGTGGCAAGACCTCCCAGGGCAGGGAGAGGTGTCAGAGGAGAGGGGTGGGGGAGGGGGGGCCGGGAGAGGGGTCAGAGGAGGGGGGGGGCAGGGAGAGGGGTCAGAGGAGAGGCGCCGGGGAAGGGGGTCAGGGAGAGGGGTCAGAGGAGGGGGTGGGGGAAGGGGGAGGGGTCAGAGGAGAGGGGCCGGGGGGGGGGGGGCAGGGGAAGGGGTCAGAGGAGAGGGGCCGGGGGAGAGGTGGCTAGTTGTTATTGAACACATCCCGCTCTAATACACCCTACCAGGCGGTCTCCCTGAATAGAAGTTTCGTCCGACCTCCGCTGAGTGGTGACAGGGATAACTAGCACTGAGCCAAATATCGACTCCTTGAATAATTGATTGTCAGAGAAGCTATTACCAATTAGTCTTAAGCTCCCGTAACACATGTTCGGGACCCGTAGGGTCGTGCCCGCTTTATACAGCCGCAGCCCACCTCTCAATGTATTGAAGAGACCCCTCTAGAGCTCTCTACCACCCTCCGCGGCTGGGGCCAAACGCACGACACGCCATCTACCACTAGGGCATCTGTCGATTTCCCCCTCGCCGGTGGGGTTGTAGCAGGGGGGGGGGGGGGGTGCCGCCGGGTTCTGAAAACAGCTACTGGACTGCATGAAGACCGCCCGGCGGCGGGATTCCAACCCCACCTGTGGTGTCTGGAGCCCCTTGGTCCTTTCATCTCACTGCCCCGGGAGACTCGTTACCCCGGTTTAACCCACGTGACCACGGTGGACGGGACTATCCCTCACCGATCCGTCGTCCGTAATCGGGAAAATATCCCCGGTTGGTAAAAATCGAATATGTGTGAAAAAACTATATGCTTACGTCAGCATAGTCATCACGCCGGGCCCAGCCGACAAGTTACGTCTGTCTGGTGACTTTGGCGACGCTCCACAGATTGGGGTGAACCATGTGTAGAGGTCACACGTGGCCTGGGGGCCGGCGCGACAGCTCAGAGCCTAAAGGCACGTGGGTCGGTCGTTCGAGCCCTGCTGTGGCCATGTCTGTGTGGTCGCAGGATAAAGATCCCATCTCTTTTTTCGTAAAGAGTAGGGGGTTACTGTCGGGGACATGGCTCCACTCTCCCTTCCTCCTCTTATTGACGCGATATGACCAAAAGTGGTTAAAGCGTCCTGAATAACCAAACCAAACCCCACGTGGCCTGGTATGTGGCGCCTTCGACAATTGTTTGTTCTGCTAGGCCAGCCCAAGCCACCGGTGCCGGGTTCGATTACCGCCTGTGTAAAAATGTCTGTGCAGAATAAAGATACCACGTCTTTCTTCGCAAAGACTGAGGGGCTACTCCCCGAAACATGGCTCATCTCTCTCCGTTGAACCTTCTCCCGTGTCACGACATGACCTACTGTGGTTAAAACGTCATACTAACAACCATGGTTGACATGATTTAACAGTGTTTTGTGTTTTGAAAAAACACTTTTAATTAAATGTTTTCGTCTATCATTTCTATACGTGAAAACGTTATATTTAATATCTTAACGGGTGGCAAAATACTTACTTGTCATAAACGGGTGCACGAAAACATAATTTTGCACCTGTATATTATTATATTTGGTTAGCTGAGCAGTGGTTTAAGGTGACATACATGCCATGGTCCTGTTCTACCACGCAGTACACCCTGCATTAATGCCGCTTGTTTTCCACCGTCTCTGGCTCTTCAGGTTTCTACCATTCTCTGGAACACCCGGCGTTATGAGACTACTAAGAAGATGAGTTTCTATTATTGAGAGCGATTACAAAGTCGATAAGCGATGGCCGTGCCCTCTCGTGGTGTTCTGAGAGGCGTGGTCAATATCAACCGAGGTCAACGACCTTACACATACATGGCTCTCCACCATGTGGTCAACGCTACCCTAAGGGATAATTGCCTATTGTCGACATGTCCTTTAACTACCGTGGTAAGCCGCAGACCCCAGTCCCGGTTAGGGCAACAGGGAGGTCTTCATACGCAGTGTACAATAGTGCGAGGAGGGATACCTCTGGGCGTATGGTGTCTTCAAGCATATTGTAAAATTGCGTGAGGAGAACGACTTATTTGGTAAAAAATACTTTAGTTCATGCATAATGTTTGCATGGTCAACGCCAAGTCTACGCATCACGTACGGTGAAAGAAGACTCGATGGCAAATTATTTTATTTGCATCGTGCACAATATACTTAACGAGGAGAAAGGCCAGTTTTTTATATTTTTTATATAAGCTTTATTTCTTTATAGAGGTTTGCAACAACGTGCAAAACATGTGAATGCTCACCTCTTGGTAAATGTACAAAAGTGATGAAGCCTGGAAAAAATATACATGTTATTGATGAACAGATTTCCTTATTTATATTCAAAAACGCTTGCTGTCGAGTATGTAAGTATGGATTAATTCAAACAGTTCAACATTACATTCATACGGGAGGAGGTCACTTCCATACAAGAGTATTAAATCGAGATCATTGGTGTCGCGTTTTGACAAAGGTGGTAGAGTTATATGCAAGTTTGAATCCGAGAAAAGTGGACCCATCGCTCCCAATAGCCTGTCAAAGTCAATAAAATTAAATTTCTTGCGATGGGAGTTTAGAGCACTGAGTCCCATCCTCATGCGGGCATGCTGCACCGAACCGCGGTTATTGGTGATATCATACAGTTTGTTATGTTTGTAAGGATGGGAGCGTTTAAGCTTGGTTCTGAATGCATCATGGGTAACTAAATGTTTCGTATCGCTTGGGAGAGAGTTCCAAAGACTGGACGCATACCAGAAAAACGATTGTTTGACATAAGTCTTGGTGGTCCTAGGAATGGCGAGATCGTTTGAGTTGCGCAAGAAATGTGAAGAGACATCTCTGACAAAGGGCGGCAATAGGCTTCGGAGATATGGTGGGGTTGAGCCATGAATTATTTTGTGCAGATGGCAGAGAGCAAAGTATCGACGTCGAATGGACATAGGTTCGATTCCCGTTTCATGGAGCAACTTTTCCTGAGATGTATGACGATAGGCGTTCGTGACGCCAAGTAGACAGTGGCGCTGGACCTGTTCGAGCAAGTTCGCCTGATCTTTTGTCAAGTTCCCTGCATAGACAGCGCAGCTATATTCCAGCTGGGGTCTTACATAGGATTTGTACATGAGCAGCTTAGTCTTTCTATCAACAGTTCGAGATATTTTTCTCAAGAGATTCGCAGCCCTTGAAGCTTTGGCAGTTACTTCCATAATATGCTTCCCCCATGACATGGTATCGGTTAGCCACATGCCTAAGTGGCAGTGGCTAGACACTCGCTCAATGGGGGTTCCGTCGAAGAGTAAAGCAATGTCAGTCGGTGTGTCAATCTTTTTGCTTATTAGCATGTATTTAGTTTTACTAGCATTGAACTGAACACGCCACTGAGCTCCCCAAGTTGCAATGCGACGCAAGTCTTCGTTAACCAGGTCTACATCAGCCGGGGTCTGAAGCGCCTTGAGTAAAGAAGTGTCGTCTGCGAATAGGAATGGGTCAGACTTCAAATCGTCCACGAGATCGTTAGAAAGGCCAGTTAACAAGTTATTCTAAGTGTCACAATGCACAATATGCCATTGCCAAACGAGGAGAAAGACCAGTTAACAAGTTATTCTAAGTGTCACAATGCACAATATGCCATTGCCAAACGAGGAGAAAGACCAGTTAACAAATCATCTAATTGTCACCATGCCTAATATACCATTGCCAAACGAGAAGAAGGACCAGTTAACAAATGATTCTAATTGTCACAATGCACAATATACCTTAGCGCAAGCCGAAGGAAAGCTTATCTCCCAGTGTTTTCAGTTGTCTTCGCGCACAATATGCCACAGCGCTACCAGCCGACGGGGGACAATGATCGTTGATGGTTGGCCAATGAGTCTAGACGTCTCAGTTAACATAGGGGCGGGACGACCGTTATCAAGAATTCGTTAACGAGGCGAAAAATCGAGGCATCGTCCCGTGGCGCTTCCGAACTTCCTGCTCACACGTGTTCGCGACGCTGACTCCACGCTTCAACACCAGGTACCGATAGAAATAGACCGACAAAAACATACTTCTCATCGCGGATAATTGTGGATGTGATCGGGGTCGACGGTCGACATGTCCCTTCCCGACAGTTTTGCTGTTGGCAGTGTTCGCGTAGGCCGTCATGATAGACCAGATTAAGCCAATGTGAAGTTGGACGGAGGCGGATAAATCCAACTACACTGGGAAAAGGCAGCAGGGGTACCGAAGCCTCGGATGTGCCCGAGGGTGCGTTTCGGCGAGAGAGCGCTCGGCGGAGTCGTATAAGATGTCCGTAGGAGCGGAGGCATATTGTCATAATGATGGTTATTAACACGGTCTCCAGGGCGACAGTCAACGACTGCTGATAAATAAATGTTATTTATTGCGAGGGAATATGGGAGTAAAACGACCCACTCCCACCCCACACTCGCCGCTCTATCTATCCCGCACCACCCATAGTAAGAAAGGCAGTGCGTCCTTTATCACCGTTCCGGATATACTTGAGGATTTACCACTGGCCACTCCAGTTGGTGTGGGTTACTGGGAGCCACTTAAGCTCCGCTCTAGGCTGTGTAGGCTCCCGGGAGAGACTGGAGCACTGCTCTAGGATGGGTGAGCTTCCAGGGGCAGCTGGAGCCCTGATATAGGTTGGGTAAGCCCCCTGGAGCCACTGGGGCGCTGCTCTAGGCTGGGTAAGCTCCCGGGAGCGACTAGATCACTACTCTAGGTTGGCTAGACTCCCGGGAGCGACTGAAGCACTGCTCTAGGTTGGCTAGACTCCCGGGAGCGACTGAAGCACTGCTCTAGGCTGGCTAGACTCCCGGGAGCGACTGAAGCACTGCTGTAGGTTGGCTAGACTCCCGGGAGCGACTGAAGCACTGCTCTAGGCTGGCTAGACTCCCGGGAGCGACTGAAGCACTACTCTAGGTTGGCTAGACTCCCGGGAGCGACTGAAGCACTGCTCTAGGCTGGCTAGACTCCCGGGAGCGACTGAAGCACTGCTCTAGGCTGGGTAAGCTCCCGGGAGCGACTAAAGCACGGCTCTAGGCTGGGTAAGCTCCCGGGAGCCACTGGAGCACTGCTCTAGGTTGGCTAGACTCCCGGGAGCGCCTGGAGCACTGCTCTAGGCTGGCTAAGCTCCCGGGAGCCACTGGAGCACTGTTCTAGGCTGGCTAGCCCCTGACTAACCGGCGAGACTCCCTGGGGCAAGGAGAGTGCCGTTGTAGGTTCGTGGAGCGGTGCCAGGAGAGATGTCGAGGGGGTTGGCAGGTGTCCGTAGGGTTTCTCTAGGGTGTCTGCAGCAGATAGACCCTTGCCAAGGTCCGCCAAGCTTGCCACTAAATGTGGTGTGATTGTCTTCAGTGATAAGCAGGCAGGCCTGTTCCCCTTGCCTCGGAGTGGTGATGTGGTGTGAGGGGTGGGAGGTAGTGGGAGAGGGATGTGAGGGCCACTACTGCTTAGGAAGTGGGTCTACGTGCCGCCACGTTTCTCATAATGACCCCTCCATCCCCCCTCCCCCCCCTTCGCTAGTCACCCCCACCTATTACATCGCCCCTCTGACCGCCAGGGTCGTCAACCCGCATTCCCCGCCTCCCGACCTTACCGCGTTTAGGCAACTGTTCGTGTCCGCCTGACGACTGAGACCGTGACGATCTCTGCCCGCTGGAGCCGATCCCCAACACCTCCCCCCTCCCCCCCCCCCCCACGGCCCACAACACCCACCACCCGTCACCCAAGCAGCGACCCCAACCAGAGACAGTGCACCCCGCCATCGCCCCCCCCCTTCCCCCACTTCTTCCTCCGGAGCGCCACCTGACAGGAGAGTGAACGGTATCCCATGGCGGACCCCGCCACCTATCGGCAGATGTAGTGGTTGCCACGTGAGTTTTACTCCCGAAATGAGCTATCGCGGCGTGTTGTTTTGTCAGATAACAAACCGTCAGTGCCGTCTGCGGCCAATGTGGGGCGCTACCATCGCCGAACCCGGCCTTTTGCCCAAATTAGGGCCTCGCCCACAAATCCACTATGCATAGGAATGCCCTACTTGTCATTACATTAGTAGCCACTTGCCCGTTATTTGGCAAGTCCTCTGTTTTTCGGCCGCTGGGCAATGTGCGAATGAATGTGTGAGCATTATGTACCGCCATAGCAAATCAGTGCATGGAATCACAGATCGAGCCCCCCCCCCCCCTCCCCACACACACACACACTGATTTACCGGCTGAAATAACGTAGTACCAGGTAATACTTATGTCAATTATGTCTGGCCGTTCTGGGAAAAGTCCCACAAACAATCCAGTAGTGGGATATTTCTTTTCTGCTAAGTGGCGGATAACTGAGGTAAAATAGGGTTGATTTGTCCATTAGAAGGTTAAATTAAAGTTAATGGTGCTTTTATGAAAAAAAACTGACGCATTGAAACGCCAAGTATAACGTTGAAAGCCGCGTAGCTCAGTCGGTAAAGCATTTTCCTTGTTATATAGGGTCGTGCGTTCAATTCCAGAGGGGTGCAATTATTTGCTTCACTCTACTTGGTGCGACAGCCGCATTCCCTGATAACATGGGTAGTCCTCCCAACGGTCATTGCATGTTTGGTTGTTTGGTTGCAGTCCCCCTTCCTCCTGACTTCATCTTCAACAAAGAAAACCCGAGATTGACTCATTCAAGAGTCATTCCATACGTTCAATCGTCTAATTAGACTGGAGCAAAATGTTGTTGAAACAGTTAGTAAAGAAGGATGGATGTTTTGTGGGGTTAATATGGAGAAGAAGAATTATTGCCACATTGGTCCCTTAATGCAATAAGATATGTGCCTAATTCCACATACCCAGTATAATACCTCCACATGCTCCGATCATTACAAACCGGGCAAAATATGTTAACACGGGATTCGGTAATGCTGGTCTGCACACGTTTTCCCGTATCTATCATATGGGTAGGCCTAATGGCCAAGAGTGTTCGGGTCATAACACTCACCATGCTCGCAATAAAATAAAATAGTAAATCTATAGACTGACATGTCAAAGAAGAACGATCCTGGCTAACGTGGAAAGCGAGTTAAAATTTTCGGGGAGCTTCCATGTGAATTGACCGTCGTTACAGGCGGGAAGCACCCCACTTTTTCATATAAACTAGCTCCAATACTAGCTCCAAAAGACCGTCTTTTCTGCATGTACTTACTCCAGAACACACACCCTTTTCGCATGGCAATACAATCTTATTCAGTTATATCGCTTACTGGCCAGGTCTTTGCCAACAATATTTTGGTAACATTGTGCTTAAGTCGCTATACAGCGGACACTCTAACAAAAAAAAAACGATTCACGCAGTTAGTGTTTGCAGGCACAGCCTCGTTTTGGCGTCAATATGGCGATTCCGTGAATAAGGCGGATGAGACCGTTCCGCCCGAGAACCTTTCGCTATGCAGAATTGGGACATGGTCCCTGCTGTGCTTCAGTATTGAAGAGATTTATCCAGTTTCCAATGCTTTATTGCAGACTGCACAATGCTACATTCACAGCGGTGACGCATTTCCTATTTGGGTGCGCTCCTGTAACACTTTTAGGTAGCCCACCAATATATATATAAGAATATGACAGTCCCCGAGAAAGGGAATGATAGTTACTTCCTAGAATCAGGTGTTCTTGGAAGGAATGATCTGGGGGCGAGGATGACACTGGTACGATGGTGTGAAGCTGACTTCCACGGTGAAATATACCTTTAAGATTTGAGACAACTTTCTTAAGCAAAAAACAAGGAGTTACACATGTGATATCACATATGGCTGAAACGTGAACATAACTAAAACATAATTTTGAGGTTCTATGTGAAAAGTGTCTCTAACAAAGGCCAAACAAAGGTAACGCAGCAATGTCAGCTGCTGTAACAAACCAAGACTGATGTGGTGCTAATTAACCAGGTCACCACTTCCGGTCTCTGTGGTATCACTGGTGGACTCCCCAGAAGGGCGCTTGTCACCCACATCTACTCCGTCAATTCAAGAATTTGATCTGGTTACGATTATTACATACTGAAATTGAAGGTAATTTTTCTGGCGCTCTGTCCATGCTGACCTCACAGACATACTTATGACATACACGACTTCGCAATTATACGCCATCGGAGAAAAATTGAGACTGGCGCAAAGAGTTATGGGAAATATTTTGGTGTTATCTTCACTTTCTCTATGGAGATCAATACCATATTTCCACTTTATTGGCAAGGCATGTATAAAATTAATGAGCATAGCTAACTTACATTCAGACTTTTCCGTTACATAGATGACACTATTTCATGTTTAAATGTCTACAAAATACGTTGTCAGGCGATGACGCCATCGTCACATCTCGCAAAAACCAAAATAATACCCAAAATGCATTGCATATGCACTGGCGCCTCACGGTGGCAAAATTGGAACTACGATTAGCGAAGTGGTCTATGCATTGCTATCCGCGTGAGCCTAAAGTGAGGCCAGCAGGGGAGGGCCGCCATTACAGATATGGCGCCTGGCAGAACATAAGCAAAGATATTAGTACACCAAATATCTTGACGTAAGCTAGCATGGAGAGCCGAGCATTGGCTGTGGGCGAGACATGCTCTGTGATCCCCCGGGGATATGGCGGTTACCTTGTCTGCCCCTTTGTCTCCACCAAACGCCCGCTATTCTATTCAGACAAATACTATCGTGAAAACTGCTTTTTATATTTTTCACACAGTTCGTCTGTTGGTTTTGCAGGTCTTTCGTTAGTGTTGTTGGCTCGACGGGGAGTCACTCTGTTTAGATGAGGTTCTCGCTGAGTGGTTATTTTTTGTTAAATATCTTCTCGAGATTGCTGTCATTTGGCCGAGGATGGCGTGCGCCCGGTGGCTGTCGCCAATTGACCCCGCTCCCCGTACCCCCCCCCCCCTCCTCCTTACTCTCCCCGGCCCCCGCCCGCCCCGGAAACCCCATTGGCCGCCCCGGGGGAGGGGGGGGGGTGCACGGGTGGATGCACGGGGCGCGCCCCACCCCAGCGGGAGATGATTGGGGGCGCCACCCTCCTTGGCGGCGGGGTAATTTCCCGGCAACGCTGCGTCATTTCCTCGGCGCAAGTTATTAGAGGGCGGCGGCTCTCTCGCCCGGTCACGTCTCGCTTCCCTTTCTTCGATATATATCTGCGCTTGTGGGGGGGGGGGAGGGAAATTTGTGGGGTGGTGGACGGCTCGGGGAGAGTGGAGAGGGTGAATGTCCGGAGCCGGATTCTATGGGGGTATAGTTGCGCAACCGCCGTACCGTCGTATATTGTATGACTGTGTACTTCTTGTCCTCGTCGTCCTCTGTACGCCTTGTCGTTGTCGTACCATCGTTCTCTGTACGTCATGTCCCTGTCGTACCGTCGTCCTGGATTCGTGTTGTTCATGTCGTACCGTCGCCCTCTGTACGCCATGTCCCTGTCGTACCGTCGTCCTGTGTTCGTCTTGTCCCCGTCATACCGTCATCCTCTGTACGTCTTGTCGCCCTCTGTACGGTCGTCCTCTGTACGCCTTGTCCCCACCACACCGTCGTCCTGTGTACGCCTTGTCCCCGTCATACCGTCATCCTCTGTACGTCTTGTCGCCCTCTGTACGGTCGTCCTGTGCACGCCTTGTCACCGTCACGTAAATATGGCTTGTTTGTTTCGTTCGTCGTACCATCCTGCTACCTTTCTCACCAGTTATCCGGCAGGAGGGGGGCGGACAGGGGGGGGGGGAGAGGGAGGGAGGGTATGACTGGCCAGATATCCTGTCGTCCGTCGTTACCCTGACACTCGCTCAGACAACCCGTGTCCCCATATCCCTCACCCCACCACCTCCACGCACTCCCGTCCACGGCTTCCGCCGCCCGCTGGACAGGTCACATTCACACCGTGAGCCTGTCACGGTGACGAGGGCGAGGGCTGCGTTCTTTAACCACCCTCCTCGGTCAGGCTCCGTAGTGTCACGCGCTGAGAGCCTGCGACGGGAACCGGGATGGGACAGGGCGGACAGGGTGGGGAGAGGGAGGACGGGTGGGAACAGGAAGGACTTGGTGGGGCAGAGTGGACAGGGGTGGGGACAGGAAGGACTTGATGGGGCAGGGAGGACAGGGGTGGAGACATGAAGGACTTGGTGGGGCAGGGAGGACAGGGGTGGGGACATGAAGGACTTGGTGGGGCAGGGAGGACAGGGGTGGGGACAGGAAGGACTGGGTGGGGCAGGGAGGACAGTGGTGCGGACAGGAAGGACATGATGGGGCAGGGAGGACGGGGATGGGAACAAGAAGGACAGGGGTGGAGACAGGGTCGACAGGGGTGGGGTCAGGAAGGACTTGGTGGGGCAGGCACGACAGGGGTGGGGAAAGGAAGGACTTAGTGGGGCAGGAAGAAAAGGGGTGGGGACAAGAAGGATAGGGGTGGGGACAGGAAGGACTTGTTGGGGCAGGGCGGACAGGGGTGGGGACAGGAAAGAATTGGTGGGGCAGGAAGGAAAGGGGTGGGGACAGGAAGGACTGGGTGGGGCAGGGAGGATAGGGGTGGGGACAGGAAGGAAAGGGGTGGGGGCAGGAAGGACCTGGTGGGGCAGGGAGGAAAGGGGTGCGGACAGGAAGGAAAGGAGTGGGGACAGGAAGGACTTGTTGGGGCAGGGCGGACAGGGGTGGGGACAGGAAGGAATTGGTGGGGCAGGAAGGAAAAGGGTGGGGACAGGAAGGAAAGGGGTGGGGGCAGGAAGGACTGGGTGGGGCAGGGAGGAAAGGGGTGCGGACAGGAAGGAAAGGAGTGGGGACAGGAAGGACTTGTTGGGGCAGGGCGGACAGGGGTGGGGACAGGAAGGAATTGGTGGGGCAGGAAGGAAAGGGGTGGGGACAGGAAGGACTGGGTGGGGCAGGGAGGATAGGGGTGGGGACAGGAAGGAAAGGGGTGGGGGCAGGAAGGACCTGGTGGGGCAGGGAGGAAAGGGGTGCGGACAGGAAGGAAAGGAGTGGGGACAGGAAGGACTTGTTGGGGCAGGGCGGACAGGGGTGGGGACAGGAAGGAATTGGTGGGGCAGGAAGGAAAAGGGTGGGGACAGGAAGGAAAGGGGTGGGGGCAGGAAGGACTGGGTGGGGCAGGGAGGAAAGGGGTGCGGACAGGAAGGAAAGGAGTGGGGACAGGAAGGACTTGTTGGGGCAGGGCGGACAGGGGTGGGGACAGGAAGGAATTGGTGGGGCAGGAAGGAAAGGGGTGGGGACAGGAAGGACTGGGTGGGGCAGGGAGGATAGGGGTGGGGACAGGAAGGAAAGGGGTGGGGGCAGGAAGGACCTGGTGGGGCAGGGAGGAAAGGGGTGCGGACAGGAAGGAAAGGAGTGGGGACAGGAAGGACTTGTTGGGGCAGGGCGGACAGGGGTGGGGACAGGAAGGAATTGGTGGGGCAGGAAGGAAAAGGGTGGGGACAGGAAGGAAAGGGGTGGGGGCAGGAAGGACTGGGTGGGGCAGGGAGGAAAGGGGTGCGGACAGGAAGGAAAGGAGTGGGGACAGGAAGGACTTGTTGGGGCAGGGCGGACAGGGGTGGGGACAGGAAAGAATTGGTGGGGCAGGAAGGAAAGGGGTGGGGACAGGAAGGACTGGGTGGGGCAGGGAGGATAGGGGTGGGGACAGGAAGGAAAGGGGTGGGGGCAGGAAGGACCTGGTGGGGCAGGGAGGAAAGGGGTGCGGACAGGAAGGAAAGGAGTGGGGACAGGAAGGACTTGTTGGGGCAGGGCGGACAGGGGTGGGGACAGGAAGGAATTGGTGGGGCAGGAAGGAAAAGGGTGGGGACAGGAAGGAAAGGGGTGGGGGCAGGAAGGACTGGGTGGGGCAGGGAGGAAAGGGGTGCGGACAGGAAGGAAAGGAGTGGGGACAGGAAGGACTTGTTGGGGCAGGGCGGACAGGGGTGGGGACAGGAAGGAATTGGTGGGGCAGGAAGGAAAAGGGTGGGGACAGGAAGGAAAGGGGTGGGGGCAGGAGGGACCTGGTGGGGCAGGGAGGACAGGGGTGGGGACAGGAAGGACTTTGTGGGGCAGGAGGGACAGGGGTGGGGACACGAAGGACTTGGTGGGGCAGGAGGGACAGGAGTGGGGACAGGAAGGACTTGGTGGGGCAGGGAGGACAGGGGTGGGGACAGGAAGGACTTGGTGGGGCATGTGTGTGAGAGTGGAGGTGAGGGGGATAAGGATGGGTGGGGCCAACAGGTGTACCCGCTGCAGTGGAACGACGGCACATTCCTTGGCGGCCACGGCGGGGGTGTGTGGATGGGGGGGGGGTCCACCCCGGGGGGGGGTCCACCCCGGGGGTTCCCATCAGACCCCATCAGACCCACAGCCCGGAAGCTTAGCTTCTTGGCCGCTGAAAGTCATCTCGTCACAGGGGAACAAGTGGCTGTATATGTTGTATCTGGGTGGCAGACACCTGCCACTGACGGCTATCCTCTGGCGAGGCAAGAGACCCCTGCCGCGGGGAGTCAATGACCTGGCCCAAAGCTATGGCCATCGATTCTCCTTGGCGCGCGCCAAAGATACTGCGCCTCCCATTATACCGGGGGCGGGCGTGAGAGGGGGAGGGGGGAGAGGGAGAGAGAGAGAGAGGGGGGGGGGGGACAGGGGAAGAGAGGGGGAGAGGGGTTATTGGCAAACCCAATATGGATCGGTTGGTTGCTTTCCGGCGACTGATCCCTTGGGTTTATCGGACCATGTGGAATTGTCCTCTTGCACCAGCAGTGGAAAAAAACTAGTTTTTTCCTCGCCAGCATTCGTAACCGGGAAGAAAAACAAAGACACAAAATGTTTTCGAAAAAAACATAAGCGTGGTTCATTCTCCCCCGGTAGGTGTCGGGGGTGGCGGCATTAACAACTGACGATTGGAGTCTTTTTATGCCTTGTTTTTATGCCTTGTCTCCGTGTCTCCGACCCTGTGTCACCGTAATTGTCAACTGCTCGGTTGATTGAATTCTTCCCTTCCCTTCAATTACACTTGAATTCCGCAAGGGAAGGGTTTTGTCGAGCCTGCCGCCGGCCTACGATACCATCGCACGTCGCACGCGATACCACCGCGCGTCGCTGGCGATACCATCGCACGTCGCCCACGATACCAGCGCACGTCGCCCACGATACCATCGCACGTCGCCCACGATACCAGCGCACGTCGCCCACGATACCACCGCGCGTCGCTCGCGATACCATAGCACGTCGCCCACGATACAACCGCGCGTCGCTGGCGATACCATCGCACTTCGCACGCGATACCACCGCATGTCGCGCGATACCATCGCACGTCGCCCACGATACCACCGCACGTCGCGCGCGATACCACCGCATGTCGCGCGCGATACCATCGCACGTCGCCCACGATACCACCGCACGTCGCGCGCGATACCACCGCATGTCGCGCGCGATACCATCGCACGTCGCCCACGATACCACCGCACGTCGCGCGCGATACCACCGCATGTCGCGCGCGATACCATCGCACGTCGCACACGATACCACCGCACGTCGGGAAGGGATACCACCGCGCGTCGCGCGCGATACCATCGCACGTCGCACACGATACCATCACACGTCGCGCGATACCATCACACCTCGCGCGATACCATCGCACGTTGCGCGATACCACCGCACGTCGCTTGCGATACCACCGCACGTCGCACGCGATACCATAGCACGTCGCGCGCGATACTATCGCACGTCGCTCGCGATACCACCGCGCGTCGCACACAATACAACCGCACGTCGCGCACGATACCTCCGCACATCGCACGCGATACCACCGCACGTCGCGCACGATACCACCGCACGTCGCGCACGATACCACCGCACGTCGCGCACCATACTACCCCAGGTCGCGCACGATACGTTCCGCCCGTCGCTCGCCCCTGCCGGCCCAATCGAGTCATCAACACCGCCGCGCACCCTAAGCTGGGGCTGGAAGAGCCCCGCCCCATGCCCCGCTTCCGTCTCTGGTCAAGTATTTGGAACGTGAGTAATCACAGACTCCATAACGACACAAACTCCCCTCGCTATCCCCTAACCAACCAACCAACCCGCCACTCAGAGCAGTAAGTAAGCAGTGCGCGGAGTATTAAGTCTTGCTGGGTGCCAATGTTGGTCACGTGGTGTCCCCGCCCTCGGACTGATCACTTCCGGCGCTAATGATACCATCTAAATGCATTAAATGTGTGATCCCTGCAGTCCGCATTACGAGGCTTAAACCCCACCTTCGTTAACTCCCTACGTCTTGCTTGCGTCACAGAGCCACGTCTTGCGGGTCATACATTGGGCCGGAGGGGGGGTGGGGGGGGGGGGGAGTTCTGGCTGGGTCTGCCGTGGGCTGACTGTAGGTCACATACCAATAGCCAGGGGGTCCTGGCTGGCTCTGTGGGTCACATACCTATGGAAACCTATGGCACCCGGTCGCCGGTACAACTAATCGACGTTGTGTATGGCGTTGTTTACCCACAATGCAATTCGGTATCAATTACACGTCGTTGTTAGCGATAATGTTTGTCCTATGGCGTGAATGACCTGCGTGGAATAATTTGTCGCTTGGGGGTTTCTCTTCCGTGGACCCTGTGAGATGGCTCTCCGTGCCTGTGACCCCTGTGAGATGGCTCTCAATGTTTGTGACCCCTGTGAGATGGCTCTCTATGTCTGTGACCCCTGTGAGGTGGCTCTCCATGTGTCTGACCCCTGTGAGATGGCTCTCCGTGTCTGTGACCCCTGTGAGATGCCTCTCTATGTCTGTGACCCCTGTGAGGTGGCTCTCCGTGTCTGTGGCCCCTGTGAGATGGCTCACCATGTCTGTGGCCCCTGTGAGATGGCTCTCCATGTCTGTGGCCGCTGTGAGATAGCTCTCCATGTCTGTGACCCCTGTGAGATGGCTCTCTATGTCTGGCCCCTGTGAGGTGGCTCTATGTCTGTGACCCCTGCCAGATGGCTCTCCGTGTCTGTGAGATGACTCTCCATGTCTGTGGCCCCTGTGAGGTGGCTCTTCATGCCTGTGACCCATGTGAGATGGCTCTCCATGTCTGTGGCCCATGTGAGGTGGCTCTCCATGTCTGTGGCCCCTGCGAGTTGGCTCTCTATATCTGTGACCCCTGTTAGATGGCTCTCCATGTATGTGACCCCTGTGAGATGGCTCTCCATGTCTGTGACCCCTGTGAGGTGGCTCTCCATGTCTGTGACCCCTGTGAGATGGCTCTCCGTGTCTGTGACCCCTGTGAGATGGCTCTCCATGTCTGAGATGAATCTCTCTGTCTGTGGCCCCTGTGAAGTTGCTCTCCCTGTCTGTTGCCCCTGTGAGATGGCTCTCAATGTCTGTGACCCTTGTGAGATGGCTCTGCGTGTCTGTGACCCCTGTGAGATGGCTCTCTATGTCTGTGACCCCTCAGATGGCTCTCTATGTCTGTGGCCCCTGTGAGATGGCTCTCTATGTCTGTGACCCCTGTGAGATGGCTCTCCGTGTCTGTGGCCCCTGTGAGATGGCTCTCTATGTCTGTGGCCCCTGTGAGATCGCTCTATGTCTGTGGCCCCTGTGCGATGGCTCTCCATGTCTGTGACCCCTGTGAGATGGCTCTCTATGTCTGTGACCCCTGTGAGCTGAATCTCCCTGTCTGTGGCCCCTGTGATGTGGCTCTATATGTCTGTGACCCCTGTGATCAGGTGATGTGAATGATACAAACATCAGAATACCGACTCCGCTTATTGCTCGTGTTACACGTTGTAGATTATGCATCCAGAACCACATTTAAAAGGATCTTTTGATGAAAACAAATGCAGTGTGATTGCAATGAGGCTGGTTGGCTGTCGGTCTTTCCACTACTGGTGGCCAAATAACAGCCGTCAGCATTTAGCAGTGACTCGGGTGTGCCAAAAACCCTTCCCTTGTTACCCAGGCGCCTGGTCGTCAACAGCCATCGCGTGGCTTATATTGCGCTGTTGATATGTGCTCGCGGGCGGCCTCCTTGAGTGCTCTGGCCCGGCTTGGGTTTGATTCCCCTGTAAATCGCTCACCGATACTCAAGAACCGCTCCAGTGCTTTCTCGCCAGTCGCTGGATCTGCTCCAGAAACGTGTCTCTTTACTTTTTGTCCACTCCCAGCTGAACAGTCGGCGTGGCGGTTTTAGGAGGGGGGAGAAGAACGGTGAGCTAGCTGTCTGTGCGAGGTGCGAAAGCTGTAACTCTCGCTGTATTCACCTTCAGGTGTAGTTCCCGGGAGAAGGCCACGGTGTCACAAAAGAACAGGGGAATAAACGAGTGTGGGGGTGGCGGTGGGCTTACGGCACGCAGCTGGACCTGGCGCCGTGGAAAACACCGTCCGGATAGATCAAACAGGGAATTTCGGAGCCGCCCCTTGGCTGACGTTGCTCCTTCCGGAGCGACTGGGATGCCGGCTCCGCCCGAATCTATTTTGCGGCTGCCTGGGAAGGACGATTTCGAATCTACCTGCTAGCTGTCGATATTGGTTTCGGACTGCCCGACTAACTGGCGCCTAGGGGGTCCAGGACTTGGTGTGAAGCCATTAGAGAAAGAGACTTCTTGGCTTTTCAGCGAAAGATGTTGGGAAGCGTAGAGGGATTTTTGTCTCAGGTGCTGCAGAAAGGATTATCTAAAATGAATGTGCCTCCTGGCGCAGGCCTTGGTTTAAACATATTTTTATTAAGCAATTGGAAATCAGGCAAAGCCTATACAAATTCCTCTTGGTGAGGTACGTAGTCACACAACTGTTGAGAATATAGAAATGTCAAAACTCGTGTAATATAAATTGTAGAACGATAAACTAGGTTAT
This sequence comes from Arenicola marina, assembly GCA_964019135.1. Lineage (NCBI taxonomy): Eukaryota > Metazoa > Annelida > Polychaeta > Arenicolidae > Arenicola > Arenicola marina. Next base: position 8,295,088 of record OZ025248.1, on the reverse strand, counting down.
CTAAACCAGGGTATCAGTAGTTGTGAACAAAAGGTAAAGTAACTAAATGATTACACACAGGGTCAGTCCGATATACAGCCATGTTATTAATTTTATATAATATGATTAGATATCAAAACGTTTACTCTTGGCTATAAACGCGTGGACCGCTACACAAATGTCAGCGTTTACATCAAACGGAAAATCAGGATTACCGTTTAAAATAGTCCCGATAGACACTGGAGCCGATAATCTTATTTGCCGCATGAGGGTATCCCGAATGTTACTGTAATGCTTACAAGAGAAAAAATAGTGAACTGCATCTTCCAGAGCTTCTCCACATGAACACAAGGGGCTATCAATTATATGCATATCATATAGATGCGATTTTAACAAGCTGCAATTCATCCTTATGCGAGCATGTATTATATTAATAGAGCGCGAACCCATTGCATAGAGTTTGGTCAGCCTTGTCTGATTTTGGGGCGTTATAGCTCGTTTGAAGGCATATATGTCGCTTAATTGTCTGGTATCGGCAGGTAGCTCATTCCACAGTCTTACTGTGCTGGGTAGAAAAGATTTATACATTACATTTAACCTTGTTTGAATCGATGTCATATTGAACGCATGGGCATTTCGTAGTTGGTACACAGTTCTGGTGTTAACAGATGGTGGTAGTAGGTTACACAGATAGGGCGGGGCCTTGTTGTAAAACATTTTGTGAAATAACATCAGTTTGGCTCGTTCCCTCCTTTTGGCAAGCGACTCCCACCCCAACTCGTTATAGATCTTGATATGGCTCGTGTACTTAATAGCGCCGCTTACCAAACGACCAGCCCTTAACTGTACCGACTCAAGTTTGTCGCTTTCATATTGAGTACATCCGTCCCATATAACACTCCCGTATTCTAAGGTTGGTCTAATAAATGCTTTATACATAATGTCTAGAGTCTTTCGAGACAGGCGATGACTCAAACGAGCTAGTAAATCAACACGTCTGCTTGCCTTGAGATACATTTCACTAATGTGAGACGACCAGGTTAATCTTGAGTTCAAGGTAACACCGAGATGTTTACATTCCTTAACGGATTCAATTTTACCATTGCCCATAGTAAGATCAGGCATCGTTGGACAATCTTTGTTTGATATTTCCATAGATTTGGTCTTAGACGCATTGAATTTAACGAACCATTTGGAAGCCCAGTTCTCCATTTTCTCCAGATCGCGTTGTAACATGGGTGTTGTATCTTCCATTTTATCTACGATGACAAATAAAGTTGTGTCATCCGCGAACAATCTTATGTTGGACTCGATACCGTCCGTTATGTCATTGATGTAGATTAAAAACAGGAGGGGTCCAAGAACCGAACCTTGAGGTACCCCAGCGTTGACCTGACCCCAATCTGACGTGGCCCCGTCGATAGTTACTCTCTGGTATCTGTCAGACAGGTAATCCTTAAACCAAGATAAGAGCTTGTCTCTTATACCAATATTTTTTAGTTTAGTAATTAACCCAGCGTGCCATACACGGTCGAATGCTTTTGAAATGTCACAGAAAACTATACGAACATCTTTTTTCTTATCAAGTGCCTCACACAGTAAGTGGTAGATATTAACAAGTTGATTTATCGTGCTGTCTCCAGGAATGAAACCAGACTGGAATTGCGATAAGATACTGTGATTCCGGAGGTAATTAAACATATACTTGAATATTACTCTCTCGAACAATTTCCCAACACAGCTAGGAAGGGAGACAGGCCTGTAGTTTTCCACATGATTACGGCTACCCTTTTTATGAATAGGGATCACGTTGCCCCTCTTCCACTGTTTGGGCACTGAACAAGATGCTAATGACAGATTGAACAGCCTGGCAAGTGGCTTGCTTATGCTTGAGCCAGCTTCCTTCAGCATCTTGGGACTGATGCCATCAAAACCACACGCTTTGTTTGTATCAATACATTTTAGTAAGTCGTCAACATCGCCTTCTGCTACAGTGATATCAGTGAGGCCTGGATAATTACCATGAAGATCTGCATCTGGCATGTCCGTTGAGACGTTCTCGAGTGTCGATTGAGCGACAAAGAAATTATTAAAAAGTTGGGCTTTGGCAGCACTCGAGGATTCACTTATATCACCGTGAGCGAGTGCCGGGTACGAATGTGCTTCTCGCAAACCTAATAATGCCTTTGAGATTGACCACCACTTCTTGGGAGAAATAGAACTGGATTGATGCAACGAACTTTCTAAAGTTTCCTCATATGTTTGTTTTGCTTTACGTACTTCAGAAATATATTTGTTACGAAGATTACGATATACAGACCAGTCGTCCGAAATGTTGGAATTTTTAGCTTTTTTATGACACCTATCTAGCCTTCTCTTCATGTTTCTTAAATTCTTACCATAGAAGGCTTTGTCGTTGGGGCGTATAGTGACAATCTTGTTAGGTATACATTCTCTGCAAATTGCCAGGAATTCATTAGACCATAAATTACATGCATCATCTGCATTTGAGGAAGAAAAACATTGGTCCCAGTTATATTTAGATAAGCGAATTCGAAATGACTTATAATCTGCTTTGTCATAATACCAGACTCTACGTTTGTAAGCCTTTCTCTTGACTGTACTAAAGTCCAAGTCACACGTGATTACACAGTGGTCACTGGTAGTTACTGGAGTGGTCACATGTACATTTCGAATCAGGCGCGGGGTACTACTGATAAACTGGTCCAAAATAGACTCACTAGTCTGAGTTATTCGAGTCGGCTCGTTTACATGTATGGTGAGATGGTTATTGTTGGCAAACACCTGCATATGAGCGTGGTGGTTCGGGTTAGTGATTTCGTCCGCATTTAAGTCACCTGTTATTATTATGTTACCAACGCTTGTACTTTTTGCATTATCTATGCTTATCTGCAAATTTTCCCAGAACGATATGTCGGAACTTGGTGGCCGATATACACAGCATAGCAAAAACTTGTTATTATCAGCTCTGATTTCTAGCCATATACTCTCAACGCCCTCAGCTTCCAAGTCCGTCCGGCGTGTCCCGTACAGATGGTCTGCAACCCAGATAGCAACACCGCCCCAACTGTTTACTCCCCTATCTCTGCGATAGACTCGTTGATAACCAGTTAAGTTAAGATTTAACATACTTTCCTTATGTAAGTGAGTTTCGGATACGCTTATTATACCAAATGTGCCACAGAAGTTGGACTTGATATGTAACAATTCGTCTTCATGTAACCCGTTAACATTAGCATGACATACTGAGACTGGGGTCGACACGGAAGTTAAATCGCGCTCTGGTACACATGGTCCGGGGTTACTTTCTACATCACCACTTAAAATAAGGGTCATCCTCGCATACAAATATACCAAGAGTCTCATTCCAGAGTGCGCATGGCCGAACTTGTATTTTCTAATCCTCTGGTTTAGATATACTACCTCAAAGTTCGCTATCACTTATGTAGTGAAAATTGAAAATAAGTGTGCTGTACCACATAATACTCATGATCACAAAAGAAAAGAAATGCTCGAAATCGCCTGGAGCTAGACGTGCGACTAGGCTAAGGAACTGGTCAGGTTCGGCGCAGGCCTTAGTTCCCTTAACGACGTTTTAATATAGAGTTTTGCCTTTACGCTGGGCTCTGATGCATATTTATTCCGGCGCCACCTTGTCACGTGGTCTAACGTCAGAAGAAGAAAAACACAAGCAAAGCCGCATCTAATTTGTCAACGTTGAAGGCGACCCTATCGTGGGCTGCGCATCGGGTTGAGGATCCGGGGAGGGAGTGTGTGGGTGAGGGTGGGGGGTGGGGTGGAAGGCGGGGGCGCTTGTATATGTGGGAGGTGGGGGGGCGAGGGGTTGGGGGGTGAGCCTCATCACCCCCGCCCCTACCCGTCCACGTCCCGCTGCCACTGCCCGAGCCCTTTTAGAGCCGGATTCGGGCTAATTTAATGCTATAAGACGCTGGCCACCCTTTATGGAGACATACATTACACTTTATGTCCACAGGTAGCATTTATCATCATCAGAGTCCCGCGGACTCCGGCCATCCATCTGTATGTGTGCGACCCGGCAGTCACCCGTCAATTGGGGATATTAAAAGGCTGGTCAGGCGCCTTTGGCACAGAGCCCGGGCTGCCGTCACCCCTCGGCCACTGGGCCATCGCTTCAGATAGATCCACCCCGCCGACCGCGGCCGCCTGCGCTGCCAGCGATAGCAAGTTGCGTAAAGCACTACGGCCAATTGATGTGGCCAAAGGGGCTTAAGCGGAGTTATTTGTTAAATTATCATATTTTATCCTTGCCCCAGATTAAGCATTGCAATCAGCGCCACCCGCATTCTAAAGGCGAACAGTTACGCTATTTTCGCGCGTTTTATTCTCTGTTGGTCATGCGGCGCGCGTGCGGCGCTGGTCGTCTGCTTCTGATGTCTCGCCGATAGATTCTCGGGGTAACATCGTCATTGCATCTCTATGGCATTCTCGGGGTAACACCGTCATTGCATCTCTATGGCATGCTCGGGGTAACATCGTCATTGCATCTCTATGGCATGCTCGGGGTAACATCGTCATTGCATCTCTATGGCATGCTCGGGGTAACACCGTCATTGCATCTCTATGGCATGCTCGGGGTAACATCGTCATTGCATCTCTATGGCATGCTCGGGGTAACATCGTCATTGCATCTCTATGGCATGCTCGGGGTAACATCGTCATTGCATCTCTATGGCATGCTCGGGGTAACACCGTCATTGCATCTCTATGGCATGCTCGGGGTAACATCGTCATTGCATCTCTATGGCATGCTCGGGGTAACATCGTCATTGCATCTCTATGGCATGCTCGGGGTAACATCGTCATTGCATCTCTATGGCATGCTCGGGGTAACATCGTCATTGCATCTCTATGGCATGCTCGGGGTAACACCGTCATTGCATCTCTATGGCATGCTCGGGGTAACATCGTCATTGCATCTCTATGGCATGCTCGGGGTAACATCGTCATTGCATCTCTATGGCATGCTCGGGGTAACACCGTCATTGCATCTCTATGGCATGCTCGGGGTAACACCGTCATTGCATCTCTATGGCATGCTCGGGGTAACATCGTCATTGCATCTCTATGGCATGCTCGGGGTAACACCGTCATTGCATCTCTATGGCATGCTCGGGGTAACATCGTCATTGCATCTCTATGGCATGCTCGGGGTAACATCGTCATTGCATCTCTATGGCATGCTCGGGGTAACACCGTCATTGCATCTCTATGGCATGCTCGGGGTAACATCGTCATTGCATCTCTATGGCATGCTCGGGGTAACATCGTCATTGCATCTCTATGGCATGCTCGGGGTAACACCGTCATTGCATCTCTATGGCATGCTCGGGGTAACACCGTCATTGCATCTCTATGGCATGCTCGGGGTAACATCGTCATTGCATCTCTATGGCATGCTCGGGGTAACACCGTCATTGCATCTCTATGGCATGCTCGGGGTAACATCGTCATTGCATCTCTATGGCATGCTCGGGGTAACATCGTCATTGCATCTCTATGGCATGCTCGGGGTAACACCGTCATTGCATCTCTATGGCATGCTCGGGGTAACATCGTCATTGCATCTCTATGGCATGCTCGGGGTAACATCGTCATTGCATCTCTATGGCATGCTCGGGGTAACATCGTCATTGCATCTCTATGGCATGCTCGGGGTAACATCGTCATTGCATCTCTATGGCATGCTCGGGGTAACATCGTCATTGCATCTCTATGGCATGCTCGGGGTAACACCGTCATTGCATCTCTATGGCATGCTCGGGGTAACATCGTCATTGCATCTCTATGGCATGCTCGGGGTAACATCGTCATTGCATCTCTATGGCATGCTCGGGGTAACATCGTCATTGCATCTCTATGGCATGCTCGGGGTAACACCGTCATTGCATCTCTATGGCATGCTCGGGGTAACATCGTCATTGCATCTCTATGGCATGCTCGGGGTAACACCGTCATTGCATCTCTATGGCATGCTCGGGGTAACATCGTCATTGCATCTCTATGGCATGCTCGGGGTAACATCGTCATTGCATCTCTATGGCATGCTCGGGGTAACACCGTCATTGCATCTCTATGGCATGCTCGAGGTAACGACGTCATTGCATCTCTATGGCATGCTCGGGGTAACACCGTCATTGCATCTCTATGGCATGCGCTTGATTCGCGTAACTCAATCACGCCGGTGAAAGACATCTACTAAAGTGTGTCTTTAACGATGTGCCATGAACGACGGTCGGACCGTTTTCGTGGATTCCTCGCTTTGATGACTACGAACGCAAAAATATATGACGTGACAATCATACGGTTGTCTTGGAGTTTTCACTTTAGTTATTCAAAGGGGATGGAAGGTGTTCTTGCATCGATCAAAGAATTTTTGGACTGTTTATCACTGCGGAAACGACCGGCATGTGTTGGTTGTGTTTGTCGACGGGAAAATGGGGGTGAGGGTAGGTGAGGGGCATGCGGGAGGTGGGGGGGGGGGCTGGCTGCCACATGAATCTATTACATGTTGTCGGGAACGTGCTTTACTTTGTGGGTAAGGTGTCACGTACGTAGCGGAGTATCCATGCCGGCAAGGCGTGTAGGTAGGGGTATTGATTAGCCGATAAGTATTTCTTGTGGAGTTCCCGGCGTTACATTAAAGTCCCTTAAAGATATCATCTGGTAGATAGGATTGCGGTGTGATGGAGAGGGATAGGGTTTAACATGGGGAGCCCGCGGTAGTCCGACGGGCTGCACGGAGAGGCATCGACTGCCGTGAGTGCAATAAAAGAGTGTTACACACCGGGGTATTGATAGTGCCACAGACCACGCGCCACACAACAGACCATGCTACAGACCATGCTACAGACTGCTACAGACCATGCTACAGACCATGCCACAGACCATGCCACAGACCACACGCCACACTACAGACCATGCTACAGACCATGCCACAGACCACGCACCACACTACAGACCATGCTACAGACTGCTACAGACCATGCCACAGACCATGCCACAGACCATGCTACAGACCATGCTGCAGACTGCTACAGACCATTCTACAGACCATGCGCCACACTACAGACCATGCTAGAGACCATGCTACAGACCATGCTACAGACTATGCTACAGACTGCTACATACCATGCTACAGACTGCTACAGACCATGCTACAGACTGCTACAGACTGCCACGGAGCATGCTACAGACTGTGCTAAAGACCGTGCTACATTGTCACATTCTGCCCTGCTAGCCACCCCACGCTGGTGGATGGTTTGAATCCCTACCACAGACCGTGTCATAGACCTTGCACAGACTGCTACAGGGCGTGCTACAGACTGCTACAGGGCATGCTACATACTGTTAATGACCGCAGACGGTGCTACATAGATCTACCCTGTTTTAATCAAGGGAGGGGTCTTTAGTTTACTTTAATGTACTTCTCGTTGTGTTGTTCTAATTACTTCTAAACTTAATTTCGACAACCCCAACTGGGTGTTCGTTCCGAGTTCGGTCTTACGTTAACACGTGGTGGCGAAGGCACTGAGCCTGAGGCGAAACTAAGTGGTTAAAGTTTCGATCATTTATTAAACCCTTAAACTCAATTAAAACACAAGTCACGAACTCCGTTATCGGTGTCACTTACCTGGCAGCAGTTGGTGAAACTGCTGCCAGCCCCTTGCTCCGCAGGGCGGTGAATCCAACGTAAATCCCTCCTAGCTGGCTAGCTAAAACCCGTCCTCCGGACATCACCGCTGTGGTTGCTATAGTAACTCACGCGCGCAAACTACAGTATGGCGCAAAAGCATTGGACCTGGGATACCACAAGTGCGCCAACCAGACATCAGATATTCTTGTCCGCGCGTTTTCAATAATTGTTACGTTTATTGGATAGTAGTTTCCGGTTATTACCTGGGTTTTCTTACCTCCATGCTATGGTGCCTGACATTACTTAACATTCTTATTGAATCATTACATGAACACGCTATTCGTGGCCGCTGGAAAGGTGTAATGCGTCGACAGTGATTTATACGTTGAAAAATTGCCGTGGCACAGCGGGTTCGTCGATTGGGTACCAGACATGCCTTCAGCGACAGCTCGTGGCCACCCGTTGTCATCACATGTGATCCTCCTTGATCTCTACTGGAACCGACGTCCAGAGATATCAGTGCAAATACCCGGCAAGGCGATTAACATGAATCCGGCATATTTTGTTGAGGAAGGGAGTTTGCAATAATTGTGCTCAATCTCCCGCCGAGGCACTTGCTATTCATGCAACACGATTATTCATCGTGAGCTGTTTTACGGATCACGAGACAGCGCAGATGTTGTCGGTTTCTTCTTCGGGCCTGTTGCCTGGTTGCGGAAGCTTGCCAAACTGACGTCACAGTAGCTGTGACGTCAGGGTGCCTGTCTGTTGCCTGTTCTTCGACTCTCCGCTCCCCGCCCCCTCCCTCCCACTCCCTCCCCAGAAACTTTTATTGTTTCCTCATTTGATAGCACGGCTGTAATTATGCGAGGTCGGTAAATACCCTCGACTATGTTAGCTTACTTACTGCAGACATACAGGTGATGTTGACGCGTTGATGTATACGAACACGGAACTCTAATCCTTGTTATTATTTACTCTTTTTCGGATCGATTCAAGTGAATTCGCATTTCGGATTAGGGTTATTGTCAGAACTGCTAGGTGTTGTTTTCCCCGTATAATTAAATAACGACTTTGTCCTCTTTGGCAGACTTCAGTCATTTTATCTCAAGTTTTTGATAAAGTGTGGGATTTCTTTTGCTGCATTACCTTTTTTTTTTTTTTTTTCTTTTTTAATTCTTTGTTCCCAAGAGGTCATACATAAGTACAAAATTCATGCAATACATTCAAGTAATCTATATATTCACTGAGTTAAAAGCAACACATGAAAATATATCAGCACGTTCTATATCAAGGCGTTTTTAACTGTTGTGGGTAAAGATGCAGCAGAACTGTTCTTTCTTATTTGTTTTAGTATTTTACTTTTATAGTCTAATTCCGTGATAAAGAAAGTCCGGCAATCTATTTGGTGTTCCAGTCTACCAGTGTTCGAGAGAAGCCATTCTTTATATAATAAATACGCGATCGTCGAAAACAAAACGTTGTAATCACTTTCTGGGACTCCAATTATAACATCACGAATATTAATACTGCGACTTAATGATCTTCTAGTTATATCCCACATTGCATGTGCATGAGGGCAGTCATAAATGAGGTGCATGATATCATGTAATCCACCACAATGTGTACACTTGTCTTCAGTTTGCTTACCCCATAACTTTAGATTCTTATTACACGGCAGTTGCAAGTTTAGTACTTTATAGTTAAATTCTGCAAGCTTCTTGTCGACAAATTGTACGATTTTCCTCTCATACACTAAAGAAAAGTCAATGTTTTCACAGTGAATCGCCTTTATAAGCCTTTTCTCAACCCTCGACCTAGTGGCCTTCATCCGTGTAAATAGTCCATATAGTTGTTTGGTAGTTAAGAAAGTGTTTTCGTCACTAGTAAACACATTTAAATTATCACCATCATTACATGGTACGTTTTGAAGATCACCCATAACATGATGTTTGAGAGCATTTTTCAATATATATATCTCGGATACAATATTCACTTTGCGCTTGACTTTTTGTAAAGTGAAATCTTCACTTATTTGACCATTGCCTATTAGCAAATCTTTTACGAACCATATACCACTTTCAGTGAATGACCTGAATAAGATGCAGTTTTGACGCTTACCTCTATTTATTTGTACACCTGTGTTACCCCATATACATTCCTCTGTAATATCTCGCACACATTCTTTACCTTTAAACTCGTTTACCATACCATAAAATACATACAATTCTTGATAAAATTCTGGTAGGTGGTCGATCTGTGGAACATTTTTTTGCATTGATACCCTTGAATAACATGCATGCAAATTTATTGCCAAAGAATTCCAAATAGTGTGTTCCTATAAACTTCCATGTGTCATTACCCGGATCTAATTGCACGATAATAAGACTACGTCCACCATTCCAATCCCGCCTTCTTTTGCTGCATTACCTGCACAGTGGCAAGGACTGGGCGTGGCAGGTATTCTGCGTGGGTCGAACGGTCCTTCTTGTTAACCGGACGTGGAGGGCTGCCAGGGAGGAGTAGACTGAGGGCGGGGGGGGGGGGCGAGGGTGCTCACCCAGACATCCGCCCTGCTGGGGGGGGGGGGCGGGGGAGGGGGGGGCCTCACCCAGACGTCCGCCGTGCTGGGCGCCATGGCCTGCTGCAATTACGGAGCAGAGAACAGCGGCACGAAAGCATGTTTCTAATGGTAGAAACAGGAAATTACCATCTTGGCCGGTTGCAACGAGTGTCTCGCTTGTTGGGCGGTCTATACAGCCATCACGAGGGCGGCACTGCCGTTTAGAAGGCATCCGTGTCAAGAAAGGGGACCTTGTCTGACAGTTCCATTTCCGGTTTTAAGACGCCGTGGGTCATCCACTCTGTTTACACCCATTACAACGGTTTTAATTTGACCAGCCGTTTGTCAGTCACTTGGGTACATGATATGTACGTCATGCAACTGAGCAATTGCTTATTTAATTAATATATTTAAGGAGAGAATTGTCTGTTCTTCTTGTGTACGCAACGGCCTGTTAATCGTTACCTTTAAACTTGCTTGTTCGCAAATGTCGTTAGTTCAACACTTGGATGATCAGCGTGTATTGTCCCCATATAACCATGTCACAAGTTCAGCCATAACAGTGGCGTCCTTGCTTGGCGTCCCCACGGGGAATGGACGGCGGGAGGAATGCAATAAGTGATTGGGGGCAGCCCGTCAGCACTTACCCGTAAGTGGCAGACTGGTATGTCTCTTACAGAGGGAACTCCTGCTGAGAACTCGGCGAAGGAGGGTGTGCGCAGAGGTTATATGTAGTACTAGAGACTTGTGGCCGGACGATGTGCGTGTCTGGCCAAAATGCTTCACTACTGAGGTCTTTAAGAGCAGCCATCTATGCTGGCCCAAGAACGTTTACTTCTGTCTTTAGAGGTTTTGAGAAAAATGAATGCAATTGTTAAAAAAGGTGCATGTGATAAAAACACTACACTACAGTTCTGACATGGCCTGCTGAGTATCAAATAACCCGTACATACACGAACAACAACGACACAGTACTTCTTCATCTACGTGAGAGATGCCGGTGAAAGGGGACTGCTTAAAGGAGGAGCGTATCACCACAGTGCTCTTTAGCAGTATCTTTACAGCCTTCCCCTATCCCCGGAGACGGTGGCTGTTAATACAGCCACCGTTACGTGTTTATCTATGCGGCTAACTAACTAACTAATGCCACTAACTCACCAGAGACAAACCTGATTGATTAGTCACGTGATTTGCCGTTGGTGGTTTTTACTAGAAGGCCGACTGCCGTTGTCCGCTGCATGAGCCCCCCTCCTTGCCTCTCCCCTCCTTGCCTGCCCACGAACAACACAGCAACTCGAGAACAGTAATCCACGACAATCTAAATTATATTTTGATTTTACGCCGATGATCTTCCGCATCGATTGCTGCATGGACTTCATTCCTGTTCTGACCATCTTATGTTAGTTGAGATAATTCGAAGGGTTAGTTGTGTTTTTTCCTCGCGTGATATCGGCATGGTACAGTAAGCTCACCGTAGATAAGGACAAGTCATGCCAGGAATAGAGGATGATACAAATGTTGTTTTTTGGTCACGGGGACAAGCACAAGATCACGTGATTGCCTGAACCTCGTTAGGTTGTGAACGAGGACGAGAACCAGCGCAAAACAAGACGTGGAACTGCATTTTGATGGGGTACAAAGCGAGGCGAGTAGTAGCGGGTGTGGAGAGGCAATTGGTCCCCGCAACCCCCGAACAAGTGACGGCCCGGGGGCAGTTTTATGATTGATACGCCGGGGGTTTATCTGTGTCCGAATGGGAGAAAGGATGGGTGAGCGTGGGGAAAGCGGGGGCGGTGGGGGGGGGGGGCGCATTCTGACGGTCGCGGTGTCCGCGTCCCTACTTCCGGTGTCTGCTGCTGATGGGTCTGCCTCCATCGGGTGCTTTCCCTCCCTTTCTCACCCCCACCCTCTCTCACTCCCCCCCCCCCTCTCTTTCTGTGTCACTGGGCACGGGGCAGATCTTCGGGGGTTCCACGGGGGCCGCCCGCATGGCCCAGACCGGTAGCGTCCTGTCCACGGTTTCTCCGGTCCGCTCCGTTTGTCTCGGAGCGCCGGTGAGTTTATCCCCTCCGAGGGTCTGACTCGATCTCCACCTGTCCTCGTTACGTAGAGCCTACGTATCAGGTACGTCGTGTTGGAGGTCTGCGCCCACGATCCCTGGCGATGGGGCCGCAATGAAGTGTGCAGGGCGTGCTTCCCAGCTTGCGCCCAGGATATGAAATCTCCACTGTGGTGGCGTCACCGCCCTGCCGGTGCCCCCGCTGCAGGCTAGCTCTCTCGGCAGGCATGGATTATGGCTTTCAAACTGGTTCAAATTGCGCAGGTTTAGCTGCCATCATAAACGTAGTTGTGTGTGTGTGGGGGGTGGGGGGGTGATTGACTTCCTGTTTTGACATATCTCGGTGATATATCTTCCCTCCTCTCGTAAATCACCCTAAACTAAGCAGTAATATAGCACTAAACGGTTTAAAACACCGAAAACTAACGACAGCCAAATTTGGCTCCCTGGTCGCGGAGGCCACGGCCTGGCTGCAGGGCGCGCTGCAGGCGCTACCAAGAACCGGGGCCCCGAGCGGCACCTCACGGGGGTTAGGGGTGACCATCCCAGCCTCGCCGTCCCGCCTTGACAGGGTGGGACGAGGATGCGGGACGGGCGGGGCGGGGCGGTGAGGGCGGGGCGGGACTAGGCGGGCGGGGAGGGCCGGGCGGGGCAGGGCGGGGCGGGGCTGGGCTGGGCTGGGCGGGGCCCCGGGGAGGCGAGGTGAGCCCGGGGAGGCAGGTTGAGTCCGGGATCGCTTCCAGTGCGGTGGTCTCCGCAGTATAAAAAGGCCCCTTTTGATAGAGAGATACGCATTTCGCTGGGGCCCGGGAGTCCATCTATCTTGTCACCTTGGGGACACGCCGTGAGATCCCCATAAAGTCCGTGGGGGGACCTTTGACACGGGAGCCCCGCAGGCGATGGGCCCTAAACCTTTTATAATTGTGACGAGCGTGGGCGACTAGTTACATGTTGTAGTGCTATGTAAGTGAAGACTTTAGGGGTGTTAGCCCTGCAGACAAATCGGCCACACGGGGGGGACTTGCAAAAATACTAATGACAAACAAATACGAAGGAAATGGGTAAAAGTTTGGGATGTCTTGATTCTTGTGATGAGCGATGGCAGCAGCATTCCCGCACAACATACCCGCACAACATACCCACACAACATACCCGCACAACATACCCACACAACATTCCCGCACAACATACCCACACAACATACCCGCACAACATACCCACACAACATACCCGCACAACATTCCCGCACAACATTCCCGCACAACATACCCGCACAACATACCCGCACAACATACCCACACAACATACCCGCACAACATACCCACACAACATACCCGCACAACATTCCCGCACAACATTCCCGCACAACATACCCGCACAACATACCCGCACAACATACCCACACAACATACCCGCACAACATTCCCGCACAACATACCCACACAACATACCCGCACAACATACCCGCACAACATACCCGCACAACATACCCGCACAACATACCCACACAACATACCCGCACAACATACCCACACAACATACCCACACAACATACCCACACAACATACCCGCACAACATACCCACACAACATACCCGCACAACATACCCACACAACATACCCACACAACATACCCACACAACATACCCGCACAACATACCCACACAACATACCCGCACAACATACCCACACAACATACCCGCACAACATACCCTGACAACATACCTACGCAACATTCCCGCACAACATACCCGCACAACATACCCGCACAACATACCCACACAACATACCCACACAACATACCCGCACAACATACCCACACAACATACCCACACAACATACCCGCACAACATTCCCGCACAACATACCCACACAACATACCCGCACAACATACCCACACAACATACCCACACAACATACCCACACAACATACCCGCACAACATACCCACACAACATACCCACACAACATACCCGCACAACATACCCGCACAACATACCCGCACAACATACCCGCACAACATACCCGCACAACATACCCACACAACATACCCACACAACATACCCGCACAACATACCCGCACAACATACCCGCACAACATACCCGCACAACATACCCACACAACATACCCACACAACATACCCGCACAACATACCCGCACAACATACCCGCACAACATACCCGCACAACATACCCGCACAACATACCCGCACAACATACCCGCACAACATACCCACACAACATACCCGCACAACATACCCGCACAACATACCCACACAGCATACCCACACAACATACCCGCACAACATACCCGCACAACATACCCACACAACATACCCGCACAACATACCCGCACAACATACCCACACAACATACCCACACAACATACCCACACAACATACCCGCACAACATACCCACACAACATACCCACACAACATACCCGCACAACATACCCGCACAACATACCCGCACAACATACCCGCACAACATACCCACACAACATACCCGCACAACATACCCACACAACATACCCACACAACATACCCGCACAACATACCCGCACAACATACCCGCACAACATACCCGCACAACATACCCACACAACATACCCGCACAACATACCCACACAGCATACCCACACAACATACCCGCACAACATACCCGCACAACATACCCACACAACATACCCGCACAACATACCCACACAACATACCCACACAACATACCCACACAACATACCCACACAACATACCCGCACAACATACCCACACAACATACCCACACAACATACCCACACAACATACCCACACAACATACCCACACAACATACCCGCACAACATACCCGCACAACATACCCGCACAACATACCCACACAACATACCCGCACAACATACCCACACAACATACCCGCACAACATACCCACACAACATACCCGCACAACATACCCTGACAACATACCTACGCAACATTCCCGCACAACATACCCGCACAACATACCCACACAACATACCCACACAACATTCCCGCACAACATACCCGCACAACATTCCCGCAAAACATACCCGCACAACATTCCCGCACAACATACCCGCACAACATGCCCACACAATATTCCCGCACAACAAACCCACACAACATTCCCGCACAACATACCCGCACAACATTCCCGCACAACATGCCCACACAACATTCCCGCACAACATGCCCACACAACATTCCCGCACAACATACCCACACAACATACCCGCACAACAGGTTCACACAACATACCCACACAACATACCCACACAAGATGCCCGCACAACATACCCACACAACATGCCCGCACAACATACCCACACAACATGCCCGCACAACATACCCGCATGTTCCTGTTGGCGCCTCCACTAAACCTTGTGTATTACAAGGGCCGTTCCAGCCAAGCGCAAACGACACCCGGGAAAGACTAGAGGCCCATTGCTATTTTATCTACTTGTGATGGCACAATCCTCCGAGTTTCTGTCGCGCTGGTGGCTGCTAGTGACGCCTACATGTCAAAAAAACAATGCCCGTCTTGTTGTTGACGATTGTATCTTAACGATCGCGTTCTCTACATTTTTGGGTAGCCACTCACAAGGGTGTGTAATAGATAACCATAGATCCCTGATCGGTTACTACTCTAGATTTTTGCACTTTATGTGGGCGTTCCATATTCTTGGCAATGACGCCGTTCCTGATTGTGTGACACGATCTGTGTGACGTCACGCCTCTTGTGTGACACGATATGTGTGACGTCATGCCTCTTGTGTGACACGTCCTGTGTGACGTCACGTCTCTTGTGTGATACATCCTGTGTGACGTCACGCCTATTGTGTGACACGTCCTGTGTGACGTCACGCCTATTGTTTGACACATCCTGTGTGACGTCACGCCTCTTGTGTGACACATCCTGTGTGACGTCATGCCTCTTGTGTGACACGTCCTGTGTGACGTCACGCATTTTGTGTGACACATCCTGTGTGACGTCACGCCTCTTATGTGACACGTCCTGTGTGACGTCACGCCTCTTGTGTGACACGATATGTGTGACGTCATGCCTCTTGTGTGACACGATATGTGTGACGTCATGCCTCTTGTGTGACACGTCCTGTGTGACGTCACGCCTCTTGTGTCATACATCCTGTGTGACGTTACGCCTCTTGTGTGACACGTCTTGTGTGACGTCACGCCTCTTGTTTGACACATCCTGTGTGACGTCACACCCCTTGTGTGACACATCCTGTGTGACGTCATGCCTCTTGTGTGACACGTCCTGTGTGACGTCACGCCTTTTGTGTGACGCATCCTGCGGGACGTCACGCCTCTTGTGTGACACGTCCTGTGTGACGTCACGCCTCTTGTGTGACACGTCCTGTGTAACGTCACGCCTCTTGTGTGACACGTCCTGTGTAACGTCACGCCTCTTGTGTGACACGTCCTGCGTAACGTCACGCCTCTTGTGTGACACGTCCTGTGTAAAGTCACGCCTCTTGTGACACGTCCTGCGTAGCGTCGCGCCTCTTGTGTGACACGTCCTGTGTAACGTCACGCCTCTTGTGTGACGTCATGCCTCTTGCGTTACGTATCAATCCGTTTGCATCAGAACCTAAACGACATGGGCAGCGCCGTATAACCAGGCAGCCAGTATACAAAGCGGTTTAAATGACTAGGAATCAATATAAATCAATAGGAATCCATATGTACGCATTCGGAGACCGCGTGTCACTCGATTTTTATGGTAGATTAAGTTTCTACTAGAAAAAAAAAACGTTGGGGCAGGAGGATTCAGGCACCTCTCTTCTGACCGTAAGCCCCTAGGGTCAATGACCCCCCCCCCCCCCTCCCCCCCCCCCACCAGAGACTTTTTCTCGGATACTTCGAGCTAATTAATCGGGGGAACGATATGATCACGTGGCACCCAGGGGACTCACACTGACTCTGACACTGATCACGTGGCACCCAGGGGACTCACACTGACTCTGACACTGACTCTTGGCACCCAGGGGACTCACACTGACTCTGACACTGATCACGTGGCACCCAGGGGATTCACACCGACTCTGACACTGATCACGTGGCACCCAGGGGGCTCACACCGACTCTTGACACTGATCACGTGGCACCCAGGGGACTCACACTGACTCTGACACTGATCACGTGGCACCCAGGTGACTCACACTGACTCTGACACTGATCACGTGGCACCCAGGTGACTCACACTGACTCTGACACTGATCACGTGGCACCCAGGGGACTCACACTGACTCTGACACTGATCACGTGGCACCCAGGTGACTCACACTGACTCTGACACTGATCACGTGGCACCCAGGGGATTCACACTGACTCTGACACTGATCACGTGGCACCCAGGGGGCTCACACTGACTCTGACACTGACTCTTGGCACCCAGGGGACTCACACTGACTCTGACACTGACTCTTGGCGTATTTTGGTTTGCTGTGTTCTTGTGAATGCTTTAGCTTTCGACGACCTTGGTTGTGTTGCCAATGAGACCTCGGTCAGCTCGGTTTGTGGAACAACATGGCGACAGCTTGCAGCACCACTCCGCGGCTGAAACCCACAAATATGGGTCGTTTCCTCATCGCGGATATTGTATCGACCAATTTGAAGGTGGTGAATGGAGCGTATCCACAGGGAGATAGTCTCTCCGGTACCGCTAATTTACTCATCCTTCTTCCCGCCTTCAGCCGATCAAATTGATGGTGTGTTCAAGAATTGATGACGTCTGACTCTTTCCATCCCCCCCCCCCCGCCCACTCCCTTCTCTATCGCTCTCTGTCTGTCTCTTCCGCTGAATCTGTTTCTATCTATCTGTTTTCTCTCTCGGTCGTTCGCTCTTCTCTTCCTTGTTCTGTGATGATTTGTGATCAGTCCTTTCCTTCATCACACACCCACCCTCGCCCGCCATTCCACTTCCTATCTGTATGGGCTCGTGGTCATCCACCGATTGGCTGGCTGCCCTGCCTCCGCAACTCCTCAGCTCCCCAGCCCCCGTACCACTTCCCTACCTACCCCCTACCCCTCCCACCACTCCCCACTTCCCTGCGCTCCCCAACCCACGCACTACCCAACTCAGCAGTTTCCCTCGCCATCACCCCCGCCTACCGCGCCAGCCGCCATGTTTTATAGTGACAACGACACCTCTTTCCCATCGTGCTTTGCGGCGCTGCCGTAGACTGTCGTCTGGTGGCGCACGGCGGGACTGGCGCCACGGGCGAGCGTTGTGGTGACAGCCCCATCTCTCCGCCACAATGGCTTCCGTCCCTGCCTGCCCCGCCACTCTCCACCTCTCGCCCCCCTCACCAGGGGTGTCTTCACACTTAATTCACAGCCCGCCAAGACCGCTACTCAACGCGGTGCGAGTGTGTCAGACTCCTCGCTCTCTCTTTCTCTCTCTCCCTTCTCTCTTTGAGGCCGCGTGCATCTGAAAGGTTCATTTGGGGAAAGCCAAATTGCTCCGGCCAATTTGGTTGTTTCACAACAAAAACTTGTTTACTCCTACCATAGGTTCTTTTTTCCTCCACATGCCCCTTGTGCTGTATGGAGCCGCACAGACCGTTTCTGTTTTTTGTTTTGTTTTTTTAAACATAATAATAATGATATTTATACTGGGAACTCGTTGTACCATGTTAAGTCGCTCTACACTCCCAGTCGGTCAGTTTTTTGGAGTAACACCGTGTACAATGGCCTATAATTAATTTCCCTTCCAGGAAATGCATCTTCATGTTACTAATATATCATGTTACGATATATCATTTGTTTATTTTGCACTTCCGTGAATTACTTACACGTTAGCTCTGTCTCTACTATTTTTTTAATCAATGCACTAAACTAAGTTATTTCAATGGAAGTACCCGAGTCATTAGAATGGAGGCACTTAACTAATTGCAATGGGTGTACTTACCTGAGTCCATGTAATCGAGGTACTCAACTGAGTTATTACACTGGATGTACTTTTAAAACTGAGTTATTATAATCGGGGTACTTAACTGAGACATGGTGATGGAGGCACTTAAGTGATTCATGGCTATGGATGTATTTAACTTTTAGTTACTTTAACCGGAGTCGTTAGCAGATGATCTCGTGACGTATTTCTGTATCCGAAGGTACTTCTGTCTTCTCTATCCCACTCCCAAATAGGCCATTCCTGTGTGAGTCACCCTCATAACTCATCACCCTGGGTTCCTGGGTGAGTCACCCCCATGAGTCATCTCCCTGGGTTCCTGGGTGAGTCACCCCCATGAGTCATCTCCCTGGGTTCCTGGGTGAGTCACCCCCATGAGTCATCTCCCTGGGTTCATGTGAGAGTCACCCTCATAACTCATCTCCCTGGGTTTCTGTGTGAGTCACCCTCATGAGTCATCCTCATGAGTCATCTCCCTGGGTTCCTGTGAGAGTCACCCTCATAATTCATCACCCTGGGTTCCTGGGTGAGTCACCCCCATAAGTCATTTCCCTGGGTTCCTGGGTGAGTCACCCCCATGAGTCATCTCCCTGGGTTCCTGGGTGAGTCACCCCCATGAGTCATCACCCTGGGTTCCTGGGTGAGTCACCCCCATAAGTCATCACCCTGGGTTCCTGGGTGAGTCACCCTCATAACTCATCACCCTGGGTTCCTGGGTGAGTCACCCCCATGAGTCATCTCCCTGGGTTCCTGGGTGAGTCACCCCCATGAGTCATCTCCCTGGGTTCCTGGGTGAGTCACCCCCATGAGTCACCCTATGGGTCATCTCCCTGGGTTCCTGGGCGAGTCACCCCCATGAGTCATCTCCCTGGGTTCCTGTGAGAGTCACCCTCATAACTCATCACCCTGAGTTCAAGAGAGTAACCTGGCCATGGTGTCCCCCATGCCTCGTACCCCCTCTTCCTCATCTCCCTGGGCTCCTGGGTGAGTCACCCCCTCTCCCTCATCTCCCTGGGGCTTTCTCCGTTGAGCGGTTCCGCCCCCCCCCCCCTTCTGCCATCCCCCCTTTTCCCTCCCCGTCAACCCCCCTCCCCCTCTCCCCTCCTTGAAAGACAGACATGTGACGTTGGATTGTCTGGTCCGATGAAGACAAGCCTTATGTAGTCACAAAGCCACTGGAGGGGCGGGTTACAGCTCCAGTTAACATCGTGTTTATGGCGGGGACTGCAATACTCCCCCCCCCCCTCCTTTTCCCCTTCTTACTCCTCCTCCTCCTCCCCGCATCCCCCTCTCTTTGTCATGGCACGTCATACACACCGGGAATAGACGGGGATGTGTGCCTTGGGATCCCCCTGGGCTGGGGGACTGTGGAGGGGACAGGGGAAGTGGGGGGGGGGGGGGGCTGGGGGCGCGCTCCATGTTCAGATGCGCCTCGCTCGATTAACGTTATTGACACCTTTATTGCGTTACCTCCAAAGAAATGTGGCTGCGAATAATAGGGCTGCCCTATTTATTGTGACCCCCGCAGAATAAGCATTGTGTTTTGGGCATCCCCTTGCCTGTATGCATGAAATATCTGATATACCAGGCTTCTGTGTGTGAATAAATTGTGTGGTGGAGATGGGAGTGTGTGTGTGTGTGTATGTTTGGGGAGGGGCCGATGTTGGCGGTGAGGGGAAAAGGGGGCGGGGGGGTCAGACAGGAGAAACAGAGACAGCATGGAGAAATGGTTGGACTCCTGATTCATTCCGTAATGTTATTTTTGCAAAAGCAATTTGACCGTTAAATAAGATCTTTGTCTAAATGTATTTGTTTATCGCCCGTCCTATCTGCCTGGTGAGGTACGGCTTGAACTGCTGCCATGTCTGGACTTGTGGCTCCAATCTTATCTGTACGCCACGTTTATAAGCTTTGCCGCGAGATGGCGGATGCCCTGCGGTTCGTTGCGCTTGTCGGTATGCGTACATCTAGGCATCTAGTTAGTTTATTAGCATGTTTCCGTTTGTGCAGCTGTGATATCCTTTATTTCTGTATCTTCGGTAGCCAAATATGACGGGAGTCAGGGGCGGCGAACTGACCCAGGTAGTTCGGTTCTTGGCTCGGGAATCGAACCGAGATATCGCCTTTCAGAACACAGTCAAAACGAAACGTCAAACGCGATGTGTCTAGAAGATAATGCCGTTGGCGCATGTAGTTGTTGGTCTATTTATATACCACCGGACTGGTTCTGCGATAACCAACACAACCATTATATAGGGCCCCTGAGGCGGGGTAGCCATGTCGCGTGTCGATTTTAAGAAAAGGTCCATGTCGCGTGTCGATTTTAAGAAAAGGTCCATGTCGCGTGTCGATTTTAAGAAAAGTTCCATGTCGCCGTGTCGCTAAGTCTTATGTCGCATGTCGATTCTAAGACAACCCCAATGTCGCGTTGTCGATTTTAAAAATCGCTGTGTCGCCGTGTCGAAAAAGCCCCTCTGGGGCCCTTTATATCAGGATAAGCCAGTAACAATGTCTATGTTGGTGCAGCATTCAGGATGGAGTCGGCTGATTGAGATATTAATATCATAAGCACAATCTGAGTGCGCCATCTGCACGTGGCACCCAATGACCTGTCTGTCATTTAATGGGGCTGAACAGTTCTCGCTAGATCTATTTCCGGTTTAGGTCCTTTGGGGACTCTTTGTAGTCGTAGTCAGTCCGATGAGCATGTTGTAAGCGTTTATTTTGAGGCAGATCTTCGATGTTTACATTTCTGCGACAAACGGAACACCGTTGTCCTCGCTTGGTCAGTCTATATAAGGAGCGTTGTTACGTAACCATAGATACCGCGCGCAGACATGAGAGTCGGTATGATTATTACGTCTTACGACATGGAAAACCTCGCGAAGCAGATAATAAGTCGCCTGACACTGAGTCACTTATGAAACAACCAAATTCTGGTTTATCAACTGTCTAACCGCTTATATGCTAGGCCTACTCACAATTTGCTAAGGATCACCTCTATGCAGAGATATCTGAGTGTATAACAGGTGACTGTGTGATTCTACTATAATACAGATAAACCCTCCCCAATCTGTGTCCAATCTATTACTCGTGTGCCACCATGCATGCTAAAGGCAAACGTCTTTGTATTATAGTAGAATTACAGAGTCACCTGTTATACACCCAGATATCTCTGCATAGAGGTGATCCTTAGCAAATTGTGAGTACTATATATTACATAAACCTACTCTGATGGCATTGACACAAAGCATAAGTATCCCTGTCTCGTGAGGTCTCGATCAGATCCCGTAGTGACTGTACAGCCCAAACCCGGGTCATCCTTGGGTAAATCATACTTCAGGGTTCAAGATTATGACGCCGGAGAGACAATGGAACCATAGATCATACTGCTTCTAGACAACACATGGAGAACGGCTTTGTTTGGGAAAAGGTATAGGGCATGCAAGTGAATCTCTTTTTATGTGTGCGATACCTCACGAGATCAGATTTTGGTGACAACGACGTTATATGCGACCTTAATTTGTCACTGCGCAGCTCACTCGTTCCCTGCTTGACGAATCAAAACGCTGTCATTCTAGTCAAGATTTGGGACGTGGAACCAGGCAAACTGCGCGATGAGCGAGGCGAGAAAAGGGTGTGTCCATAAAAGTTTAGTTTTTTTTCATTATATTGATATTGATTTTTATGCAAGTCAACAGTCAAGTGAACAAATCAATAAAACATTGCAAAGTATGTAAATATGAATTAGACAAGATTACAAAGTACGCAGATGCAAATGTCAACTAAATCTATGAAGAAATAAAAAAGTTAATAGACTGCATAAAACTCTAGAACATTTAAATAAAATTAAGGGATTTGCAAATGTCATGAATAATAGTTGTCATCACAGAAAGTAGAAAGTTGATGATAATTATAGCCTATTGAACTGTTATGTCCAGTTATATTTTAAATATTGTAAACTGGTCTTGTCAAATAATGGAACCCATTATAATATATATTATAGCTATCAATATATTATGGATATTTTTCTTAGTTTGTAGTTCTCTTGTTTTATTATTATATGTAATTTGTATAGACCCCAGGACAACATTACCAAAAAGGTGTAATTTAACAAATTAAGTCGGACAACCTAAAAAGGACATCTTATCATTACAGAGTTGCAGGTAAAAAGGTCACTTAATATACCTATGAAGAAATAGAAAAGTCTACAGACTGCATTACAACCCTAAACAGAGGCACTATTTAAATAAAATTGTCTCAATTTACAAATGTCATGAACTATATTTGTCAACCAGGGCTGACTTACAATGTAGAACAAAGTTTATGATTATTATATCCAATTAAACCATATAATGTACTATTTTAACTTAAAAGTCATGAATTGAATTTTCTTTCATTTAACTTGATGGAACCCAATCTAATACAATATAGCAAATGAGAGGTCATAACTGTAGTTGATTGCGGGAGAATTAAGAGATGACATTGACCTACCAAAATGTAAAATATATATAACTTAGGAATGCTACACAATTTGATCCAAAGCATTATAAGTTGATAAGCACATGTAAGCTTGATCACTCTGTGGAAATGGAAGTGACAGTACTGGTTTTATCTACTATTTTCGGTGCCGACTATAGTTTGTGATTCTCAGGAAACTGTTGGTCAAAATACCCATCATAACTTTGAATAAAAAAGAACTGAAGCAATTTAGAAAGTTAATGTTAATACAATAAATTTACAACGTTGTTCTTTTGAAATTTGCCTATTTGAATAGTAGGTGCATTCAGGATTGAAAAACTGTAATTTGGACGGCAAAGGCTGTCCATACTTGTCACCCCATGACTCCAGATCAGTGTAAACATTGGTCAATCATCTAGCTGTTGTGCGCCTAGTTTACTGAACGTGGCTAATATGAAGGAAAACTACATGTTCAAATGGTCATCTACCAACATATCGACACGAAAAAGTTAATAGTTCTTTATTTAAGACGCACGAAAGACGAATTGCGACCCACCCCTTGCTCGCCGCGCCGGCCACTCAGCTTGCCTGGTTCCATGTCTTATGTCGTAACTAGTATGACAACCCTCTGCGCGCGGTATCCATTGTTACAAAAAGGGCGAGTCAGGCGGCGCACTGAACCAAAAGCACGTGTTCGTTTCTTTGTCACCAAACAGCCATGCCAGAAGTAGCACCCGCGAAAACTGACATGCCCTATTGTCAGGCCTGTGACTTGCCTAATGCCTTCATGACAAAAACACGTAGTCTCTTCCCCCTCCCTTCCCCCTCCATTCCCCCTCCCTTCCCCCTTCCTTCCCCCTCCCTTCTCTCTTCCTTCCCCTCCCTTCCCCCTCCCTTCCCCCTTCCTTCCCCCTCCCTTTCCCATCCTTTCCCGCTCCCTTTTCTCTCCCTTTCCTTTCTCCCTTCCTTCCCCGTCGGCCCCACCAGCCTCACCCTTACCGCCATCGGTTCGCCTCCCCCTCCCCCTCCCCCTCCCCCACACCTGTTGCAGGCAGCCAAGCCCTTCCCATGGATGTGAGGGAGGGGGAGGCGGTGGAGCAGGGGGTAATTCTCTGACCCGCGTATAGTGTGTCGGGGGTAACATTCCGCGCGGTGACCCTGGACACGCGAGGCGGGAGGGGCCGCCCGCCACTCGGCCCCACCCCCTCGCGTCGCCAGTCGTCATGGCGGCCCCAGTATGAACGGCTCGGCTGACAGTCCCGGACCCCCTTATATTGACATCACTTATAACGTTGCGGCGCCTTTCTAGACCCTCGGGCTTTCCACCCACCGGGACGGGGGGGGGGGCTGGTCGCATACGTCTTGGTTAGCTCGAGATGGTAACCGGGACACCCAGTCACTCCCGGAATGATAAACTGCCCGGGGGAGGGGGTTGCGGTTGGGGAGGGTGGCGGGTGGGGGCTTGGGAGTGCAAGGGCCGGAACATTCTCCGGCCTTGCTGAAGGTGGGCGCTTGGGGTGGCAGCGGGTGTCCGCCTCTAAAAGGACGGGAGTACTTGGATACACCTCTAAGTATCCAGCCTCCTTGTTACATCAACGGGAGTGGGGGTCTCCAGCCTCCTTGTTACATCCACGGGAGGGGGGTCTCCAGCCTCCTTGTTACATCCACGGGAGGGGGTGTCTCCAGCCTCCTTGTTACATCCACGGGGGAGGGGGTCTCCAGCCTCCTTGTTACATCCACGGGAGGTGTGGGGTCTCCAGCCTCCTTGTTACATCCATGGGAGATGGGGTCTCCATCCTCCTTGTTACATCCACGGGAGGGGGTGTCTCCAGCCTCCTTGTTACATCCACGGGGGAGGGGGTCTCCAGCCTCCTTGTTACATCCACGGGAGGTGTGGGGTCTCCAGCCTCCTTGTTACATCCACGGGGGAGGGGGTCTCCAGCCTCCTTGTTACATCCACGGGAGCGGGGGTCTCCAGCCTCCTTGTTACATCCACGGGAGATGGGGTCTCCATCCTCCTTGTTACATCCACGGGAGGTGTGGGGTCTCCAGCCTCCTTGTTACATCCATGGGAGATGGGGTCTCCAGCCTCCTTGTTACATCCACGGGAGATGGGGTCTCCAGCCTCCTTGTTACATCCACGGGAGATGGGGTCTCCAGCCTCCTTGTTACATCCACGGGAGGGGTGGAGTCTCCAGCCTCCTTGTTACATCCACGGGAGAGGGTCTCCAGCCTCCTTGTTACATCCACGGGAGATGAGGTCTCCAGCCTCCTTGTTACATCCACGGGAGGGGTGGGGTCTCCAGCCTCCTTCTTACATCCACGGGAGATAGGGTCTCCAGCCTCCTTGTTACATCCACGGGAGATGGGGTCTCCAGCCTCCTTGTTACATCCACGGGAGATGGGGTCTCTAGCCTCCTTGTTACATCCACGGGAGGTGTGGGGTCTCCAGCCTCCTTGTTACATCCACGGGAGATGGGGTCTCTAGCCTCCTTGTTACATCCACGGGAGGGGTGGGGTCTCCAGCCTCCTTGTTACATCCACGGGAGATGGGGTCTCCAGCCTCCTTGTTACATCCACGGGAGATGGGGTCTCCAGCCTCCTTGTTACATCCACGGGAGGGGTGGGGTCTCCAGCCTCCTTGTTACATCCACGGGAGATGGGGTCTCCAGCCTCCTTGTTACACGCACGGGGGAGGGGGTCTCCAGCCTCCTTGTTACATCCACGGGGGAGGGGGTCTCTAGCCTCCTTGTTACAACCACGGGAGATGGGGTCTCCAGCCTCCTTGTTACATCCACGGGGGAGGGGGTCTCTAGCCTCCTTGTTACATCCACGGGAGATGGGGTCTCCAGCCTCCTTGTTACATCCACGGGAGATGGGGTCCCCAGCCTCCTTGTTACATCCACGGGAGATGGGGTCTCCAGCCTCCTTGTTACATCCACGGGAGATGGGGTCTCCAGCCTCCTTGTTACATCCACGGGAGATGGGGTCTCCAGCCTCCTTGTTACATCCACGGGAGAGGGGGTCTCCAGCCTCCTTGTTACATCCATGGGAGAGGGGGTCTCCAGCCTCCTTGTTACATCCACGGGAGATGGGGTCTCCAGCCTCCTTGTTACATCCACTGGAGGGGTGGGGTCTCCAGCCTCCTTGTTACACCCACAGGAGATGGGGTCTCTAGCCTCCTTGTTACATCCACGGGAGGGGTGGGGTCTCCAGCCTCCTTGTTACATCCACGGGAGATGGGGTCTCCAGCCTCCTTGTTACATCCACGGGAAATGGGGTCTCCAGCCTCTTTGTTACATCCACGGGAGGGGTGGGGTCTCCAGCCTCCTTGTTACATCCACGGGAGATGGGGTCTCCAGCCTCCTTGTTACATCCACAGGAGGGGTGGGGTCTCCAGCCACCTTGTTACATCCACGGGAGATGGGGTCTCCAGCCTCCTTGTTACATCCACGGGAGATGGGGTCTCCAGCCTCCTTGTTACATCCACGGGAGATGGGGTCTCCAGCCTCCTTGCTACATCCACGGGAGAGGGGGTCTCCAGCCTTCTTGTTACATCCATGGGAGAGGGGGTCTCCAGCCTCCTTGTTACATCCACGGGAGATGGGGTCTCCAGCCTCCTTGTTACATCCACGGGAGATGGGGTCTCCAGCCTCCTTGTTACATCCACGGGAGAGGGGGTCTCCAGCCTCCTTGTTACATCCACGGGAGATGGGGTCTCTAGCCTCCTTGTTACATCCATGGGAGAGGGGGTCTCCAGCCTCTTTCCATTCCATTTTTTTGTGGGGAGTGGTTTATGCAGTTGTTATTCGCCTTATTCGTTTCCAGCAAAACCACACCCATACATATATATATATGAGCAGAGAAATATAGGTTTACATTGTTTTCAGTGTCTTTCCTCTCTTGTTTCGACGTCGGCATCACCAAATCATGCTCAGTACAAGAAAACGTGCGGTTCACAGATCTTGTTTGGGTAGACCACGTGACCTGACTATAGGGCCCTTAGAGGGCTTACAGCCTAGCATTTGATGGACGACTGCTGTGTCTGGCTCAAGCTGCTGAAATCTGCGCCCCGGATAACAAGATAGGGACGTGACAAAACTCATAGGCCCATGGGGCTCGGGACGTGGTGGGCGCTCTCCCATCCAACCCAGTCATTTCAGCATAACTCACGTACTATACTCACACGTCATTTATTACCATGATCGACCTCGCGGAGTCTGCCGGGAAAGGTCAGGGAGGTGACGGGTGTGGTTTCCGCGGTCGGGGGCATGTTCATTTGAAGCCGAGCGCGCTAACCACTGGACCAGTGGCGCGCCTTGCTTGTAGCAATTGTCGGGAAGGGCTTGTTAGGGCACGTCGCTTGGTCGTGTCGTAGCAATTGTCGGGAAGGGCTTGTTAGGGCACGTCGCTTGGTCGTGTCGTAGCAATTGTCGGGAAGGGCTTGTTAGGGCACGTCGCTTAGTCGTGTCGTAGCAATTGTCGGGAAGGGCTTGTTAGGGCACGTCGCTTGGTCGTGTCGTAGCAATTGTCGGGAAGGGCTTGTTAGGACACGTCGCTTGGTCGTGTCGTAGCAATTGTCGGGAAGGGCTTGTTAGGGCACGTCGCTTGGTCGTGTCGTAGCAATTGTCGGGAAGGGCTTGTTAGGGCACGTCGCTTGGTCGTGTCGTAGCAATTGTCGGGAAGGGCTTGTTAGGGCACGTCGCTTGGTCGTGTCGTAGCAATTGTCGGGAAGGGCTTGTTAGGGCACGTCGCTTGGTCGTGTCGTAGCAATTGTCGGGAAGGGCTTGTTAGGGCACGTCGCTTGGTCGTGTCGTAGCAATTGTCGGGAAGGGCTTGTTAGGGCACGTCGCTTGGTCGTGTCGTAGCAATTGTCGGGAAGGGCTTGTTAGGGCACGTCGCTTGGTCGTGTCGTAGCAATTGTCGGGAAGGGCTTGTTAGGGCACGTCGCTTGGTCGTGTCGTAGCAATTGTCGGGAAGGGCTTGTTAGGGCACGTCGCTTGGTCGTGTCGTAGCAATTGTCGGGAAGGGCTTGTTAGGGCACGTCGCTTAGTCGTGTCGTAGCAATTGTCGGGAAGGGCTTGTTAGGGCACGTCGCTTAGTCGTGTCGTAGCAATTGTCGGGAAGGGCTTGTTAGGGCACGTCGCTTGGTCGTGTCGTAGCAATTGTCGGGAAGGGCTTGTTAGGGCACGTCGCTTGGTCGTGTCGTAGCAATTGTCGGGAAGGGCTTGTTAGGGCACGTCGCTTAGTCGTGTCGTAGCAATTGTCGGGAAGGGCTTGTTAGGGCACGTCGCTTAGTCGTGTCGTAGCAATTGTCGGGAAGGGCTTGTTAGGGCACGTCGCTTGGTCGTGTCGTAGCAATTGTCGGGAAGGGCTTGTTAGGGCACGTCGCTTAGTCGTGTCGTAGCAATTGTCGGGAAGGGCTTGTTAGGGCACGTCGCTTAGTCGTGTCGTAGCAATTGTCGGGAAGGGCTTGTTAGGGCACGTCGCTTGGTCGTGTCGTAGCAATTGTCGGGAAGGGCTTGTTAGGGCACGTCGCTTGGTCGTGTCGTAGCAATTGTCGGGAAGGGCTTGTTAGGGCACGTCGCTTGGTCGTGTCGTAGCAATTGTCGGGAAGGGCTTGTTAGGGCACGTCGCTTGGTCGTGTCGTAGCAATTGTCGGGAAGGGCTTGTTAGGGCACGTCGCTTTGTCGTGTCGTAGCAATTGTCGGGAAGGGCTTGTTAGGGCACGTCGCTTGGTCGTGTCGTAGCAATTGTCGGGAAGGGCTTGTTAGGGCACGTCGCTTGGTCGTGTCGTAGCAATTGTCGGGAAGGGCTTGTTAGGGCACGTCGCTTGGTCGTGTCGTAGCAATTGTCGGGAAGGGCTTGTTAGGGCACGTCGCTTAGTCGTGTCGTAGCAATTGTCGGGAAGGGCTTGTTAGGGCACGTCGCTTGGTCGTGTCGTAGCAATTGTCGGGAAGGGCTTGTTAGGGCACGTCGCTTGGTCGTGTCGTAGCAATTGTCGGGAAGGGCTTGTTAGGGCACGTCGCTTTGTCGTGTCGTAGCAATTGTCGGGAAGGGCTTGTTAGGGCACGTCGCTTAGTCGTGTCGTAGCAATTGTCGGGAAGGGCTTGTTAGGGCACGTCGCTTGGTCGTGTCGTAGCAATTGTCGGGAAGGGCTTGTTAGGGCACGTCGCTTGGTCGTGTCGTAGCAATTGTCGGGAAGGGCTTGTTAGGGCACGTCGCTTGGTCGTGTCGTAGCAATTGTCGGGAAGGGCTTGTTAGGGCACGTCGCTTAGTCGTGTCGTAGCAATTGTCGGGAAGGGCTTGTTAGGGCACGTCGCTTGGTCGTGTCGTAGCAATTGTCGGGAAGGGCTTGTTAGGGCACGTCGCTTGGTCGTGTCGTAGCAATTGTCGGGAAGGGCTTGTTAGGGCACGTCGCTTGGTCGTGTCGTAGCAATTGTCGGGAAGGGCTTGTTAGGGCACGTCGCTTAGTCGTGTCGTAGCAATTGTCGGGAAGGGCTTGTTAGGGCACGTCGCTTGGTCGTGTCGTAGCAATTGTCGGGAAGGGCTTGTTAGGGCACGTCGCTTGGTCGTGTCGTAGCAATTGTCGGGAAGGGCTTGTTAGGGCACGTCGCTTGGTCGTGTCGTAGCAATTGTCGGGAAGGGCTTGTTAGGGCACGTCGCTTAGTCGTGTCGTAGCAATTGTCGGGAAGGGCTTGTTAGGGCACGTCGCTTGGTCGTGTCGTAGCAATTGTCGGGAAGGGCTTGTTAGGGCACGTCGCTTAGTCGTGTCGTAGCAATTGTCGGGAAGGGCTTGTTAGGGCACGTCGCTTAGTCGTGTCGTAGCAATTGTCGGGAAGGGCTTGTTAGGGCACGTCGCTTGGTCGTGTCGTAGCAATTGTCGGGAAGGGCTTGTTAGGGCACGTCGCTTGGTCGTGTCGTAGCAATTGTCGGGAAGGGCTTGTTAGGGCACGTCGCTTGGTCGTGTCGTAGCAATTGTCGGGAAGGGCTTGTTAGGGCACGTCGCTTAGTCGTGTCGTAGCAATTGTCGGGAAGGGCTTGTTAGGGCACGTCGCTTGGTCGTGTCGTAGCAATTGTCGGGAAGGGCTTGTTAGGGCACGTCGCTTGGTCGTGTCGTAGCAATTGTCGGGAAGGGCTTGTTAGGGCACGTCGCTTAGTCGTGTCGTAGCAATTGTCGGGAAGGGCTTGTTAGGGCACGTCGCTTGGTCGTGTCGTAGCAATTGTCGGGAAGGGCTTGTTAGGGCACGTCGCTTAGTCGTGTCGTAGCAATTGTCGGGAAGGGCTTGTTAGGGCACGTCGCTTAGTCGTGTCGTAGCAATTGTCGCGAAGGGCTTGTTAGGGCACGTCGCTTGGTCGTGTCGTAGCAATTGTCGGGAAGGGCTTGTTAGGGCACGTCGCTTGGTCGTGTCGTAGCAATTGTCGGGAAGGGCTTGTTAGGGCACGTCGCTTGGTCGTGTCGTAGCAATTGTCGGGAAGGGCTTGTTAGGGCACGTCGCTTAGTCGTGTCGTCTCGTGGTTAAACGAGATAGTCGCGAGAGTACAGAGGCCGCCTCCTCGTACCGATCCAGGCTGCCAAGCATTCACTGACGTCACTGTTGCTTTTATCCAATCATGTGATGAAAAATGGTCTTCCGCGTGCGTTATGTCGGACCCAAAAATCGGTACAGATAAAGCAGCCTGTAACTTTCTTGGCAGTTTCAGAGACAAGTACTTCTCACCTGTAGCTACCATCAGCTATGAAGGACTCAAGCGTGGGCGGGGCCTAGTGTCGGAGCCTGGATCGGTCTATTGTTTACGGGGCTGTAGCTTAGTGCCGGTCTTGTCTGCTGGGGATAGGCCGTCTGGCCACCTCTACACGTCCGGGCCATCCGATGGCAAGAAGAGGGTGACAGGGAGGGGGGGGGGGCTGTCCCTGCTGTTATAACACCAGGAGACCCACTCCACCTGGTGCAGGGGGCGGGGATGTGTGTGTGTGTCGGAGGTTGACCAGCTAATAAATTTGTT
This sequence comes from Arenicola marina, assembly GCA_964019135.1. NCBI lineage: Eukaryota > Metazoa > Annelida > Polychaeta > Arenicolidae > Arenicola > Arenicola marina. The sequence goes on along the minus strand of OZ025248.1, from coordinate 8,263,376 downwards.
TTAAAAAATAGGTGCCGTAACGCTAATTCACTCTGATGTGCCGATTTAACACAAATTTCAGCAAAACTCCTCGCCTGATTGTGCTCCATTGCCTGCCATGGGGAGTAACGTCCCCCCATCCCCTAGCCCCCTACCCCCTCCCCCCACCCGCATAAAGTTTTGTCCCTGTGGTCCTATAATGGATGTCGACGTGTGACAATTTGGATAATTACTCGCTAGAGGTGCGTGGCGTTTTTGTGACCCGCGCCAGACTACGGTATGACGTCACTCTCCCTTTCGTCACTTCATCCCTGGATCACTCCACCTGCTCTTTTTTTTTAATCGATTAGTCGCATCTCCTGTAGATAAGCGGTAAGGTTACCCTGACATGATAATGATATATGATAATATGAGGTTCATTATTTATTTATTTTTGTATTTGTATTTATTGCCAAATCATTCAGAAAAGCAACAGGTACGTAACAGCATATAGTGTGAAGGGCATACATGTTGATGTCAGTGACGTTCATTACATTGGGGATACATGTCGATGTCAATGACGTTCATTACATTGGGGATACATGTTGATGTCAATGACGTTCATTACATTGGGGATACATGTTGATGTCAATGACGTTCATTACATTGGGGATACATGTTTATGTCAATGACGTTCATTACATTGGGAATACATGTTTATGTCAGTGACGTTCATTACATTGTGGATACATGTCGATGTCAATGACGTTCATTACATTGGGGATACATGTTGATGTCAATGACGTTCATTACATTGGGGATACATGTTTATGTCAATGACGTTCATTACATTGGGGATACATGTTTATGTCAGTGACGTTCATTACATTGTGGATACATGTCGATGTCAATGACGTTCATTACATTGGGGATACATGTATGGTCATGCATCTCCACAATAAAAAGATGAGTGTCTTCTGGATGTGGAAATCGCGACATGATGATGACACTAAGATTGAGTGAAGCCTTGCAATATGCTGTGCAATCTTTGTGTCTTCGTTATATCGCGATTTCCACATCCAGAAGACACCCATTTTATTTTCTTGTAGAGATGCGCGAAAAATTGTCCAGCAAAATTGTACGAGGTAAACCGGTAAAACCGGAGAATTTGCCGCTTCCGCCCTGTAGCGCCATCTGTTGACAAAGTTGCCGCTTGTCACTTCGAATGGCTGCGCGCATTTTACGAATGAAATGCGGAATATCGCCGGTATTGTGGACATCAACAGTTCTTTAAAGAAACAAACTATACGTAAATAGATAGTTTAAGGTATGTAGAATTCAAATATAATAAGGATTGGACGTGGTATTCACCCACAAAGTGACACTAGTCAGATTAAAGTGGAGGGGTTTCAAATCGCTGAGGATTTGCAGGCTGCACTTCAGGACCCTGGCCGAGCGGTAGCGAGGCCTGGGTTCTTCAGCTGTTCAGGGCTAGAAAGAAATGGTGGCGCACTCTTTCACATCTGGCCTTTCACGCTATCCCTTTAGAACCCCTTGCAATCATGCCTGTTTTTTTTTGGCCTGACGAACGAGGGAGGGTATAACTAATAAAGTTATGTAAAACTGACGAATAATAACTTGAGTGACGTGCCGTGGCTAGACAAACCCGCTGCTCCCAGCATCGTAAGCCAGTACGCCACAGCTGTGGAAACCAGTACCGCATCGGTATATGCCGGGAAGAAATAAAACTCTTGAGGCCATACATCTGCCACCAAAACTCCTATAAATCTGGGAAGGTAACTTATCTTTATTGGCGTGTATTCATTCTCGAACCTCTATGTTATGCTTGGGCCCCAGCAGCAACCAAAAATAGAGCCTCCTTAATGTATTTGGTGTTCATATTCACAGCGAGGGGGATATAGACTTTATGGGACGAGCTGTGAGGTTATGCTTGTTTATTACTGGTGTTTTTGTTATATCTCGCCTTGTGTTGGCTGCCATCATAATGCTTGGAATAGCAAGAGGACGGCTTTACATCACGCCACATACTGTGGAGTGCGAAGAGGTTGAGGTTGGGGTTGGGGGTTGTCATCGTCAAGGGCGTCGCAAAGTTGTGAGTACATGCGTCGGTACGCCGTCGGTTCGCTGTCGGTACGCCATCAGTACGCTGTCGGTACGCCGTCGGTATGCCGTCGACATGCCGTCAGCACGCGGTCGGTACGTCGACACGCCGTCAGCACGCGGTCGGTACGTCGACACGCCGTCAGCACGCGGTCGGTACGTCGACACGCCGTCAGCACGCGGTCGGTACGTCGACACGCCGTCAGCACGCGGTCGGTACGTCGACACGCCGTCAGCACGCGGTCGGTACGTCGACACGCCGTCAGCACGCGGTCGGTACGTCGACACGCCGTCAGCACGCGGTCGGTACGTCGACATAACGCCGTCGGCACGCCGTGAGTACGCCGTCGATGCGCCGTCGGTACGTCGACGTTACGCTGTCGGCACGCCGTGAGTACGCCGTTAGTACGCCGTCGGTACGTCGTGAGTACGCCGTCGGTACGCCGTCGGCACGCCGTGAGTACGCCGTCGATGCGCCATCGGTACGTCGACGTTACGCTGTCGGGACACCGTCGATACGCCGTCGGTACGCTCCCTTCATGGCTAACATTGGTTAATTGTGACCAGGAGATTAATATCAAACTGCCGCTCTTAGCGGGTGTCACTTGGGTTGGTAGGTAGGGAGGGAAGGTGGTCCATGGTGGGGATGGCGATACTGGATCCTAGTGTATTGAAAATGATAGGGGTCACTCCTGGGCGATGTTATCTTGCCCACTTGGACATTCATTGCTGAATGAATCACCGGCGGCACATCCCGCCAGGTGACGCTATGTGTGCGGGATCGCTGTTCATTGGCGAGCGGCTTGTCGCGATGAAAGTGAAGCCGGAGACCTTGTCTTATTCACATGTATAAAATATGGTTTCTTGTCCGGTGAAACGTGACCACCCTTCTAAGGGTAACACCGACCTCTTCCCCCGTCGTTTACGAGGCACTGGTTCATGGACTGACCGATTAGGTTGCTGGATGTCGACATGAAATGTGCCAGTAAAGGGGTAGCAGTGTGGATAGACATTGTCATAATACACCGGGCGCCATCGTGTTTGGACACGTGGACGTAAACTGTAGTAATAACTATTTATTTATTGCCCAATATCTGTGACAATGAGCTGAATCCGAAGCTGATGTCCTCGAGAAGAAAAAAAGAAAAAAACCCCGAAACAAACGAAACAGGCACGACTGTCACACATGTTATCCCATCGTGCAAGGTGGTGTGCCGTCTATACGGAGCGGGCACGACTGTCACACATGTTATCCCATCGTGCAAGGTGGTGTGCCGTCTATACGGAGCGGGCACGACTGTCACACATGTTATCCCATCGTGCAAGGTGGTGTGCCGTCCATACGGAGCGGGCACGACTGTCACACATGTTATCCCATCGTGCAAGGTGGTGTGCCGTCCATACGGAGCGGGCACGACTGTCACACATGTTATCCCATCGTGCAAGGTGGTGTGCCGTCTATACGGAGCGGGCACGACTGTCACACATGTTATCCCATCGTGCAAGGTGGTGTGCCGTCCATACGGAGCGGGCACGACTGTCACACATGTTATCCCATCGTGCAAGGTGGTGTGCCGTCCATACGGAGCGGGCACGACTGTCACACATGTTATCCCATCGTGCAAGGTGGTGTGCCGTCCATACGGAGCGAGCACGACTGTCACACATGTTATCCCATCGTGCAAGGTGGTGTGCCGTCTATACGGAGCGGGCACGACTGTCACACATGTTATCCCATCGTGCAAGGTGGTGTGCCGTCCATACGGAGCGGGCACGACTGTCACACATGTTATCCCATCGTGCAAGGTGGTGTGCCGTCTATACGGAGCGGGCACGACTGTCACACATGTTATCACATCGTGCAAGGTGGTGTGCCGTCTATACGGAGCGGGCACGACTGTCACACATGTTATCCCATCGTGCAAGGTGGTGTGCCGTCTATACGGAGCGGGCACGACTGTCACACATGTTATCCCATCGTGCAAGGTGGTGTGCCGTCTATACGGAGCGGGCACGACTGTCACACATGTTATCCCATCGTGCAAGGTGGTGTGCCGTCTATACGGAGCGGGCACGACTGTCACACATGTTATCCCATCGTGCAAGGTGGTGTGCCGTCTATACGGAGCGGGCACGACTGTCACACATGTTATCCCATCGTACAAGGTGATGTGCCGTCTATACGGAGCAGGGCGGATAGCTTTGTGAAATAATTCAAGCCATTACGTCACTAGAACGCTGATAAAACAACGTTCTACACTCGCTAAATTCTATGAACTGTTTGCGCGTGATGCCCTTAAGTTCTCTACACCGCTATAGGTAATAATCAGACAAACCTTTCAGCCTCGCCTCGTTTGCTACTTATTATCCGGTACTTATATAGAATTGTGTCGGCCACCGCGTTACTCCGGTGGGCCCGTCCACCCCGCCCACCCCGTCCACCCCGTCCACCTCGTCCACCCCGCCCACCCCGTCTCCACTTACCCCTTAACACTCCAGAACCTAAGGTGACGGATGGCTTTCTTTACTGCGCCAAGGATGACTTTCTTGCAATGATCGAGATTAATTAAGTCTACATGAGATGCCTCGTGCCGCGCCAGATTGTCAACCCCCACCCGCCACCCACACATCGTAACTGCACCTAGAATCCCGATGTAGCGTCAGATTGTCGCCCTGCCACCCCCCCCCCCCCCATCTCACCCCCACCCAGCAGGTACACCTCTGTCATGTCTGTATCTAATTAGCATCTCTCAGTTGTTCTCATCTTCTCACATCATGTTTTTATTTTTCCAGTAAACGGTCTTTATGGCGAGAAGAAGGCGAACTCCAAGGTTCAAGAGAACAGGTATGGTTGATATTTGTTTATTGAACGCATTAGTTACCAGAGGCCGTATTCATAAACCACACGTAGTTTACGCAAATCAACTTAGTGTAAGATTTCTCGAGCGACTATCGGGTTCAAAATAGAAAAGTATTCACCAAAGAGATGGAATCTGAATTCTGAATCACGAAAGTGCTAAAATTGTATTGAATATGATTTCTTGATCATGAGCACAACCATCACGAGCTGGTGAGGCAGAGAGGAACATGCTCATTTCGTGCGCAAGCTATGTGCGGATTATGAATACGGCCCCGGGTCCAGAAATTAAAGAGTTAAGCCATAAGCAAGTGTGCTGTTTGAACCCTTTTCAACTAGAGACATGATATTCTTACTAGCAGCAAAAACATTAACGTGAAATAATTAAAGTGAAGTGCTTTCAATGCTTTTAATGTAGCATGTAAATGATACTCTACTTGCTGCATTGTGTGCACAACCTTCAATGCTATGCGAACGACTGTTTAAATGTGCATGCGGAAACGAGGCTGACGTAGTAAAAGCAAACTAGCCAATGAGCGGCTCTTTATAATTGCGTCATCGCGTCATTTCTTTGAGTGACATCGGAGATCATATACTTAATCTCTCATGACACCAGAGATCGTATACATAATCTCTCATGACACCAGAGATCGTATACATAATCTCTCATGACACCAGAGATCGTATACATAATCTCTCATGACACCAGAGATCGTATACATAATCTCTCATGACACCAGAGATCGTATACATAATCTCTCATGACACCAACCTAGTGTCGCTGTCTACCCAGATAACCGGAATTCTGGCCGGCGATCCAGGTTTCTACGGCGGGACTGATTCTTTGGCGAGGTCGTTGATAATATGCGCCACACTAGGTTGAAATTGCATATATGTCACGCAGAAAATACCTGCAAGAAACGTACCACAATTTTCTACTGACAAAACTCGCTAGCAATTGCTACTAGGTTATAAAAATAAATAGTCAAATGCCAGCTAAATAGTTACGTTGCGCATCCTGATTATTAATATTGTACACGAGTTATGTGGCAGTTCTTTTGTGAGTGTTCCCCGTCTTTGAGCGCGCCACCTTTTTGAAGACTGGTTGTGTGACATCCTCGATTCAAGGCTCACTAATGGTTGATAGGACAATGCCCGTATCAACATGAGGCAGATATTGCATGCTTCGTCTCGCGTTGAGCTGTCCCCGGCTTGTTGTGTTCTCACTTCTCTATCACGAAGTTCGGTTGAAATCGACGCAAAACACAAACGATTATCCATGACACCTTGCGAGATTTTTTGGGAAGTGTCTGCGATTTATTGTCAAGGCATTTATCCGCGTCTTTTTTGTGTCAAAAATATGAATATGATATGACTATTTTTTGTAATTTACTTGTTTACCATCTTGCTGGACCAATATTTCCAGCTGACGTGAAATATTAGACGTGCCTTCTCAGATAATGTACCATTGGGCAGGCCAAGCAAGATGTGGTACCCTCATGATGAGGCAACTAAGCCACGGTTACCATCTGGAGGTTCCCTTCTCTAAGAGGTTGTTATGGTTACTAGTTCTGCTGTCGGCTCCCCTGCTCGTTTCCCTGCTCGATGAGGTGCCATTCGCTGAGTGACCAAAACGGGTCATTTCGGTGTCTTGCTGGTCGTTTCTGTTACATAATTGAAGGACAGCGAGAGCCTGTAAGCGGTGGACCTGTCTCGGTGGAGAGATCACATAGATACTGAGGTAAGCTGTAGCGGGGTGGAAGGGGCGAGAGGAGGGGGTGGTGGGAGGGGCGCAGCACTATGTAGATGTAGACCCAATATTTAAATTCAGCCTAAAATATCTTGCCTGATCAAAAACAAATTCTGAGGACCAACCCATCAATGCATTGTGGCATGCTTCTAATATAAACTTGGTGAAATGTCTACCCATGCACCCGGAGTGCTAACAGGTCATGTGCACACTCACGTGTGGGCGATAATAGGGCGTTGTTGGCGAGTTGCTATGGAAAAGCGCTCCAATTGTCATATCTATACTGTTCCATTAATCTGCTATTCTGCCGTCGTGTACAATTTTGCACCATAACCCTGTCCCCAAGTGGTCCATGGGGTGTAACAAGGCGCTAGCAGACGGGGCGCCATCTGGCGAAAGAGGAGAGCAAAGCTATCATTTCCGAACAGCTCCATTGTGTTTAAAAACAATAGTTTCCTTAGTCGCCAGTGGGATCAATGCTAACCTGTTGGCAGTGGCCATACCGCCGTAAATGTCGGTTTGCTTACATCCCCAATATGTCAGGTTCATTCACCATTCAAACTACATGTGTTTGGCACCTTGACGACGATGACAAGGACTGTATGTTGACTTATGTTGGCTTTGTGCTCAGAGAGACTCGCCCACTCCATGTAGGTTTCTCCATTGTCAGCGCACCCTGCTCCATACAGTGAAAAATACGATCACGGGTAATTTGTTTGCTTCTTCCGTCCCGAGTTCCCCCCCCCCTCCCCACCTCACTCATTCAAACCCTTCTCACGCACGATCCCTGTCATTTATACAACCTACCTATATATCGTGTCTATACTCCGACCATTGTGTTCCCACCCAGCCAGTCCCCACTCTTCACCCAAGGGCGCCATGCTCCACTCTCCCGTTCCATGTTTCAGACGGTTTAGGACGTGGGCGTTGGGTAATCTAGATGATATTTCTCACAAGTAACTCGATCCACTTTGAGTCAATATCAGCAATTCAGATTTTATTAAGGCGTATATCTGAAACTGGACTCCGGGTGAATGGGCGCTGGACTCGTATATCGAGATCTACCCGGGAGAAAGGGGTGCGGTGCCAGGGATGGGGGGAGGCGGTACCAGGGAGGAAGTCTGGGCAGTTGGCGGGATGTGGGCAGTGGTGTGTGTGGGGGGGGGGGGGGGGGAGACCTGCCGAGGATCAGGGAACCAGTGGGCTGACTGAACCAGACCATGGCTGCCGGCGCCATCACACCACCTGATGACGCCTATTGCCGCGATGGCTCTGATAGGCTGACAATGGCAACGAGACCAGGATGCGATGCGTGTCTGTCTGTATATAGCTCTGCACTCATACGAGTGTCATGTTCCTCGTAAGCAGCCCTACTTCCACGATACGTTAATACAAGGTACATGTAACAAATATGGCGGCGTGATATGTTTTAACTGACAATAATAGGTCATTGACAATAGGGTTGCCGCCTACTACTTCGCTTGTCGTTTTATTCATGTAAAGGGATTTACATGGATTGCTTGATGTGTGAACGATGAATCTAGCTGGACGATGAATCCAGCTGGACGAATCCAGCTGGACGATGAATCTAACTGGACGATGAATCCAGCTGGACGATAAATCTAGCTGGACGATGAATCTAGCTGGACGATTAATCCAGCTGGACGATGAATCTAACTGGACGATGAATCCAGCTGGACGATGAATCCAGCTAGACGATGAATCTAGCTGAAGGATGAAGCAAGCTGGACGATGAATCTAGCTGGACGATGAATCTAGCTGAACGATGAATCTAGCTAGACGATGAATCTACCTGGACGATGAATCTAACTGGACGATGAATCCAGCTGGACGATGAATCCAGCTAGACGATGAATCTAGCTGAAGGATGAAGCAAGCTGGACGATGAATCTAGCTGGACGATGAATCTAGCTGAACGATGAATCTAGCTGGACGATGAATCCAGCTGGACGATGAATATAGCTGGACGATGAATCTAGCTGGACGATGAATCCAGCTGGACGATGAATCTAGCTGGACGATGAATCCAGCTGGACGATGAATCTAGCTGGACGATGTATCCAGCTGGGCGATGTATCCAGTTGGACGATGTATCCAGTTGGACGATGAATCTAGCTGGACGATGAATCTAGCTGGACGATGAATCTAGCTGGACGATGAATCCAGCTGGATGATAAATCCAACATTGGGCCAATATACTTACCAGGACAATGAAATGATGTTGGGCGAAGCTTACCCCAGATGCAGGTACCAGGGTTCGTTCAGATGGTGTTGACGGAGGACGTAAAGATCGAGGGAGACCCTAAGATCGAGGGAGGACCTAAGATCGAGGGAGGACCTAAGATCGAGGGAGGACCTAAGATCGAGGGAGGACCTAAGATTGAGGGAGGACCTAAGATCGAGGAAGCCTCGTCCTTAGACTACGTCTGCTTTCGTTTTGCTCCACTGGTTAATGCCGCCTGCGGAGCGCCACCGTGCGGCGGAGTATGGTCCTAGGCTGTATGCCGCACCTGCGACCTCTTAAGGCGTGATCCCAATTCCCGTGACCTCCCGGGACATACTAGCGCGCCACCTACCGGAGATTAACCCATTTGGCTCGAGAAACAATGCCATGTGCATTTTCTCGCGCGAACCTCAGTAAATTTATCCCTGAGGGGTGCTAATCGATGTAGCAGTGTGTGGAGTGCCAGGTTTATCCTATCAGTCATCTCGTAACGGGCCACAGCCAAGAGCCTTCGAGAAGGCCATTTTAACCTCTGAGGCCATATACCTCGTGTTAATGGGAAGTAGAATGGTCGAGCAGAGGTATGTGTGGGGGTGGGGCGGGCTGGGGCTGGATGCAAACTGCGCGCCTTTTTGGACGTTCAGCAGAGATTAGCAGTCTAGAGCTATGCGCAAGCTGTTGCCCTTTGGACGTCGGAAGGGAGTCCTTTGGATGGGAGGCTGGTACAGTGGCAACCGAGTCCTGACAGGAAAGAAACGAGGGGGGGGGGGGAGGCGGCGGTTGGGTATGGGTGGATGGGTGGGGGCCTTCACAGCGAGGGGCTTCACGTTGGTCACCCCTGACGTCTCACTCTCAACCCGCCCCCCCCCCCTCCCCCCGCCTTCTACCCAGGATGACCGCGAGACAATATGACATGATGACCTCAGGTGCGATCATGCCCCCGAACAATGAGCGGCGACCCCGGTGGCGGTGGTGTAGGTGGGCCGACGGGGCGAGGGGGGCAGAGGGGCCGCCTGGGCTAGAAGAAGCTGCATAAGGCCGTGGGTAATACGGCCCAGCCTTTCCGGTGTATCACCCGCTTCATAGGTGAGGGCAAGGTCAAATCTGAGAGTGTTGTGGAGCCGTTAATGAAGTGAAAGTGCCACGGAATGGCGGGCAGAGTCCGTCAGGGGGGGGGGCAGCGGATGGTTAATGCTGGGCCCGGGGGGGGGGGGGCTGAGGGTTTGGAGGCCAGGGTGCAACATGTAGCACGGGGGAATAAAGCCGGTGCCTGTGCTATCACACTACTGACACTGGCGGATCCAGAGGGTTGCCGTTGACGCCCCCACTCCCAACCCCCCACCACCCCCGACCTTTCGTCCTTTAGCAGGGATCACCCCTTTTGGGGACACTCCCCCTTATTGTTTTTGTCCTTGATTAGCTGTGCCCCATCCTTGTCTTATCCCTTCCCGTTCCGGAGAGCTCCCGACACAAAATACCCCCACCCCACCCCCCCCCCCCTCCTCCCCCATTTTAACTTAGTAGTTATCCCCCATTTCTTCTGCGGAGAGCTGTTTCCGCCAAAATTGCCTCCTCCCCACCCGCCCCCCCCCCCCTTTTTTTCACATTGTGGACCCTTCCGTGTTAACGAGTTGGGGATCTTGGCGCAATCTGTCCATTTGAAGTAATATCCTATTATTCTCAATATAAAACTACTTAGATAAATGGCCGAGGAGTACGGACTGCAGTGAGGGGGGTGGCTGAGTGGCTGTCTGGGTTGGTGGCTGAGTGGGTGGCTGGTGGAAGCAGCTAGTCCGCTGATACGAGCTGTGACGCCAAATGATACGGAAATCCGCCGTGATTCTCTGATAATTTATCAGAACATGTAGCGGAAGAGATGCAGCCATGGATCCATTCTGAATGTGTCAATGACTGATGTAACCAGGGTTATTGTGACAGGCCTGAAGGTGGATCCATCCTGAATGTGTCAATGACTGATGTAACCAGGGTTATTGTGACAGGCCTGAAGGTGGATCCATCCTGAATGTTTCAATGACTGATGTAGCCAGGGTTATTGTGACGGGACTGAAGGTGGATCCATCCTGGATGTGTCAATGACTGATCTAACCAGGGTTATTGTGACGGGACTGAAAATGGATCCATCCTGAATGTGTCAATGACTGATGTAGCCAGGGTTATTGTGACGGGACTGAAGGTGGATCCATCCTGGATGTGTCAATGACTGATGTAGCCAGGGTTATTGTGACGGGACTGAAGGTGGATCCATCCTGAATGTGTCAATGACTGATGTAACCAGGGTTATTGTTACATGCCTGAATATTGTTGCCAGGCAACAAAATTGCCGTGTGTCACGTGCTTCGCCAAAACCGCATTGTTTGGGATATCTATGAATCTGATTACATAAAACATATTAGTGATTATGGGCGATAATGTAGAACATCATAGTAGTAACACAAAATGGTGTAATATATTCCGAACGCGGCTTAAATATATTTAATTCGATAGAAGTAAAAAGTTCATAAATAATACGCCTGTGTAAGCAGATATTGCCTAATACCCTGGTTTTTGGTAAAAATAATTCCGGAAAATCTAAATTTTGTACAGACCATATCTTTTAGAATATATGCATGGTTCATGTCAGAAAGATATTCTTGAAGTTACGTGTCATCGCACGAACGGTAATCGCGAACGTCTATTTCACTATAAATCCAACATGGCAGTTTCTGTAGCGCTAAATTAATTTCAATTTGTCTATGTAGAATTAATCTTAACAGTTGTTCAGATTTTGCTAAAAATCCCGTTAGTCATGTCAGTCAATTTCACGTAAAAACAACAGTTCAAACGTCGCCTCAATCAAAATGTTAATACGTCATCGCCATACTAGTAGCATCATGGAATGGCTTGCTATTGGCTCATCGGTTGCCCACAGTGCACGCACATATTGCTCCAGCAGTCCTACCCACTGGGGCAGTTATGTCATTGTATCAGTTCCACTTTTGTATCACTGCCTGCCAATCAGTGTAGTACATGGATTCTTAAATCGCCTGGTTTCTGGCAATACCTGGGTGACAGGTCCGAGTGGTTGGACAGAATGCCGCCACGTTGGACAGAATGATGCCGCCACGTTGGACAGAATGCCGCCACGTTAGACAGAATGCCACCACGTTGGACAGAATGCCGCCACGTTGGACAGAATGATGCCACCACGTTGGACAGAATGCCGCCACGTTGGACAGAATGCCGCCACGTTGGACAGAATGCCGCCACGTTGGACAGAATGCCGCCACGTTGGACAGAATGCCGCCACGTTGGACAGAATGATGCCACCACGTTGTACAGAATGCCGTCACTTTGGACAAAATGCCGCCATCTTGGACAGAATGCCGCCACGTTGGACAGAATGCCGCCCCGTTGGACAGAATGCCGCCACGCGGTCGCCGGGCGTGGTCCTCAACGTGGTCGCCGGGCTTGGTCCTCCACGTGGTCGCCGGGCGTGGTCCTCCACGTGGTCGCCGGGCGTGGTTCTCCACGTGGTCGCCGGGCGTGGTCCTACACGTGGTCGCCGGGCTTGGTCCTCCACGTGGTCTCCGGGCTTGGTCCTCCACGTGGTTTTTCCAGGGCGTGGTCCTCCACGTGGTCGCCTGGCTTGGTCCTCCACGTGGTCGCCGGGCGTGGTCCTGAACGTGGTCGCCGGGCGTGGTCCCCCACGGGGTCGCCGGGCGTGGTTCTCCACGTGGTCTCCGGGCTTGGTCCTCCACGTGGTCGCCGGGCTTGGTCCACCACGTGGTCGCCGGGCTTGGTCCTCCACGTGGTCGCCGGGCTTGGTCCACCACGTGGTCGCCGGGCTTGGTCCTCCACGTGGTCGCCGGGCTTGGTCCTCAACGTGGTCGCCGGGCTTGGTCCTCCACGTGGTCGCCGGGCGTGGTCCTCCACGTGGTCGCCGGGCTTGGTCCTCCACTTGGGCGCCGGGCCTGGTCCTCCACGTGGTCGCCGGGCTTGGTCCTCCACGTGGTCGCCGGGCTTAGTCCTCCACGTGGTCGCCAGGCGTGGTCCTCCACGTGGTCGCCGGGCGTGGTCCTCCACGTGGTCGCCGGGCGTGGTCCTCTACGTGGTCGCCGGGCTTGGTCCTCCACGTGGTCTCCGGGCTTGGTCCTCTACGGTATGGCCATGTCACACTGCGGTCACGACAGATGGCGTGCGTCTTGTCCCCTGGCGCCCTCTGGCGGTCGCTTGTGAAAATTAACACCCTTACCGACGTCCGCTCGGTGATGTTTTTTTTTCTTGTAAGTATATGTGAACGTCAGATGACAACCGGTATTATTACACAGCCCAATGTCTATTTCTGGTGGATAAAGCCCGGTCAGAGGGTGCGGTTTGCCAGCGAATTGAGCAGCTTCATAGGGAAGAGGTCGAGGTATATCGGGTATTGGCTTGGTCAGGCTTCCCCACCATAGTGTGGTGCGATCGTTTGTCGCGGGGTGTGGTCGGGGAGGAGCGGGTAGGCGGGCGGAGTGTCTACCTCTGAGGTCCGATTCTCCCTTTCCCATATACGGAAGAAAGGATCAAATAACTAACTGAATCAATAAATAAAGGTGTTGGGTGGGCACAAGTGGGCTAGAAGAAACCCCAAATAGTCGAGCCGGCCTTTAGGACTGCCAATTTGTTAGCCGCCAATCTTTCAGCTCCATTTAGTTGTTCTGCCCCTTGCTCGGGACAGGCGAAGAAGGGGTGGGGTGAGGAGAGGGGGGGGGGGGTAGGGTGGTGGTGACCGGGGGTGACGGGAGGTCGGATTGGGGGGTGGGGTGGTTGCACTAGAGATAGCGTGACGGGATCTCCCGGCAGTGATCTGATTTCATTTCCTGGGTCTGATCCCATTGGTCTGATCCTATTGGCTTGATCCCATTGCCTCGGCGGCGTTGGCCTAGCCGAGCCCATTCTGCCCATCAGATTCCTTGAACGAGATGAAGCCCCAAAGATAATGCCCTGATTGTTCCCGGCGCATTTCCCCATTAGGGGTGGCGGCCCCGGGGAATCCTGAGCGCGACACCCCGGGAAACCCACCCTGCCGCAATCAGAGCGCGGGGGGAGGCGTGGGGGGGGGGGCACACTGGGCCCACCGTGTGCTAGAATCTCGACGGTTAGGGGGCCAGAGCGATGGATGGGTGGGTTGAGGAGAAGGGCGGGGGTTTAGAGGTCTTGGGTGGGTCGCGAAAAATGTCCTCAATTCCGGAGGTGACCACACCCAGTCTACCCCCCCCCCCCCCAAACACACACACACACCCACCCCTCCCCTACGTGTTGTGGCACGTGCGGCCTCACCGTCCTGGGGTCTAAGTCTCGGGACTTCATAAAGCGCCACTTGTCAGATCCTGCCTCTCGCTGGAGTAACTGACACGTGCTTCGCTCGCTGTTACGCGTGGGGGTAAAGGTTAACTAATGGTGTAGACAAATGTCACGCCCTCTAACGGGCATCGCTTATACGATTAGGTCTTCAAATGAGTTCTGACGATATTAGGCAGGCCACCTGGTTTGGCTTTATGGCTCGTGGCACGTTTCTGCATCCAACCAGTAGAGCTACAGACATTTAATAACATACATAATGATATCGAATAAAACCTTTTCTTCATTTGTCAATATATTGTTGTTATGGAATATGTAAATGACGCTAATTAGATAACACTTAAAAAAGGAAAGGAAGAAAATGACACTTAAAAAAATGCACTTGTCTGGTTCATTCGTGAAAGGACACTGCTTTTATGTGTACAGTTGAAAAGGTTGGTAAAACGGTGAAGGAGTCCGTGGTCGTAGCTTTCTGAAACGATAATAACACGTGTGGGAATACTAGCGAGGTTGCTCTCTTCATGTACCGAAGCCATTGGCCTCTCTGAGAGAGTTCAGGGTTGCTGACCCCGAGGTTGCCCACTCTGTACATAACATTGTCTTGGCCACAAAGTCAAGTGGGAAGTTGTTGATCGAACTTCGAACACATGTTACCGACGAGTGGTGGGCAAATCTTGATGCCTCTTGCCGTCAAGGCGAGCTCCTTTTTTATATGATATTACCCTTTTTTTCTCTCCGTCTAGTGTGAGCAAACACACAATCTTTGGTGAGAATGTCTCGATGGCGTGAAGCGGAGTAATGGGTATGGCGGAGTGTTTTACCCTTTCCCCGTGACCACCGGGCATTGATTTATAGCGGTATTAGGCGACCGGCGATAATTGGACGTTGAAAAGGCTTCGCATCATGTTTGCTCCCATGGCTGCCCGCTTTGTCTGCTCAGTTCGGTGATACTGATTAGCGGGACGTAACTGTATGGTACACATGTACCGGGGAGGCCTCGCATTTTTATGAGGCCAGGGGATTTGGTTCTTGTCTTTGGGGAAGGATTGTGGGTAGTATGACACTGCTCTATGTCCAATATTATCATCTGCCTGAAGCGGTACTTTATTCCCTGAATAATTTTTGCACTCATGATAATTTTATAATACAGACTGAAGAGATTTTCAAATAACGCCATATGGAATTTTCCTATAAAACCGTTGTTGTAGTTTATTAAAGATAGCCATGGAACATGAAGTATACAATTGGTAATTATATCTCGTGATCGACGATTCAGTTTCCTTACGAAACAAATAGTTCTTTGATTGCAAACCATGATATTTGGCCCATATTTTTATTTGGGTCGCGTGTTTCCAGGAACTGTTTCTTTCTTGCAATGGAATGGACACCTACACCGGCCGGTCTGGAGTGAATGGTCCACTTCCTAGGTAATGTATAAGTAGCTCAGAGAGGCCAAAGTCCCGGTAGCACTGTTCGAGGACCTGTCTGGCACATGGCTAGGCATCCAGGAATTGGCACTTAATGTTGGCCATTGGAGTACGGTTTCCAGCCGCCTCATTGGAAGCCAAAAAAGAACTTCTCCGTCTCTGGGAACCTGATTAAAGCTCCGTTCTCTGACCTGGGGCGGCCGTTTTTTATACCGGCTAGCTGTCTTAACGTCGTTTGTGTGATAGCCTCACTGTTAGAGCGATAAGAGTAATGGTATTTCCTCTCCATGGAAGGCGGGGGTGGGCTTACTGGCCCAGTGACTCCACCCACCCGGCGCGTGAAGGAATGGGGGTTCCGGGGGTGTGTGTGTGTGGGGGGGCTACTGGCCCGGTGTCTCTACCCACCCGGTGCGTAAAGGATGGGGGGACAGGGCGTGGGGGGGTGGGGGGGGAGGCTACTGGACCAGTGAGTCCACCCACCAGACGCCTAAAGAAATGGGGGGCTGGGGCGGGGGGGGGCGCTACTGGGCCACTGACTCCACCCACCCGGCGCGTAAAGGGGTGGGGGGGGGCTCACCGTGCACACGGGTAGTTAGGTTGCAGCGCGTGGAGCGGGATAAAACCCAAACCAAAAGCGGGTAACGCTAATTAAACGACCCTCTGGCTTATGCCCGGCCGTAACACTTTCGGTCTTTGGGCTTCAGGTAGTTACAGTAAGGCGTGCCAAGCTGAGGCTGGTCTTCTGGATACACGGGGGCATGGGCTGAAGGGGGAAGGGGGAGGGGGGGTGGGGTACAGACTAGGCCCAGTAGCCCCTGGGATAGATATGTAGATATGTGGTACAGAGCCCGTTGTACCTTGATCAGACTACGCCGTGGGTAGTGTAGGCGGCATCAGGCCATCAGCCTGTAGTATATAGCACACAGTCTGTGTGAAGACTCCCTGGCTTGGCCGTGGGTAGTGTAGGCGGCATCAGGCCATCAGCCTGTAGTATATAGCACACAGTATGTGTGAAGACTCCCTGGCTTTGACAGGTGACACTGGCCGTGGGCGCTTGTTCCGCCCACGTGGCGTCTTCATATGTCTGTCTGTAAGCCATGAAGGGAATCACGTACATTAAGACGAGAACACACGGGTTTTACGGATTATTGTGAGTCGACAATATGTGTCATATAGTCGCTGTTATGTTGCATATGTTACTGCGTAGTTTGTGTTGCTGTTATCCCATTTTAACCATTTATTAACTGGTAATATTATACAATATAATACGATTAACATGATTGATATGATTAATGTGATTAGTAATTTTAACCATATATTAACTGGTAATATTATACAATATAATACGATTAACATGATTGATATGATTAATGTGATTAGTAATGCGTAGCGCTCAACCGCTGTTATTATCGCCCATTCCCTAAAAACATATGTCGATGCTTGCTTTCTTTTAACCTATCCGAGAAAGCCACAAGACGGAATATCATATTAAAAAGACGTAGGAATTAAGGGCCTTCTCCGACACTCTTACTGTGTGGCTGATTTACCGTGGTGCCACCTGCTGTGTGGAACTCGAACTGGAACTCTCGCTGTCGGCACGGCTGTCACAGACAGGGGCTGCCGTCTGTCTGTCCACTGTCTGCCTGTCTGTGTAATTAAAACTTTCTGCCCCTGGATGGACGTCGCGGGATGGAAGACATCGCTGGATAGACATGGCTGGATGGACATGGCTGGATGGACATCGCTTTATAGACATCGCTTTATAGACATCGCTCTATAGACATGGCAGGATGAACATGGTTGGATGGGCGTCGCTGGATGGACATCGTTGGATGGACATGGCTGGATAGACATGGTTGGATGGACATGACTGGAAGGGCATCGCTAGATAGACTTGGCTGGATGGACATGGCTGGATGGACATTGCTGGATGGGCATCGCTAGATAGACTTGGCTGGATGGACATGGCTGGATGGGCATGGCTGGATGGACATGGCTGGATGGACATGGCTGGATGGACATGGCTGGATAGACATGGCTGGATGGGCATCGCTAGATAGACTTGGCTGGATGGGCATCGCTAGATAGACTTGGCTGGATGGACATGGCTGGATGGACTTGGCTGGATAGACATGGCTGGATGGGGGATGGATAGACATGGCTATATGCCGGACATCGCGGTCACGGCCGCTCTGCCAGAAGGGCTGTCGACAGCTCTTCCTGTCGGCGTCTCAAGACATGTCAATGGTTGTCCGCCGACTGGGCCAGGTGCCGGGGAGTGGAGTGACGGCTTATGGATGGGGATAGGGGGTGTGCCTATGGGGTGGTGTGCAATTTCCTTGTAATTGGAAGGCAATTAGTCTCGGTCAGTAATTCCAGGAGATGACTCTGGGAGGCTGGCTTCTATACCGGGCACTTTGTTCCTTGTCGGTCTATTGCTTGGAGAAGGCTGATGGCAGGTAGCCTTGATCACGTGGCTTGCATGGAGAGAGAGCGAGAGATTGTGTGTGGGTGAGAGGCGGGGGGGGGGGGGGGTCATTGGAGGAACGCCGGCACTCAGACCCGTATCTGCTTCCCAATTAGTAACGTTGATTTGGCATAATTTGACCTATTACTCCAATACGGTGCCTCCGATAGCCGTTATTAGAGGCTGCTGCCTGCTGACCCGCTCTGGTCGTACATCTGTGGCGTGTCTGCCACACTGCCGCCTGTATGGACCGTCCGCCCCGCCTCCTCGTTAGCGGGGCAACACGGGGCACCTTCTCCCTGATAGACCAAGCAAAGACCAAACAAACAAAAACCTTTGTCTTTTCATCGATGGACCAAGCGCTGACCAAACAGAAAGAAAACTATTGCCTTCCCGTCGATAGCCTGAGCGCTGACTAAACAGAACATAGACACTTGTCGTTCGTCGATGGGCTGAGCGCTGACCAAACAGAAAATAAACACTTGTCTTTCATCGATGGGCTGAGCGCTGATCAAACAGAAAGGAAACTTGTCTTCCCGTCGATAGGCTGAGCGCTGACCAAACAGAAAATAGACACTTGTCGTTTCGGCGATGGGTTGAGTGCTGACCAAACGGAAAATGAACACTTGTCTTTCATCGATGGGCTGAGCGCTGATCAAACAGAAAGGAAACTCTTGTCTTCCCGTCGATAGGCTGAGCGCTGACCAAACAGAAAATAAACACTTGTCTTTCATCGATGGGCTGAGCGCTGATCAAACGGAAGGAAACTATTTTCTTCCCGTCGATAGGCTGAGCTCTGACCAAACAGAAAATAGACACTGGTCATTTCGTCGATAGGTTGAGTGCTGACCAAACAGAAAATGAACACTTGTCTTTCATCGATGGGCTGAGCGCTGATCAAACAGAAAGGAAACTCTTGTCTTTCCGTCGATATGCTGAGCGCTGACCAAACAGAATATAGACACTTGTCTTTCATCGATGGACTGAGCTATGTCAGGAAAGGAGCGATGAAGAAAGAAACACGTTGTCTTCTAAGGGATAGTCTGAGCAGAGGAGACAAGCGCTGGCCAATGAGAATGCTAAGGTTTCCTTTTACTTGTCTCAAGGCTAAGCGCTGACCAATGAGAATACGAAGGTTTCCTTTTACTGGTCCCAAGGCCAAGCGCTGACCAATGAGAATACGAAGGTTTCCTTTTACTTGTCTCAAGGCTGAGCGCTGACCAATGAGAATACGAAGGTTTCCTTTTACTGGTCCCAAGGCCAAGCGCTGACCAATGAGAATACGAAGGTTTCCTTTTACTGGTCGCAAGGTTAAGCGCTGACCAATGAGAATACGAATGTTTTCTTTTACTGGTCTCAAGGATAAGCGCTGACCAATGAGAATACGCAGGTTTTGTTTTACTGGTCGCAAGGCTAAGCGCTGACCAATGACTTCTTCTGACCGACGAGGAACAACAGGATCCCGCCTGCAGTGGTCGCTAAGCTGCGTGTTGATCAGTGCCAGGAGCCAGTGTCTTGTCTTTACAGGTCGTTAGACTCAGTGCAAGCCGTGGACAGAAATAGGACCTTACTTTTTAACCATAAAATGAGCGGCCTCATCATCGCTGCCGTTTGGAGCTGGTCCCCGCTCGCTGGTAGTCAAGGGATGCGGCTCAGCCCTCCATTGTCACGCCGCCTTACCGCCCTGTAAATTGGACGTCATGTCGCCGTACCGGTAGGCAGCCTGGCGTCAGTTTACGGGCTCAGTACCACGGCGGTTGTGCCAGGGGCGTTGTATTGTTGCCCGGGGGAAGCCGCCTTGACATTCACCGCACCCTGAAAGCGATCGGGGAGTGGGGGGGGGGACCCCTGTAGCTCAGGAGGTAGCACGTGGAGCTGTAGAGCGACAGACCTGGGTTCGATTCCCCCAGGATTTAAAGCTGGGATTAGCTTCATATATTAGTCATCTCATTGTCTCATGTGATATCTTCACCCGATTCAGGTGCAAAAAGTGGCATAAAACATTACTCCTGCCTACACAGCCAGTACCTACACAGCCAGTACCCCCACAGCCAGTACCCCCAGAGCCAGTACCTCCACAGCCAGTACCTCCACAGCCAGTACCTCCACAGCCAGTATCCCCACAGCCAGTACCTCTACAGCCAGCAGCTCCACAGCCAGTACCTTTACAGCCAGTACCTACACAGCCAGTACCTACACAGCCAGTATCTACACAGCCAGTACCCCCACAGCCGGTGGGGGCCTCCCTGGTGTAGTGGTTAGCGCACTAGACCGCAGATCAATAGGTCCTGGGTTCGAATCCGGGCTCGGGCACCTAATCTGGGGCATGTTTCATTCCTTCATCCTTCATCGTCTCGGGAGGTTCCTTGGCCCAATTTAGCCTGTATGTGCACAAAAGTGGCCTAAAACACCAACATTCCATTCCATTCCCCCACAGCCGGTACCTCCACAGCCAGTACCTCAACAGCCAGTACCTCCACAGCCAGTACCTCAACAGCCAGTACCTCCACAGCCAGTACCTCCACAGCCAGTATCTACACAGCCAGTACCCCCACAGCCGGTACCGCCACAGCCAGTACCTCAACAGCCAGTACCTCACCCCCCCCCCCACTAGCGCACCCCACACGTCACTCTACACGTCACCCGCTTCCTGCCTGCCTAACAATGAGACGAACCATTTTTTTCTCCATCTTTCGGCCACATGTCCTGCCATATGTCGCCTAGCGCCCCCTGTGGCAGCCTGTAAAAACAGACACGAGCGGGAGACTTCAGCAACCCTGTGATGACGAACCCACCAGAGGGGGGTGGGGGGGGGGTATTTATGAAATATACCTTGTGAGACAATCTCGTTTCGGGTCATTTCAACTGGAACATGTACTGGCGACACTTTTTTAAAATAAGTACTTTGATATCGAAATCCAAATCTGCTCACGTTAATATGGTTGTCGCCACCGGGGTCTTGGTATTGCCATTCTGGTCAGTGTAATATGAGCCTAGAACGAGGTCCCACAATGACTGACAGCGCCGTCACATCTGTAATCACACACGACTCCACTCCGATCAATTCCTTTTTATGGTGCCTGTCACGCCTTGCTGCATTGTCGTTGGTATCCATCAATAACCCATTGGATAACGTATTGGCTGACGCGGGAGGGGGTGGGGTTATTACAACTTTCAATCCGGGACCCGGTCGGTGATTATGAACGATTCTTCTTTGTTGCCCCTACAGTGGAATGGTGGGTGCCTATGCCCAATGCTTCTGGCCTACCGTACACGGGAAGGACACCTTGTCGACTTAATATCTGGCGTTGTGTCTTGGCCTCGTCGCCGATCACCCTCTTTCCCGCATATCTTGTCTGTACCGCAGAGAAGTGACACTATGTATGTGTTGTAGTTTTCTGTAATGAAGCGACAATAACGACCCTCTTTGCCGTAGTTTTCTACCTAAGCGACAACGACCTCTGGTGTCGTAGCTTGATACACCTAAGCTTATGATTTCCTGGTTTTATGTATGGGTTTTGTCCTTGTCCAGAAAGAGGGTGTCAGATTGTGTTACATATCCTAACAGTTCTGCAAGTCACGTCCCTATTGCATCCCACATAGTCGCTGCCTCAAAGAACAAAGCAAAAGACCCACAGTACGATGCATGCCGGGATACTTGTCATGTGATGTTGTTTGTAGCTGGTCTATGTGAAGGGGAGGGGCGGGCGCGGAGGTGGGCACCCAAAACCCCGCCCCCCCCCCCCCCCCCGCCTGCCCCTCCCCCTATATTTGCAACCCGTTCCATGCAGCCTCCTCTAAGGGCCCCTGAGGGGGGGGGGGGTAGCCATGTCGCGTGTCGATTTTAAGAAAAGGTCCATGTCGCGTGTCGCTAAGTCTTATGTCGCATGTCGATTCTAAGACAACCCAAATGTCGCGTTGTCGATTTTAAAAATCGCCGTGTCGCCGTGTCGAAAAAGCCCCTCTGGGGCCCTCCTCTAGCCTGTATCTCCTTTCACCAGTGTCATGCTCATGCTGGTCTATCCTCCTTCCTCTTTATTTCTAATCATATTTCCATAATCGTACAGCAATTCGTGACATCAAACAGACAAAGCACTTGTTATATATATATATATTGCTGTGAACAATAAGAAGACGAAGAACAAGAGAGACATCATGTAAATAGAGGGCTGAATGGTTTCGGTTGGCGCATAAACATGGCCTCCCTGCGATATTGGTTTCCGGTTAGTCGAATGTTTTTTTAAACTGTGTATTCGGTCCGTGCCTCTCTTTGACAATCGTCCCGACGCCGTCTAGACTGGACGTTGTACCACGTGGCCATATATCCCGCAGAAAGTCTCTTGAGAAAGGCATGGAAGGTATAGAGGGGAGGGGGGGGGGTGGTGACTGCAACTATATAGCCCTAATATCTTACGGGGCCGTCCGAGTAAGCAATTCAGGATTACAAACCTGCTGGCGCCACAACAAGGGATATCTCGTGATAACCCAACTTCCAGATCCGTTTTAGAATGGCAGTAAGTTATAATCCACGCGCCGGCAAAACCGCCTTTTGTTATGTTGGTCTGCAGCAGGAGTGTCCTGTGGGTGCCCTGGGCCTGACGCTGTCGGGCTGGCGCTCCCTATCTCTTTGTCTATCTCTTTGTATCTCTGCCCCTCCCTCTCTCTCTCACTCGCTCTGGTTCTGTCTGGGGTGACTGGCAGGTGTTGGTGGCCCTTTTTTCCGCACCTGTTAATCACGACATCTAAACAGGAGGCTACCTCCGAAAGCCCGTCCAACGAGAACACAACGAGACCGCCGCGAGATCCCTACTACATCCCCGTCCCCGTCCACGTTCCCGTCCCCGTCCACGTTCCCGTCCCCGCCCTCGTCCACGTCCCTCTCTCCATCCCTGTCCCCGTCCACGTCCCCGTCCCCGTCCACGTCCCTGTCTCCGTTCACGTCCACGTCCCCATCCCCGTCCCCGTCCACGTCCCCATCCCCGTCCCCGCTTGCTCCCGCACACCCCACCTCAACTGAGAAAGCCTGGTGCGCAGGAGGGACTTACAGTGGTATATCGTGTGGTTTGCTGTAGCTTTATACACGCGACAACTTTTACCGCGGAGATCCTTTTTTGAGAGCCTTGTGGTTCGGTGCAGGGGGTAGAGTGGTTGGGGGAAGGGGCGGCGGGGGTATAGCGTGCGCATCGTGCTCTGTTCGTGGCTATGTTTTTGCACCCTTTGTTCCCGGTGGATTGTTAATTTAGTAAGACTTCCTGAATTGATCCCCTGTGGCTGCATTCATCATAACCACTTCGTCTCGATGCAGATGACAGGGACGGCTGTCGTGTTCGATGTGGTTGTAATAATATGAACAGAATCAATGAACAGAATGAAAGGTTAGTTCCTCGTCTTTAACGGAATGCACTTTAATATGATTAAACGTTCATGGTGATGTCTGTGACATACAGAATATTGATGTGATGGGACAGTTTACTTGAAGTCGCAAAACTATCACTCGTTCGTAAAATGTCAGTTCAGGCAGGGAAGGGCCGGGGCAGGAGCCGAACATTGGGGTATATGCCTGTTCTCGAGGGGTTGTGGGATTGTCGCGGTTGTTGAGGGGTTGTTGTGGGATTGCCGGGGGTGTTGTGGGATTGTCGGGAGGTTGTTGAGGGGTTGTCGATGGGTTGTTGAGGAGTTGTCTAGGGGATGTTGAGGGATTCTCGGGGGGTTGTCGAGGGGTTGTTGTGGGATTGTCGGAGGGTGTTGTGGGATTGTCGAGCGGTTGTTGAGGGGTTGTTGTGGGATTGCCGGGGGTGTTGTGGGATTGTCGGGGGGTTGTTGAGGGGTTGTTGTGGGATTGCCGGGGGTGTTGTGGGATTGTCGGGGGGTTGTCGAGGGGTTGTTCGAGGAGTTGTCTAGGGGTTGTTGTGGGATTGTCGGAGGGTGTTGTGGGATTGTCGAGCGGTTGTTGAGGGGTTGTTGTGGGATTGCCGGGGGTGTTGTGGGATTGTCGGGGGGTTGTTGAGAGGTTGTTTAGGGATTCTCGGGTGGTAGTTGAGGGGTGGTTGTGGCCTTCTCGAGGGGTTGTTGAGAGGTTGTTAAGGGGTTGGAACTGGATACTGCGAGCTGGCCCTGTATCTAGTGGGGAACCCATCATGCTGGAACATGAGCCCCCCTAGCTCAGTTGGTAAGCAGGCGGAGCTGCAGATCAACAGGTCGTGCGTTTGAACTCTCGCAGCTGTATCTGTAGTTTCATGCAACCCCATGTTGATTTAGCCCTCATGTGCACAGAAGCGGCCTGAACACCAACATGTCATGTCATTTCATACCGGACATAAGGCATCAAGGCATACACATAACCTCAAGAGGTTACGACCGGTGAACTAGATGTCATCTAAAAGTTCTTCTCTGTTATTATTTAATTTTCATATCTGTGGAAAAACAGTAAAATGTTGGTACCTATAGCTTTGTGCTCCTTCTCTTACTGTTGGTGCGGTGAATTCTTTTATTGCTTGCGGATGCCGCTCTAAATAAACACACCTTCTTCACGGCAAGACGTGTCGACATGTGGCGATATGTTAGATCCTTCAGGGGATCTATTGTTACAATATATCATATTCAATCTGAGTCTAAATCAATCGATCAAAACACGAAAACACCATCAGGGCTGTGGCGAGTATCGGACTGGCCCAGCGTCTGCATCCCTGGCAAAAAGCATTCAGTGCTTTCAATTCAGCTTAAATGCTGAATTTTATTTTATCGTGGGTTTGACGATGGCTGCCTTGGCTATTGCGTTGAAGCTACCGAAATGTCCAGGGAGTCACCTGCGACTCACTCAACTTTGATTTCGCTTTATTTGCGACGATTTCAAGCTGAGTGGAAACGTAGAATTGATGGCCCCGACCCCGACCAGTTTTGCTCTTACTGATGTCCTTTTCCACCCGTCGTGCGTTTATTCGGGGAGGAACCCCCACCCCCCACCCCCCTCCTCATTATCCTCCCGCTGTTTATGCCTTTCCCGAGATCCGTCCAGTTATTACCACGTAAGGTGGAAGCTTGCTATCCGCTTATCATCACGCTCAACTGGTCACCCTGTAAAGTATCTAGTGGATAGTACTCCATAACCCTCGTTACCCTCCACCTCGCATCAGGGGCGATCTCCGTTAAGTCGTTACCCTCCACCTCGCATCAGGGGCGATCTCCGTTAAGTCCTTGTGTTTGTTGATGGCCGCCTTTCGGCTGGTACTAACCTCATATCGTGGTTATCATGGAAGAGGCAGTAAATGAGGGAAGCTGAAATGATATAGCGGAACGAGACACGAGTGCGAGCCTGCCGCAGACGACATGGGTTGGTTGGCGGGAAATGGTTCAGGCCGGAGTGAAGTTACGGTTTAAACATCAAAAGCTTGCCACGCGGATCACAAAACGTTGGAAACCATTTATCGAATCAACTGTTCAGTTCGCTGAGTTTACGTAAGTTCGAATCTATCATATGGGATAGAAAGTCTAGTACAGAAAAGGTGACGTATCTAAGCGGTCTGACTGTAAATGCTCATATGTGCGCGCATACGCCCGACTTATTGAATCGACATCTTAAGCAGCACGCCATAAATCATGGGCGACCAACGAACACGTGACCGCCAGAGCGATAGCTCACTACACTGAATAGAAAACACATTCTAAAACACGGAATATGGATGTAGCCACGGGGGGGAGTTACACCGGTAACTTATGCGAGTGACGCCGGTGGCTGTTACACCTCTCCCCCCCCCCCCCCGAGTGACGCCGATGCCTGTTACACCCCCCCCCTCCTCGAGTGCCGCCGATGGTTGTTACACCTCCCTCCCCCTGGAAGGACGCCGATGGCCGTTACACCTCCCTCCCCCCGAGTGACGCCGATGGCTCTTATACATCCCTCCCCCCGAGTGACGCCGATGGCTGTTACACCTCCCTCCCCCTGGAAGGACGCCGATGGCCGTTACACCTCCCTCCCCCCGAGTGACGCCGATGGCTCTTATACATTCCTCCCCCCGAGTGACGCCGATGGCTGTTACACCCCCCCCCCCTCCTCGAGTGCCGCCGATGGTTGTTACACCTGCCTTCCCCTGAGTGACGCCGATGGCTGTTACACCTCCCTCGCGGTAAGTGACGCCGATGGCTGTTACACCTCCCCCCCCCCCCCTGCAGTAACGCCGATGGCTCTTACACCTCCCTCCCCCCGGAAGGATGCCGATGGCTGTTACACCCGCTCCCCCTGGAGGGACGTAAATGGCTGTTACACCCCGCCCCCCCCCCCCCGAGTAACACTGACACGACTGTTACACTTCCCTCCCCCTGCATAAAGTCGATAATGGCTCAGTTCTGAAAGACTGAAGGTGGCAGTTGCGGGATATGCGTTTTGTTTTATTCGCCGTGTTAGTTATGGTGTATGGATATCGCTGTGACATCCGACATCACTCAG
>OZ025248.1:8215952-8236568 GCA_964019135.1 Arenicola marina | reverse complement strand
CCCTCACCCTCCGCATACACTACCCCTCCCCCTCCCCTAAGTGGCCCATGGGAGGAGGGCATGACGTTGGTACCGTCCCGTGCCCCCCCCCCCCTACCCTACGCTACCCCATCCGCTAAGTGGCCTTGGGAGTGGGGGGGGGTGGCGTGACGTTGGTGCCTCCTGTCTCCCCCCCCCCTTCCCCTACGCTACCCCCTCCGCTAAGTGGCCTGGGGAGGGGGGTGGGGGTGGCGTGACGCTGACGGCGCCTCAAGTCGTCTGCCGCTAATGGCTGTAATAGGAGTGACAAGGAGGGAATCGTGTCATAAGGTGGAAGGGAAGGGTGGGTGTAAGGGTGGAAGGGGAGGGTGGGTGTAAGGGTGAAAGGGGAGGGTGGGTGTAAGGGTGAAAGGGGAGGGTAAGTGTAAGGGTGGATGGGGAAGGTTGATGTAAGGGTGGAGGTAAGGGTGGAAGGGGGAGGGTGGGTGTAAGGGTGGAAGAGGAGGGTGGGTGGAAGGGTGGAAGGGGAGGGTGGGTGTAAGGGTGGAAGGGGAGGGTTTGTGAAAGGGTGGAGGGTGAGGGTGGGTGTAAGGGTGGAAGGGGAAGGTGGATGGAAGGGTGGAGGTAAGGGTGGGTGTAAGGGTTGAGGGGGAGGGTGGGTGTAAAGGTGGAGGGTGAGGGTGGGTGTAAGGGTGGAAGGGGAGGGGGATGTAAGGGTGGGTGGAAGGGGAGGGTGGGTGTAAAGGTGGGGGGTGAGGGTGGGTGGAAGGGGAGGGTAGATATAACGGTGGAGGTAAGGGTGGGTGGAAGGGGAGGGTGGGTGTAAAGGTGGAGGGTGAGGGTGGGTGGAAGGGGAGGGTGGATGTAAGGGTGGAGGTAAGGGTGGGTGTAAGGGTAGAGGGGGAGGGGTGGGTGTAAGGGTTGAGGGAGAGGGTGGAGGTAAGGGCTGGGTGGAAGGGTGGAAGGGGAGGGTGGGTGTAAAGGTGGATGGTGAGGGTGGATGTAAGGGTGGAAGGGGAGGGTGGAAGTGGAGGGTGGAAGGTGAGGGTGGATGTAAGGGTGGATGTAAGGGTGGTAGGGGAGGGTGGATGTAAGGGTGGAGGGGGAGGGTGGGTGTAAGGCTGGAAGGGGAGGGTGGCGCGGTAACGGTTGAGGTAAGGGTGGAGGACAGGGGTGCTGGGCAAGGGGGGAGATAAGGGTGGAGGGTGAGGGTGGAGTAAGTAGTATAGTCTCCCTCATCTTCCTCCCCATCCTCACTCCCCCATCCTCACCCCCTAACACCCCCCCCCTCCCGCCTCATCGGTTTCGTCGTTTAGTTTGTGTTTCAATTTCTTTGAGCTGATGGCTCTCATCCATCAGTATGGGACCCGTGGAGTCGATGCGACGGTTAATGGTCTCAACCATCAGTATGGGACCCGTGGAGTCTATGCGACGGTTAATGGTCTGATCTCTCCCCCCCCCCCCGACAACCCCCCGCTACCCCTAGAAATCCCACTCACCCCGGTGACTCTCGCCCACTACCCATCTACCACGAGGACCGCTCCCACCAAGACAAATCCTTATCCCGGCGATTCCACCGCCCGTGAGCCCCCCTCCCCCTCACCCTCCTGTGACCTCGCCTCATTCCTGGTAACCCCGCCCCATCCCTCAAAAACTCCGCTCCGTCGCCCCTCTGACCCCTTCAAATCCCGCCGCTGACCCCGCTCCACTCCCCTCTGATCCCGGCCCATCCGCCCGCTGACCCCGCTCCACCCCACCCCCCCGCTGACCCCGCCCCAGCCCCGGTGACCCCGCCCCAGCCCCGGTGACACCGCCCCATCCCCGCTGACCCCGCCTCCACCCCATCCTGGTGATCCAACGAGCCCTTGCTACTACTACTAATAATAATGTTTATTGTCGGAAGGTGAGCAGAAGCTGACATACAGTGTAACTTCACAAGTAGATCTATACATATACCTACTCATCCACCCGCCTCATCACCTACATCATCGCGGCGGCCGCCTTGTCACCGCCTCATCGCCGCGGCCGCCTTGTCACCGCCTCATCGCCGCGGCCGCCTTGTCACCGCCTCATCGCCGCGGCCGCCTTGTCACCGCCTCATCGCCGCGGCCGCCTTGTCACCGCCTCATCGCCGCGGCCTCCTTATCACCGCCTTTTCACCGCCTCACCGTCTCACGGCCGTCGGTCGACAGTTCTGTCGATATCACATCAGACTTCAGGCAGGTGGCCTTGTCCGCCTCACTTGTTGGTCTGGCAGATGGCATCGATGCAAGGAGACTACAAAACTTATACCGGGCGACTCCTGTGTCACTGCTGTCGGCGGGCTTGATACCGGAACGTGAATATACACGGCGGGTCTGGGGAAGTGTATTCATTACCTTACTGCCTCGTGGGGACCCCGGGGGTTAAGTTGGAATGAACGCCAATGTTTTCCTTAACAGGTTTGGGTGAATTCTATAGAGGTCACGACGGCGCGGAGACAATGAATACGTGAGGAGGTCATCATGGATCGATCGGCTGGACTGTCGGCTGTCGGCTCTGGGCGGTCTGTAACTGTAGTAGATGGGGGGACTTATGTTGTGTCTACTTCCTCATAGCCGCCTCCACCCTCCTTCCCTTACTCCCGCTCTCATCCCACTGGTCCTGACCCCTACCCCTCTCCACCATCCACCCTGGCGATCCCGCCCCCGTATCGCTTTCCCGAACTTTTTCCAGAAGTTGTGTAGGCAGCTGATGGCCGTTCACAGACTGACAACGCCCTCTATATGGAGATGCCTTGTGGTGGATTGTTTCGTGTCTGCCGGCAGTCAGCCCGCCACTGACCGGAAGTGGTGACCATTGCAGCCCAGTGGGCGTCGCCTATTCCACCCACAAATAGACGCCGCTTGTCCTGTCATTCTCGTGACTTGGGGGCGCGTCAGGTCATGGCGGCGAGGGGTGGGGGGGGGGGGCAGAGGGGCTCAGGTCGGAAGGTCAAAACCCATACAGGTCTCCGGATTGGATGCTACTAGGGCGGTGTCTCATCTGGGGGGCATTGAGGGGGTCGAGGTGAAGGTGGCGTCCTAGGTCAGGGGTCAAGGGGACGATGCCGGCAGGCATAGGGGTCAATGGTAGGTTGGTGTCATGACCAGAGGTCAAGGGCAGGATTTTTAGAGGTCAAAGCGGGAATGCAATTATAGGTCAAGGGCAGGATGTCATTATTTCTGGAGGTCAAGGAGAGGATGTCGTTATTTCTGGAGGTCAAGGGGAGAATGTAGTTATTTCTGGAGGTCAAGGGGAGAATGTCGTTATTTCAGGAGGTTAAGGGGAGGATGTCGTTATTTCTGGGGGTCAAGGGGAGGATGTCGTTATTTCTGGAAGTCAAAGGGGAGGATGTCGTTATTTCTGGAGGTCAAGGGGAGGATGTCGTTATTTCTGGAGGTCAAGGGGAGGATGTCGTTATTTCTGGAGGTCAAGGGGAGAATGTAGTTATTTCTGGAGGTCAAGGGGAGGATGTCGTTATTTCTGGAGGTCAAGGGGAGGATGTCGTTATTTCTGGAGGTCAAGGGGAGGATGTCGTTATTTCTGGAGGTCAAGGGGAGAATGTAGTTATTTCTGGAGGTCAAGGGGAGGATGTCGTTATTTCTGGAGGTCAAGGGGAGGATGTCGTTATTTCTGGAGGTCAAGGGGAGAATGTAGTTATTTCTGGAGGTCAAGGGGAGGATGTCGTTATTTCTGGAGGTCAAGGGGAGGATGTCGTTATTTCTGGGGGTCAAGGGGAGGATGTCGTTATTTCTGGAGGTCAAGGGGAGAATGTAGTTATTTCTGGAGGTCAAGGGGAGGATGTCGTTATTTCTGGAGGTCAAGGGGAGGATGTCGTTATTTCTGGAGGTCAAGGGGAGGATGTCGTTATTTCTGGAGGTCAAGGGGAGAATGTAGTTATTTCTGGAGGTCAAGGGGAAGATGTCGTTATTTCTGGAGGTCAAGGGGAGGATGTCGTTATTTCTGGAGGTCAAGGGGAGAATGTAGTTATTTCTGGAGGTCAAGGGGAGAATGTAGTTATTTCTGGAGGTCAAGGGGAGAATGTCGTTATTTCTGGAGGTCAAGGGGAGGATGTCGTTATTTCTGGAGGTCAAGGAGAGGATGTCGTTATTTCAGGAGGTCAAGGGGAAGATGTCGTTATTTCAGGAGGTCAAGGAGAGGATGTCGTTATTTCAGGAGGTCAAGGGGAGGGTGTCGTTATTTCTGGAGGTCAAGGGGAGGATGTCGTTATTTCTGGAGGTCAAGGGGTGGATGTCGTTACGTCTGAGGGCCACGAGCAGACTTGCGGCTTGTCCAGGGTTATTATATATGAGGATATTAGTGGTTGATGTAAGCACAAGGAAAAGGCGAGAACTAAGGCGACCAGCTTCTGCCCCGCGCCGCTCATGGCACTTGAGTGTTGCGTCCCTGGCGCCGCCTCCTACCGCTAGTCGTCGATGTGACGACCGGGCGCGCCCTTTAAGGGGGATCTCCCGGGGAGCGGGGGGGGGGAGCGGCGGCGGGGGACCGGCCGCCGCTAGCGATAGGTTATTGGCTTTGTTGAAAGACTGGTATATGATATTCCGGACGAGAGGGCGACGCGTGGTGTGGCAGTGGGTGATACGTTACTAAAGGCGGCAACCAGAGGTAGTGACGGGGTGGTGGGGGGGGGGGGGGCAGGGGGGCCCTCATAAGGATCACGTCGGAAATAACAGCCGCGTTCATGTAGATGGCTAAGTGGGGTGTACGAGTCATGTCTTCCATGTCACTGCCTCGCCCCACAGCTCTCGTCACTGACTGGCTCCCTGATTGGTGGCTCCGTGACTGGTGGCTCCGTGACTGGTGGTTCCGTGACTGGTGGTTCCGTGACTGGTGGCTCCGTGACTGGTGGCTCCGTGACTGGCGGCTCCGTGACTGGTGGCTCCGTGACTGGTGGTTCCGTGACTGGCGGCTCCGTGACTGGTGGCTCCGTGACTGGTGGTTCCGTGACTGGTGGCTCCGTGACTGGCGGCTCCGTGACTGGTGGCTCCGTGACTGGTGGTTCCGTGACTGGTGGTTCCGTGACTGGTGGCTCCGTGACTGGTGGCTCCGTGACTGGTGGCTCCGTGACTGGCGGCTCCGTGACTGGTGGCTCCGTGACTGGTGGTTCCGTGACTGGCGGCTCCGTGACTGGTGGCTCCGTGACTGGTGGTTCCGTGACTGGTGGTTCCGTGACTGGTGGCTCCGTGACTGGTGGTTCCGTGACTGTTGCTCCGTGACTGGTGGTTCCGTGACTGGCGGCTCCGTGACTGGCGGCTCCGTGACTGGTGGCTCCGTGACTGGTGGTTCCGTGACTGGCGGCTCCGTGACTGGTGGCTCCGTGACTGGTGGTTCCGTGACTGGTGGCTCCGTGACTGGTGGTTCCGTGACTGGCGGCTCCGTGACTGGCGGCTCCGTGACTGGTGGCTCCGTGACTGGTGGCTCCGTGACTGGCGGCTCCGTGACTGGTGGCTCCGTGACTGGCGGCTCCGTGACTGGCGGCTCCGTGACTGGTGGCTCCGTGACTGGTGGTTCCGTGACTGGCGGCTCCGTGACTGGTGGCTCCGTGACTGGTGGTTCCGTGACTGGTGGTTCCGTGACTGGTGGCTCCGTGACTGGCGGTTCCGTGACTGGTGGCTCCGTGACTGGCGGCTCCGTGACTGGTGGCTCCGTGACTGGTGGTTCCGTGACTGGCGGCTCCGTGACTGGTGGCTCCGTGACTGGCGGCTCCGTGACTGGTGGCTCCGTGACTGGTGGTTCCGTGACTGGTGGCTCCGTGACTGGTGGCTCCGTGACTGGTGGTTCCGTGATTGGTGGTTCCGTGATTGGTGGCTCCGTGACTGGCGGCTCCGTGACTGGTGGCTCCGTGACTGGCGGCTCCGTGACTGGTGGCTCCGTGACTGGTGGTTCCGTGACTGGTGGCTCCGTGACTGGTGGCTCCGTGACTGGTGGTTCCGTGATTGGTGGCTCCGTGACTGGTGGCTCCGTGACTGGTGGCTCCGTGACTGGTGGCTCCGTGACTGGTGGCTCCGTGACTGGCGGTTCCGTGACTGGTGGCTCCGTGACTGGCGGCTCCGTGACTGGTGGCTCCGTGACTGGTGGCTCCGTGACTGGTGGCTCCGTGACTGGTGGTTCCGTGACTGGTGGCTCCGTGACTGGTGGTTCCGTGACGGGTGGCTCCGTGACTGGTGGTTCCGTGACTGGTGGCTCCGGGACTGGCGGCTCCGGGACTGGTGGCTCCGTGACTGGTCTTGTGACTTCTGTGACATGCATCGTGACTGGCTTCGTGACAGGCCTTGTGACTGGCTTCGTGACTGATTTCGTGGCTGCTTCAGTGACTGGTCACATGACTGGCTCCGTGCCTGGCAACGTGACATGGAACATGACATGCCCCGTGATAGGCCCCGGGACTAGCCTCGTGATTGGACTCCCGGGGCCTGCCGGTAACCCAGCCCTGTATGAATCCCCTCAGTCCTTAGTGTAATCTGGGTCACACGTGCGTTCTATTGGGATCTGTTGGAAACCAGGCATATCGTAACCGGGTTCTGATTTTATGTAAAGTATGAAATTTGACCCGCGCTTACCGATCAGAACAGGATTGATATCATTGTAATAGATGGCGACAAGCTGTGTCTGGCGTGTGCGTGTACGTCATGTGCGAGACTTCAGCGATGGCGAGTTTACGAAACATCAGGGTTGGCGTGTGTACGAGACTTCAGCGATGGCGAGTGTGCCAGACTTCAGCGATGGCGATTGTGCGAGACTTGAACGATGGCGTGTTCACGAGACTTCAGCGATGGCGAGTGTGCGAGACTTGAACGATGGCGAGTGTGCGAGACTTCAGCGATGGCGATTGTGCGAGACTTGAACGATGGCGAGTTCACGAGACTTCAGCGATGGCGAGTGTGCGAGACTTGAACGATGGCGAGTGTGCGAGACTTCAGCGATGGCGAGTCAGAGACTTAAATCATGGTGAATTTGCGAGATTGGAACGGTAGCATGTGTACGAGATTTTATATGCGTCTTGTCTAACTGGCAATGTAGAAAAATGCCCTTTTTTGATGGCGAGTGTGCGAGACTTCAGTGGTGGCGTGTGTACGAGACTTGAACGATGGCCAGTGTGCGAGACTTCAGCGATGGCGAGTCAGAGACTTAAATCATGGTGAATTTGCGAGATTGGAACGGTAGCATGTGTACGACATTTTATATGCGTCTGGTCGCATTTTTAGAATCTTCTTAACGCTGACTGTCATAACATGTGTCACTTCGCCTTTGACTCCGGTATTTGCCATGGAAGGTGCCATTGTGGTTGCTCCGGGCCCCTCACGCCTGGATTGATATCAACGGACACCAGTTTGTTTAGGAAAAAACACATTTGACGCGTTTTTGTCGGCGTAACATCGTCTGGCGCATGTCGCTCGTTAGGCTGGACTTGAATGGGCCACGTGGGCTCCTGCGTGGCATTATCGCCCACCCCGGTCACGTGACGTGGTCGTCTGGGATGTTGCTCTGTCGGGTTTGTGACGGAACACGCCACGCGTCTTCCCTCCTTAGGTCGCTCATGATCTTGTTTGATATTGTTAGGCTACACTGGTTAGCATCCTCGTCTCGCTGCCACCCCCTGGTGTGGGGAGGAGGCGGGTAGAGAGGTAGTGGGGGGGGGGGGGGGGGATTGAATCACACTCCGGTCGCTGTCCAATGTGCCGATAACTGGTCCGGTGACATCCCGAATGGGCCGATACATCACTGACGAGCCTGGCGCAGAACGGAGGGACAGGGGGTGGGGGGTTAGGGGGGTGAGGGGGTGGGGGAGACAGGAGGGTGCGGGCCTGGATTGGAAGGGTCCAGGTGGGTGTAATGGGGGGGGGGGTCCGTTAAGGAACCCTCCCCACCCCCCATCTCCCACCCTCCATGCCGTCGCCCTAATTCTCTCCCCCATACCCTTAAGGGGAGGGTCATTGGTATAATCTGATGCGCCCCTCACACCTCCCTACCCTGCTCTCCAGCACCCCCCCCCCCTCAGCACCGCCCCCCCCCCAGCACCCCCACCCCACTCCAGGACCCCCAAGAACAGACTGAGGCGACAGGGCGGGGCCGGGGTGACTGGTGAGCACACCGCCCCCCCCCCCCCCCCCCTTCGTTCCGGATTTAATGCCCTGACCATACCCGGCA
Source organism: Arenicola marina (assembly GCA_964019135.1). NCBI lineage: Eukaryota > Metazoa > Annelida > Polychaeta > Arenicolidae > Arenicola > Arenicola marina. The sequence continues at coordinate 8,228,399 of OZ025248.1, read as the reverse complement.
GGGACTCTCTAACTCATTTAGCATGCCGACTGGCGACTCGGCCGTGAAGATGGACAGACAGGTGTCGCTGCTAGTCCGGGGGTACCGACCGTGCAACATTATCCCAGGAACGCTTACCCACAAATCTGGCGGTGAGGAGGCGGTTTGGGGGGGGGGGGGCTCGGCTGAAGGGTGGTGGTAGGGTGCGGGGATGGGGTGCAGGGTCGGGAGGGGGAGAGAGTAGGGGCCAGGGGGCTGAGGACCACAGTGGGGTGGTGGGAAGCGGGGAGGGGTTGGGGGGCTGGGGTGAAGGGGGGCTCGTAAGGTGTCGGGAGGGGTTGGGGGGAAGGGATGTGGTGGGGTGCTGGGAGGGGTTGGGGGTGGGGGGCTGGGGTTAAGGGTGGCTCGTGAGATGTAGGGAAGGGTTGGGGGGCTGGGGTGATAGGTGGGGGGGCTGTGGAGAGGGGTTAGTGACTGGGGTGATGGGGGTGTGGGGATGGGCTTGGGGGCTGGGGTGAAGGGTGGTTCGTGGGGAGTCACCGACCCCCTGATGTGAATGAAGGGTGGACATTGGCGCATGGAGGTAACATCCAACCCACCAGGGAACACGTGACCAATGAAGGGTTGAGGGTGAAGGATGGGGGGTGTGGGCGGGTGTGGGGGTGCGCCACGTGGCGGACAGAGGGTGGGAGGAAGGGCCGCGGAGGGGTAAGTAACCCCGAATCCCGATCCCAAGGAGCACGTGGCAGACGGAGAGGGCTAGGATGGGGGGAAGGGGGCAAAGCTGGTGGCGGGGATGCGTAGCATTAAATCCTCTTCCTCTAAGTATGGCGAGTTTCTTTAGTCACCGACCCCCGGACCAAGGACTGGGGTGGGTGGGAGGGAGGGAGGAGACGGATGGGGTAGAGAAGGAGAGGAATGGGGGTGGGAGAGTCGTCTGGCGGTCGTCAGTCATAACCCGGACACCCTCCGGTAGGGCCGGGTCTGTCAAGAGCCATGATGCATCGCCGGGCCGGTCCGAACCACTGCCAACAATCCATCAATTACATAACCAATCAGTGATTTGGCTTACGTCAGGACGCTGATGGGGTGGGTCGGCTGGATATGGGGTGGGGGGGGTGTATCCTCCAGGACGGAGCGACGTCAGGACCCCCCCCCCCTCCCCAGAGCCTAATTGCGACGAAGCTGCCATCTGGATCTGGCCCCCAGTTTTGCTGGAGGCGTGCGCCTGCCCTCCATGGCAACCGCGTCTGGATACGTTGGGAGTGGTAAACCACCACCTGGCCAGCCGCCATGGGAACGGGATGGGTGTCCCTCTGTTGTTGGGCAACGAGGACCATTGACTGACGGTTACGTCATAACATGGGCCTGCACTAGGTGCTGTACCGGTCGTGTGCATTACAAACCGTGGACCGAGGACCATTGGCTGTCGGTTACGTCACAACATGGGCCTGCACTAGGTGCTGTACCAGTCGTGTGCATTACAAACCGTGGACCGAGGACCATTGACTGTCGGTTACGTCATAACATGGGCCTGCACTAGGTGCTGTGCCGGTCGTGTGCATTACAAACCGTGGACCGAGGACCATTGGCTGTCGGTTACGTCATAACATGGGCCTGCACTAGGTGCTGTACCGGTCGTGTGCATTGCAAACCGTGGACCGAGGACCATTGACTGACGGTTACGTCATAACATGGGCCTGCACTAGGTGCTCTACCGGTCGTGTGCATTACAAACCGTGGACTTTCCCTTCCCTGTCGGCCCACACCGGGCCAGGACCTGCACCTGGGCCCATATTCATAACCTTCTTAACGATAAATACCTCCTCCACCCTCCCTCCCTCCCAACTAAATAATATTAAATTAGGTGCAGATTTCCCAAGATGACGAAAACCACTACGACCTTGAGAGTTATGAAGGAAAGACTGCTTTTGTGTGTAATATAGTGACAAGAAGCGGTCTCCTACTCTTAGTACTTTACCAATGGTTTATCTGAGGCGGTCACGTGACTGATGTGATGCCACGTGGTCACCCCACCCCCCACGCCTCCACGTCCATGGCGTTTTTTTTTTACAACAACGTATAGTACATGTAAATGTTCACCTCTGGGAGAGTGGTGGCAGGTGACCATATATCGATAAATTCAGACGACGTCAAAACGCTTAGAGTCGCGGATATAACGGTGAACACTTTTAAACAATTGTTGGTTCTGTGCGAAAGCGAGTCCATCGCAACCGTGTAATAGTATGTTATTCAAATTTAGTATTTCGCGTTTTGACATCGGGGTAGTACTACTGATAGGGGGGGGGAGTTGACATCAAGAGCAGGGGACCGATCTCGCCCATTAACCTGGCACGGGGAGCGGCGAGTCTGGGACATCGTATAAAGAAATGCTTTGCATCTTCGGGTTTTGAGCCACACAAGGGACAAGAGTCGAATTCAATAAAATTATAACGTTTTCTATGTGCGTTCAGGGCGCTAAGCCCCATCCTTAGACGTGCGTGATGGACAGCTCCCATATGAGTGTGTATATCATATAACTTGTTACGCTTATAAGGCTGGGCCATCTTCATCTTTTGCTTGAATATATCAATCGTTGGTGACTCTTTGATTTGGAGATCCAAAGAGTTCCAATTATAGGGGGCGTACCAGAAGAAAGACTGCTTGTTTTGTTCGTCTTCGGGATGGCAAGATCTCGTGCGTTTCGAAGCGAATACTGCGATATCTGACCAACATAAGGCGGGAGGAGGCGTTTGAGATAAGGTGGAGATGGCCCGTGCATGATTTTATAAAGATGGCACAGAGCAAAGTATCGCCGTCTTAACTTGAGAGGTTCGACACCAGTTTCGTGCAGTAATTGTTCATGAGAGGTGTGGCGATATGCATTAGTGACGCTAAGTAACGATTGCCGCTGCACAGCTTCTAGTTTGTCCACCTGTTCTTTACATAGATTACCTGTATACAGGCTACTGCTGTACTCTAATTGCGGTCTTATGTAACATTTGTATATCATTAGTTTGGTCTTTCTATCAATAGTGCGAGATATTTTTCTTAACAAATTGACTGATCGGGAAGCTTTGGCGGTTATCTCCTTTAGATGTCTGACCCAAGACATGGTGTCAGTCAACCAGATACCTAGGTGACAATGATGGGATACTCGTTCTATGCAAGTATCGTTAAATATTAATGGCAAGGGACCTGGACGAGTTAGTTTTTTTACTTACAATCATGTATTTGGTCTTGGAGGCATTAAACTCGACACGCCACTGGGCCGCCCAATCAGCAAGTTTTCGTAAGTCACCATTAACCTGGTTAACATCAGTGGGACATTGAAGGGCTTTTAGTAGAGAGGTGTCATCAGCAAAGAGAAAGGCCTCAGACTGAAGGTCATCGACAATGTCATTGGCATACACCAGATAAAGCAATGGACCCAGGATTGGGCCTTGTGGAACCCCTGCGTTGGTGTGTTTCCAATCAGAATGTTTTCCATTGATGACAACTCTCTGGTGGCGCCCAGATAGGTAATTTTTAAACCATTTGAGAAGGTTTCCAGATACTCCAAGCGATTGCAGCTTATGAATAAGACCGTTATGATACACTTTGTCAAATGCCTTGGATACATCTAGGAAAACCAAAAGAACATCGTGGTTGTCTTCAAGTCCCTTGTAAATTTGATTTACCAACTATAATAACTGGTTGGTTGTGGACTTGTGCTTCTTAAAGCCTGCATTGCGCCAAGTAAGAAGTCCTTGGAGCTCTAGGTACTCGTACAACTTATTAAAAACGATGCGTTCCATGACCTTACCGACACAAGAAAGCAGAGAGCTAGGGCGATAGTTTTCTTTAAGTTTTTTGTCAGCTTTTTTGTGCACTGGGACAACATTTGCTTGTTTCCAGCTTTGTGGGAATATACCGGTTTATAAAGATTTGTTGAACAGATCAGACAAGGGCATGGCCATTACCTCGGCCGTTTCGTTGAGCATTCTATTACTGATAAAGTCAGGACCACAAGCTTTATTTATAGGTAATTGCTTCAGTATAGTATAGACATTAGCAGGGGTAGAAATAATATCGCTGAGGCGATACTCCGTTTTGTAATGCAAGGGAGGGAGAGCATAGCCTGGTGGGGGTCGCTCAGGGTAGAGTTAGCAGTAAAGAAGTCATTTAATATTTGGGCCTTGGCCAGGGCTGTAGCATAGACTTTGCCTTGATCTGTTATTGGTGGTATACCCGTGTTTTCCTTTCCGTGAAAGTAACGTTTGCATAACTTATGATATTCCTTTGCAACCAGATCGGGATCCTGGATTCTAGCAACCAGCCTGTTATGATATACACTCTTTGCTTCATTAATTGAGTCTTTGGCTGCCTTGCGTGCCTCTAAAAATAAATTATGAGTCTCAGTACTCAGTGACTTTTGTACCTCTTATACATTTTGTCCCTCTTATTTATCAAGTGCCGCACCTGGTACGACATCCAGGGTTTATCATTGGGTCTTACCACTACTTCTTTGTTCCGTACAAAGGTATGTATAAGGTCCAAGACAATTGTCAACACAATCGTTGATATCTTCTGGGGTGACGTCCCAAGGAACATATGAGAGGGCCAATCGCAGCGATATGTAGTCTGCGGCTGCATAGTTATAGATACGACGTCTAAAGGGTTTCTGACGCGGAACCGTAAACTTCAGCTCGCAGAATACACCATGGTGATCGGTTGTGCTTACTGGGGTAGTCGTACCAGAATTTGTCACATACCCGGGCGAATCAGTTATCACTAGGTCAAGGAGCGATTCACTGTTTTTAGTTACCCTAGTTGGTTCAGTTATTAGTTGGCGAAGAGCATTATTATCAAGTAAGCACACGAAACGGTTGCTCAATTCACTTTCAGTATGATGAGAGTAAAACTGCTTACATCTGTCGTTAAAATCACCCTTTACAACAATTGCCTTGCTTTTTTCTGATAAGGCCATGCCAGTGGATCTCTGAAGGGCCGACAGGAAGCTACTTTTTTCCGACTCGTTTGCACCATTAGGTCTGTAATATACTCCTAGCAGAATTTTTCCAGTCGGCAATTGGACCTCGAACCACATGGACTCGATGTTACTTTGTTCAAGGTCAGAGCGACGCAACACCGCAAGATCATCTCTAACATAAGCCATAACACCTCCGCCATGCCGGGAACGGTCACGGCGATGAACAACATAATTGTTAAGTTTAATATCAGTGTCGGACACCGTGTCGTCTAACCAAGATTCTGATATGGTAATGATATCAGTTTCATGGTCTCTTACTTGTTGTTTATAAATTTCATCAATCTTAATGTACTTGTCAACATGAGAAGCAGGACTAGGTGAAATTTCACTAAGCAAACTGCGGACATTTATATGACTAATTCGCAGCGTGTTGGTGGCTACAGGTCCAGGATTAGGATGAACGTCACCAGAGTTCACTAATACAGCTGTTATGACACCTCGTATTACACCCAATAGTATGTAAATGGTTTCAATCATAAGTTGTACAAAAGAAAGCTTGACGCGAAATGTGAGCAGTACAACATGCTCATATCCAGAATCAAGAAACAGCTTAACACTTAATTTAATCATTATTAAAGCAGCAAAAGACTTTCTATTTTCAAGGCGCCACAACTTGTCACACCATGAGAGCGTACTGGTTATATTCAGGATCAGACATCGAAGCATCACCATTTCCAGAAATGGATTATTTGTGAGTTCCCTCGCGTACATAAAACCATGCCAGAGACCAATCGCCGCTCTGTATTGTGATACGTTAATCATAGCTGTCGAAAATCAACTCATACAGGCCAGGGTTAATGGGGGTGGTAGTTCGAGCTCTTGATGTGATAGGGAGACAGGGAAGCATACAGTTAATGTAGGGACAAGGCATGGTCACCGCCTTTACTAGATACGTCACCATAACGCAGATGGCTAGAGCAGATTTATATGAGCTGTTCATATAAATTAATACAAGAGAAAGTGAAAAACGTGTGAGCGAGGCAGCCTTAAAAAAACAAGCTTAAATGACCGTGGCTTGGGTGGGTCTAAGGTCTGAACCTGTGCATAGCAAACATGCACTTGGGCGCAGTCAAAGGGATGGGCTGTCTTTGGGCTGGAGCTCGAAGGCTTTTGGGGCTTTGGTCAGCTCTTCTTTCTTGCTCCAAAGACCAATCACGTCGTCAACCGCTCGCTGGATTGCACTCTGTGAGTGCTTCAGTGGGGATGCGTTGGTTGCCACAAAGATGATGACATTACTCACATCCGGGTGTTTGGACTGCATGTACTTGGCGATGTTGTTGGCGGATCCGAACGCGCGATCGTCCTGTGTGAACTCTGTCACCCTTGAGCTTGTCGGCGAGCGAAATCTGGCAACAGCAATGCGGTGAGCAGCTCCGAAGCAATCCGGACTGAGCATCATTTTCCTGTAGGCTTTTCGGGCGGCGCTCAGCGAGTCGGCGGCCGCGACGAGTGCCGTTGCACTGAAGTAGTCTTCCCTCACCGTGTCCCCTTGGATAAGTAGCAGGTCGCTGATTTCAACTCGTTCACTCGGGGTCATTGTTAGGATGTCGCGAGGCTTTGGGGTCGGCAGAGGGTCCTTTTGACGCTCGTTGTTAAGGTAAAGCGGTTTACCTGCAACTCTTGTTGTGACCAAAGAGTCGGCCTGTTTGGCCCGGTCACGTGACTGATGTGATGCCACCTGGTCACCCCCCCCCCACCCCCCACGCCTCCACGTCCATGGCGTTACTGTGCATTTTTACGTCACATACCCCGTGCGCGCTGATTGGCTGGATGGCCTGACGGCGTCACAGGGAGAGGCCGTTGACTCCATTCCCGCAGACGCCAGACAATGATATCGCAGACAGAGCCATGGGACAAGAACTCATCTCGGTCGTCTCATCAGACAAATCCTATCGTGGAATCACCACTTACAGATAAAACACATCCCCGTGACCCTTTCACCTGCCACTGATTGTCTTTACTTTAGCGACATCCAGGATTGATCGAGGATAAGGAGTGGGCCATCCACTAGGAATACCCTCCTTCAACCTTACCGCTCGGGACCTCTCATCCTGTCGTCTCACTTCAGCAGTGTTCATAGGGCTGGTTAACCCATATGTGCATAAACGTGGCCTAAAGCACCGATTCGGTAAGCCAATCTGGAGTTTTATGCTCATGACTGAAGATACTCTTTTGCAAAGAGCGGCAGCCGGAGCCGCCAACGGGTAACAGCACGCTCGATCGGTTGCGGTTTCCTACCCCCCTGTGCCTGGGACAGTGTCCCCGTTCGAATCCATTGCCCCTTCCATTATCCTTGTATGGGCTTGTGTCCGGTCCTAGCGTCCGGCCTATGCTGCCACAGTCACGCGGTTCCGGATGCCACGAGGGCGTAGGTGGTGGGGGGGGGGGGGCGGGGCAAAGGTGGGAAGTGGGAGGTGGGGGTACAACATTTAGGACCTACCCGGGGCGATGGCTGGGTCGGGTCTTAGTACTGTGGGTCTGAACAATGGGAACTGGTCGTGGTAATCACAGGGCAAAGCCGCCGGTGTGTCCCCAGAGGGCTGTTAGGACAAGGCGCCCAGGGCGGCCTCCAGGATACAGACCTACACTACCTCCACCCCCTCCTCTCGTGTCCGTCGCAGCCCCAGCACAGTGACCCATCCCCTCTCCCCGCCACCCCCTCACCCCACCCCCCTGTCAGTTTCCTCGGCACGTCGCACAGTGTGTGTGGGATGACCCCCTCAGCCCACCACCCATCCATCCAGATGGTTTCGATGCGAGGAGGGTGTTAGGAAATATTGGAGCATCAATGACGCTCGTTAAGCCGTGGTGCTGACCGTTGTGTTTTTTTCAGGGGACTGGGTGGATGGCGGTAGAGAGGGGGGTCATGATGAAGCCGAGACAGAAGGGGGGGGGGTGGAGAGGGGGGTCCTGGTGAAGTCGAGACAAAAGAGGTGGTGTGGTGGTGGGGGGTCCTGGTGAAGTCGAGACAGAAGAGGTGGTGTGGTGGTGGGGGTGGAGAGGGGGGGTCCTGGTGAAGTCGAGACAGAAGACTGAGGTGGTCTTGTGGGGGGGGGGATGCCTTGATGAAGTCTAGACAGAGAAGGGGTGTGGGTGGGGGTGGAGAGGGGGATCATCATGAAGCGGAGAAGGGTGGCGTGGAGGGGAGGGGGGAGAAGGGGTCATGATTAAGCCGAGACAGAAAAGGGGTCGTGTGGTGGGGGTGCATGGTCGAGAATGGGTGGTTGAGCGCGAGGTCATTATGAAGCCAGAGACGGGGGGGGGGGAAGGTGTGTCGTGGTGGGGAGAGGGGGGGGGGTGGTGGAGCGTGGGGTCATGATGAAGTCGACAAAGTGAAGACATGACTCGTCGTGACCACTAGGCAGACTTATTATCGCTCATAACCTCATATTTGACCCTGTTGATGCGTTCAGTGATATACCGAGACAACTATGGTGCACATATAAGTATGTTGTAAACTGCATTATACCTGTGGGACTGGTAGATGTAACCATTGTTCAGCTGTCACTTCTGTTTCATGTTTCAGACTGTGAGCCGTAATACTAAAGCGGAGGGCAGTCTGTGGACCATGCACAGGACTAGCTGGGGGTGAGTACGTCATTGTCCTGTCTGGTGTGAGTACGTCATTGTGCTATCTGGGGTGAATACGTCATTGTGCTATCTGGGGTGAGTACATCATTGTGCTATCTGGGGTGAGTACGTCATTGTCCTGTCTGGGGTGAGTACATCATTGTGCTATCTGGGGTGAATACGTCATTGTCCTGTCTGGGGTGAGTACATCATTGTGCTATCTGGGGTGAGTACGTCATTGTCCTGTCTGGGGTGAGTACATCATTGTGCTATCTGGGGTGAATACGTCATTGTCCCGTCTGGGGTGAGTACATCATTGTGCTATCTGGGGTGAGTACGTCATTGTCCTGTCTGGGGTGAGTACATCATTGTGCTATCTGGGGTGAATACGTCATTGTCCTGTCTGGGGTGAGTACATCATTGTGCTATCTGGGGTGAGTACGTCATTGTCCTGTCTGGGGTGATTACATCATTGTGCTATCTGGGGTGAATACGTCATTGTCCTGTCTGGGGTGAGTACGTCATTGTGCTATCTGGGGTGAATACGTCATTGTCCTGTCTGGGGTGAGTACGTCATTGTGCTATCTGGGGTGAATACGTCATTGTCCTGTCTGGGGTGAGTACGTCATTGTTCTATCTGGGGTGAGTACGGGGACCGGTAGGGGTGGGGGACATCGCCCCCATGTTTTACTGAAACGTGTTTGACTGAAATGTCAAAAGATTTTTGACATTTCCGGGTTGGCGTAGGTGAGCTGTGGCGTTAAGGACGGCTGGCTGCAGGTGCAGTCACCGGGCGAGCTGCTGGCACGTAAGGGGGAAGTGGACCTGACAGTACAGGCAGTGGTCTCTTGTTCACTGACGAAACGCGCACTTGCTGCCAGGCGGGACTCCAGGTTTTTTTTGTTTTGATACATTTTGTTTTGTCCGTGACTGGGAAGATGATAATGGTTGACAGTGGCTCGCTGGACATTAACTTGCACGTACATTATATATTGCTTCGGACACATGATTTAATCGCTTTGGACTAAACGCATTTACTTATATTGGTTTAAACATATTTTTATTGCACAATAATACAGTACACATCACACACACCAGTATGAAAGGGTTCAAAGAATTAACGTTATATTTCCAACAGTCGTCAGTTGGTATAATTGGAAGTTCTCGTGAAAAACGATTACTGTTGTCAATACAATCATGAACAGCTGTAAACAAAATCTGTATTTGTATCGTACGACGCGGCGGGGTTTCCACAAAGAAATGTGCCTAGAAACATAGATGAATGAGATGTTTTTTTCATTAGCATATGCGCTCATTTGTGTAAGCAGCACCAGAATAAACAAGTGAGAGCTATCTTTGCTAGCAGCACCGCAGTTGCACCGCAGACATGACATGTCCTTACACATTTGCTAAGAGCATGTCATGCCCTGAACTGACAATTCGCCTTCCTCTTTCCTTGGTATAACCCGTGACGGATGATTCTCTCCCGGTATTTCTGTAACATTCGATTTAGCAATTGTTCCGGTATTTAGTTTAGACTAATGAGTTTGCCCCTGTACCACACAGACCACCAGTGCACCGTTTAGACTGGGAGCGCCGAGTTGGCAATGTCAGCCTGTGTAACCTGTGGGGCGCCAAGTCAGCAGCGCCCGGGGTGCACAAAACTGCCGACAGACGCTCAGAGGCTGATGGGGGGCCTCACACTGGGGCTCGACCGACATCATTTCTGGGTTTGGCACGCCATCAATCTGGAGCTTAAGTTATTTGGCTTGGAAGGCAGTAACTTTGTTTCTTTATGTTTTTTTTGTGTGTTTTAAAAAGCATGTTTGGTTCGGTGTTGTGGGTCCCGGAGTATTGAAAGGCTATGTCCGCCAGGCGATGTGTACCGGTGTGGCCTTCCCATCCCCACCCTGACCACCCAAACACATTTTTACCTCCACCCACCCACAGGGGAAGGGGAGGAGGTGCGCGCTTCCTTTGACCTGTGTGTCCTCTGCTCTGTGTCGGGAGGGCCAGCGACGGGAGGGGTACAGGGAAAGGCTCCATGCTGCGATTCGATACCCTCCCCCCCCCCCCCTTCGCCTCGCTACCCATCGAGCTTTCGCTTGAAAGGCGCCCGTGAGCCCGTCGGGCGCCGCTTCCGCCGGCAGTGACGTCACATGGAGCGGGTCCACGAGGCTGTCGCTCGGGCCACATCCCCGTCCCTCTGGCTGTTCCTTTAGTCCCCCTCCCTCCCACCACATCATATATCCTCCCGTATAGTCCCCTTCACGCCTTTCACCCCCCCCCCCGCCCCCGCCCCCGCCCCGCTCAACGTTCTTCCTAAAGTGTGTGTCACTTTCTCCACCTAATTCACTCCTCCTTACTTTCCGCTCTTCATCCCGCCACCACTGTTTCAACACCCACCCCCACCCTCTCCCACCCCCTTTCCTCGGCCCTCCGCCATTGCCTATTGAGACCTCCATACCCGCTCCATCAGCTGTCAGCAGCAGCGGCCCTCCCCCCCTGACACCCCCCCTGACACCCCCCACACCCCCTCAGACGGAGGCCCGAGACCTCTGGGCTCTGGTTTGTGGGGTACCTGACTGGGCTAAAGAGCGACGACACCGGGCCGTGCCCAGCATACACGCCGCTGTCCTGGTTAACACTTCAACCGGGGGTGTATAAACCTCCTTCATTACCGAAATGTTGGGGTTTCAAGTCGCTTCTGTGCACACGAAGGCCAAAGTGGGCCAAGCCACATCCCGGGAAACAATGAAAGACTTGATGCCATGTGCCACGCCAAGGCGCGAACCCACGACCTGTAGGATCTACAGCTCAGCCTCCTGAACAATTCGGGAGACTCTCCCTCATCATTACTAACAGAGATTACCTCTACACATCACGACCACCCCAGTTATAGGACCACCTCAGTTATAGGACCACCTCAGTTATAAGACCACCCCAGTTATAGGACCACCTCAGTTATAAGACCACCTCAGTTATAGGACCACGTCAGTTATAGGACCACGTCAGTTATAGGACCACCTCGGTTATAGGACAACCTCAGTTATTGGACCACCTCAGTTATAGGACCACGTCAGTTATAGGACCACCTCAGTTATAGGACCACCTCAGTTATAGGACCACCTCAGTTATAGAACAACCTCAGTTATAGCACCACCTCAGTTATAGGACCACCTCAGTTATAGGACCTAACTGACCATCTCAGTAATACGACCCTTCAGTTAAAGAACTACCTTATTTAGAGGACCACCTCAGGTATAAGATCACTTCAGTTATATCATCTGTTATAGGACCACCTCATTTAGCGGACTGCCTCAGTTATAGGACCACCTCAGGTATATGTCCACCTCAATTATAGGGCCACCTTAGTTATAGGATCACCTTAATTAGTGGACCACCTGGCTGTGGGTTGGCCACGTTTATGGCCTGCATGGCGTGGACAGGCTGTCTCACGCAGAGATATGTTTCAATAAGCGTGCGATGGTTGGTGGGTGAGCCGCTGGCAGCTCGCCTACCTTACGGACGATAAGATACATCGAGGCGCCTCACGCTGCTGGCACGGGCTGTCAGACTACTGTCACGGGCTGTCAGACTGCTGGCACGGGCTGCCAGACTGCTGACACGGGCTGTCAGACTGCTGGCACGGGCTGTCAGACTGCTGGCACGGGCTGGCAGACTGCTGGTACGGGCTGCCAGGCTGCTGGCACGGGCTGTCAGACTGCTGGCACGGGCTGTCAGACTGCTGACACGGGCTGTCAGACTGCTGGCACGGGCTGTCAGACTGCTGGCACGGGCTGTCAGACTGCTGGCACGGGCTGTCAGACTGTTTGGTTACATTCGGTCTTTAATCATGGCTTCAT
>OZ025248.1:7508761-7537996 GCA_964019135.1 Arenicola marina | reverse complement strand
GAAGGGGAGGGAGTGGGAGGTGGAAGGGAGGGGGAGGGGGAGGGGGAGGGGGAGGGGGAGGGAGTGGGAGGGGGAAGGGGAGGGGGTGGGAAGGGGGGAGGGTGGAGGTTACGTCGGAGCCCGATATACGGCGACCAAGTCGCTTCCCCGAGCCTGTCGACCGACCTAATTGGACTTGATGGTGGCTAGATGTTCACCACCTGGGCTGGGGTGGTCCCGGCGCTCTAGGCGCAGATCAGAGGCGCGTACCCCCCGACCCCGACCCCCCCCCCCCCACCCAACTCCCGACCCCCCCCCCCACCCGGCCCGCGCCCAGTAAGAGTGCAGGAGATGGTTACATAGCTCTCAGGGGCACGCACCGGGGAGGAATGTCAATCCACCGGCTTGTTACGGTCGATCTTTTTTGCCCTGTTAGTTTATAAGAGAAATCGACGCGATAAAAAATGAAACAACATAGGTGCCTTACGAGCATGTTCAAGTCAGAAAGATCATACGAGACTGAAAGATGGAAACATACGGAGCGCCGCAGTCTCGACTCCCAACTGGCACGGGGCATAACCTGCACCTTGAAGGGCGTCGGCACTTGTGCCACGTGGCAAACGAGATAAAACGAACTGATCGTCTTTCCAAAACTACTGGCTGAGCTCAGCGATGAACGTAAGACGACGAGTCGGATGGTCGCGCCTGGAGAGAACAGACATATTTAGGGTCAAGGCGTAGACAGGAAGGAGGGGACCCAGAGGTGCTTCTGAAGGTCAGCCCGCCACCACTGGGTTAAGGACGATCCACCGACCTCGGCCAAGCACAGGACGTCTAGAGACTACAGCCAGGCAGCCAGCAGGATGACCCCGTTGTTAGGAGAACAATCTGCAATAAACTGAGCGATTGGACAGGTCCCGCCCTGACCGGTTGAGCTGTTGATAGACCACTCAAAACCCACGTGGACGCCCGACCGTCACATCTACACAGCGTGGCGACGACACACATCCACCAGTAACGACTGCGGCCTGATCACGTGACCAAAGGAACGCACCAAGCCCCGGGCTTTTAGGCGGGTCACAGTCCTGAGTCGCCTGCCAAATGCGCAAGGCCCACTCGGAAGCCCTTAAATCCCCCCTCACCTTTTATCTCCGCGTGATTCTCCCACCAAAATGCTTCTTTTACAGGGGCAATTAAACCATTGCGACAGGTGACCGGCGCGCCGGGAACCCTAAGCAGACGACACATGTATTTGTTTTTTCCCGGCATCGCACCACGCGCTAAAACATTGCGACGCGTGGCACGCCAAGATGACGTCATCACCGCTAAGTGTGCATTACGCGACCATGAAAAGTGAGTCACTAAGAGAAAGCGGCGAGAAAATGATGGCGCCATTCCCAGCCGTCGGTCGTCTGCCTCGGTCAAATACCCGCCAAAACTGTCCCAAGGCGGTAACAGTTTCGGACTGCTATTGTGACTTCAAAGGCGTCAATGTACGTCAAGATATGTACCAAACACGCACGTTTGGAAGACGACCGCATCCTTGAAATTCCAGTTCCAACAATTAATACAAATAATACGAAAAGTACTACACATTAAAGTTACCCACGACTACCGGTTCAGCCATTCTAGCTTCCTTCGCATTTGATGGTTCCTGTGCTTTTCAGTGGTGAGCAATATCAATTCCGCTTTTCTAGGAATCCTTAAAATCTTCGTTAAACTTGAACGTCATTGAAGCCATAAACCTACAACTGGCATGAAACAACAAAAACCCGAAAAACCAAGACGTGCTTGGACAGGAAGCGTGTGCCCGGACAGACAATGGATCAGATGGGGAGAGGAGTTCAAGGTTACTTCATGCGAGCGGCCGCAAAATTATGGGGAAAAAACAAGACCAAGTAGCTCTACTGGTATGTTATCGTGTTTAGGGCGCGACTAAACACCGAATGAAGACCGGGAAAGGCCGACCGGAGGAGAACGAAGCCATCGCCCGCGGGGCTGCCCACACGCCCGAGGGGGAAGGGGGAGGAGGGGGGCAGGGGGGGAAGCGGAAGGGGGGCAGGGGGGAGGGGGCAGGAGAGGGCGGCAGCGGGCAGGGAAGGTTGGTTGTATATTCAGGACGCTTAAACGGCTGTTGGTCATATCGCGTCAATGGGAGAGGGAAGGGAAGAGCGGTGCCAAGTCACCAGCGGTAACCCCTACTCTTTGCGGAGAAGGACATGGGATCTTTATCCTGCGACAACACAGTCATGGCCACAGCGGGGCTCGAACCACTGAGCTATTGGGCGGCCTTGCGGGCAGGGGGGCAGGGGGCAGGGGTGAAGGGGGGCAGGGAGGCCGCAGGGGGGCCAGTCGAGGGGCGCGGAGAGGGGCGGGGGGGGGCCGGACGGAAGGAGGGGGCGTCAGAACGCCAGCGGCCATTCTGACAGACCACGTGGTGGCCCGCGACGCGCTGCGGGAGTAACTTTTACGAAGACGGTACCAGGCGATCCGGATTCGGCCCATTTAGCATCACACATCGATCACGCGCCCACTCGCCCCGCCTCACTGCGACGCGCTGCGGGAGTAACTTTACGAAGACGGTACCAGGCGATCCGGATTCGGCCCATTTAGCATCACACATCGATCACGCGCCCACTCGCCCCGCCTCACCGCGCCTCTTCGCGTCGCACCCCGCCAACAGCCAAAGCACATCCAGCACCCCTTTGTTCTCTGCCGCCGCCGCCTCCTCCTCCTCCTCCTCCTCTTTCCTCCTCCTCCTCCTCCTCCTCCTGCCCCTCCACGTCGCTGACCACACCCCCCGGGCGCGTGGGCCCGACCGGCCAATAGACGTGGCAGCGCTCCAAACAGCGGAAGTGGACGTGATACTGACTATGATGTGGAGTCACCAATCCGCACATCCGCACATGGTGCGTCACCACGTGACGCACCCAGTCAGAGCTGTTAACCGATAACCCAAATGAAAGTTGACCAATCATATCGGCTGCTTCCAGAAATTCCAACTTTATTTTGACAATGTGTGCACGTAACGCTCCAATATAAGAAGAGAAAGGGTAACTTAAAATCCGGACTTAAGCAGGATTCTATGGTCGGAACTACAGCTTCTGCCGGACATCAGTTAGCTCAAGCCCCCGGAACCCCCTCCGGTTAATGGGACAAGACCAGTAGGTCGGTTGTATATTCAGGACGCTCTAACCACATTTGACCGTATCACGTCAAGGGGAGAACGAAGCGAGAGTTGAGCCATGTCCCCAGGGGTAACTCCCTACTCTTTGCGAAGAAAGACATGGGATCTTTATCCTGCGACCACACAGACATGGCCACAGCGGGGCTCGAACCACCGATCCACGTGCCGTTAGGCTCTCAGGTGGAGTGTGTTGCAAATGATCACAATGGGTATGGAACCTTATCGTGGTCCTTACATACAACCATTGCAATGGGCAAACGTTAACGCTCAAAATGGTCCATGGAAATGTCGTAGATTAAAGATTTTCACGACAGAACATGCCGTACTAAGCCGACTGCCACAGTGTTTGCTTTGGCTTATTGAACCTGGTGGGTGCCACTCCTGCTACAGAAGCCAGTGATACCATCCCACCTTCAAAACAACTCTCTGTTTCCCTTCACCGCGTCCCCCCTGGCCGACTGGTGTTATGCCTAACATTCTACGTGCAGCAGGTTGGTACTGATCACGTCTTCGCTTCTTTGACGTCATATCACAGAAGAGCGGAAACGCACGGGAGCTGGGTTCACCGAACGAAAGACGAGATAGAGAACGCATTCATACATCAAAACATGGTTTCCATTTTTATGACTGGCAAGAGCTAAAGAATGAAGCTTTGCAAGAAATCCGCCATTTTGTCCCATACTTAAGAACCTGTTCGACCGTCACATGCCGCTATAACACGCGAGGGCGAGGTACGGTGGGTAGCCAACCTCGCTTTCATCTCGCAGGCCAGTCCTCTCACATTGCGCTTAATGACACACGCATGCGCAGTATGTGCAAGGGTAAAATCAGAACCCATTTAACGCCGAATAAATTGCCGCAAAGTGTGATGGCGGCATGGTTAACGACGACCGCCGCGCCATCTGCCGGCAGATGCACTGCCGATCACTTTGGTCGATGGTCTACTTCCGGTGAGTAGATGTGTCATATCCGGAAAAGCCAACTGTACACAGGAGAAAGAAGGTCATGCGTCTCCGCGATGGAGAGTGGCAGTGACACCAGCGAAATGGCGTGCCTTCATCACATAAATGTCTCATACAGCATTGTAGCCACGTGTATTGTGCTAGATCAAATAAATGTATTCTGACTCGGACTCTCTGGCCAGGAACATCTGGACAATCATATCTAACAGGACAGAAAGATCCCCGCCCATCCACCACTCCGACCAAAGTGCATATGTCCTCCCCCCCCCCCCCCCCGACAGCCCTCGGCATGACGGACAGAGCCGTAGCAGTAGGCATGTCAGCACAACATGTTTATTGCCTCAAATACTAAACCAGTTCGGGGGACCGCCGCACGAGGGCGCTGGTGTGGCGCTTACCTGTTCATGAGCTGGCCGATCCGGGCGCATTCATCGTTGTCGTAGAACCAAATGCCGTGGATGGCCGCTGCAAGAAGGTGAGAGGACAGGCGTGGAGGTCATACACTAATAAACGCATTGGGGGGGGGGGGGGAGCATTGTAATAACGGTAGATGCTTTGGTGGGAAGCGTAGGCAATGCATTCACATTACTGATACAGCTGTAAAAGATAAGGATGAGTATATAATCACACGCCTTAAATCGAAATGACTAACAAGTTTGAAAATCTATATAACAGAGGACTGAGAACGAGTGACACACACTGAACAACTACAAGTGCCAGATCCTAAAAGTTGTGAACTGATTCAGAAGAGACTGAATGTGATATATTCAATATGATCAAAGGCTAAGGTGCTGATGTAAATAAAGCGTGTCTACCAAACATACTTCAGACGCCACACTTGTCCAGACACACGCCAGGCCAGGAAGGCAATCCCCTGTTGGCGACCAGGGGGCTGACTGACAGTGCCCCCGAGTCGCTCACCCGGGCAGCGCGCTCAATACATCAGTAGATACGGGTCCCGACGGGGGATAAGGCCGAGTAAAACAGGGCCGGCGCGCGGGATAGAGAGCGGCGCCAGTGGCGCAGTATGTACGGTACCTTTATCGTTGCGGTACAGCAAGAAGGGATCCTGGAGTTGGAATTCCAGGTTTTTGTTGATGGGCTCGATAAGATCGTTGAGTCCCAGTCGATTCAGGATCATGAAGCCGTTGATCGGGGAAGCTGACCTGAAAACAACAGGGATCATTAGGACGAGTGATATCGGAGAAATTATTTGTGGGGTGATTATTTCTCAGTTTACCTGAGAGGAATACCCGGTCAACTTTCTTTAACCTACTGGTTCCATTCGCTACACATTCAAACACATCATACAGGCTGGCTGCAACCCAGCACGTAAAACTCCCGACAAACCGTCACTCCGGAATTTCGATCCACGTTCTTGTCGACACCAAACCTAATCGGCCTGACGCACGATAACATACATTAATGTCAAAGTTCGGTTTTTATTTTGGTCGAATTTTTTCCCAAGTAGTGGCGAAAACAAATGTTCAAAACAAACAGATACTCTCACTTGCAATGTTCCTAGTGAAAGTTCACTTCCGTTCCCCAGAAAGCCGTATTTGTATCAGCGCGAGGACATCAGGGCTACGCAAATCCACTTAACCATAAGTAGAACATCTGTCGAGCGTTTATCGAGGCCAAACCAATCAAATATTCAACCAGGAGGTGAATTTTCCGAATTGGGCAAGTGTCAAGTTTCTAGGAAATACAATTTTCTTGATTATGAATCCGGCCACTACGGATCTATGAAATCTAGGTCATACTATTGCTTTATGGGAGGCGTACTCAGGCCGTACATATGTAATCGGCCAGGTGTTGGCTTCAGGGGAGGTGTACCCAGGCCGTACAGATGTAGTCGGCCAGGTGCTGGCTTCATGGAAGGTGTACCCAGGCCGTACAGATGTAGTCGGTCAGGCTTTGCCTTCATGGGAGGCGTACCCAGGCCGTACAGATGTAGTCTATCAAGGCTCGTGTAAGACACCTCACCCTCCAGCAAGACTTTGTTTTCCTTCGATGGGGCGCCGGTCGGCTGGCGTGTGGATACAACGCGTGGACAGAAGCCTCCACAACGAGGTCAAAACGCCTCCCCACGCCCCCCCCCCCCCCACCCTTCCACACACAGCCCAAAGCAATCGTTTATGCACCATGTCCACCATTGTTTCTATCCGCATTGCACGCCAATTACTCAGGGCAAACATTTCACTCTTTTTCTGGGGAATAGCTTTCAAATGAGAGCTTGCCCGACCAAACTACTGCCGTCCATTCGGTCGCTCGGTGCGCAAACATTTGTCTGGCGGCCGGTGCAGGGCACAACACAACAAAACGGGAGGCGCAACTAATTCTCGCGCGAATACGAGACTTCCGCGCATGCCTCAATCATTACTTGGGTTTTCTGTTAACACTATGCCCCCCCCCCCCCCCACTCACACACCCGCAGGTGAATGCTGGTGCAAGCTTTGATTTATTCCCTCATGCTAACACGGCAATCTTACACGGAGGCAGCACAAAGCCATCCTTCTCAGACCAAAACACAATCGTCGCTCCTTCTTCCGCCCCGAAACCCCTCTCTCCACCCCCCTCCCTCCCCCTCCCTCTCTCTCTCTCCCTCGTCCTCGCCCTGTTCTTTTTTTTTCTTTCTCTCCTCTCCCCCTCCCTCTCGCTCTTATTTCTACAACCATTACTTCACCGGCTGCGTGGAGCGGCATGGTATGGGCGATGGGGATGGGGATGGGGTGATATGGGATAACCGTACGGTACGGTACGGTATGGTATGGTATGATAGGGGACGGTATGGTATGGTGGTATGGTATGGTATGGTATGGTATGGTCTGGAACGGTAGGGTACGGTACGGTACGGTATGGTATGGTATGGTATGATAGGGGACGGTATGGTATGGTATGGTATGGTATGATAGGGGACGGTATGGTATGGTATGGTATGGTATGGTATGATAGGGGACGGTACGGTATGGTATGGTATGGTATGGTATGATAGGGGACGGTATGGTACGGTACGGTATGGTATGGTATGATAGGGGACGGTATGGTATGGTGGTATGGTATGGTATGGTATGGTATGGAACGGTAGGGTACGGTACGGTATGGTATGGTATGGTATGGTATGATAGGGGACGGTATGGTATGGTATGGTATGGTATGGTATGATAGGGGACGGTATGGTATGGTATGGTATGGTATGGTATGGTATGGTATGGTGGTATGGTATGGTATGGAACGGTAGGGTACGGTATGGTATGGTATGGTATGAAATGGTATGGCATGGTATGGTATGGTATGGTGGTATGGTATGGTGGTATGGTATGGTATGGAACGGTAGGGTACGGTATGGTATGGTATGGTATGGCATGGTATGGTATGGTATGGTGGTATGGTATGGTATGGAATGGTAGGGCACGGTACGGTACGGTACGGTACGGTACCGTACGGTATGGTATGGCATGGCATGGTTTGCATGGGTAGGTAAAAGGCGGGACGGTATGGCATAGGGCCCCACACCTGCGGGTCGGGCCGGCGTGCCCGCCACACCCGGGCTGTGGCTGGGCCGCCGGCAGCGGGAGGCTTCCGGCACGTCTATATCCACTGTGCGGACGGAGAGTTTTTGCGGCGGTGAAGACGGATGGCGAGGTAGACCGGTGAGATAGATTGGGAGTCGGCGCCAAGGCACTGAACCTACACCTCCTGATATATAGCCGCTGCCGGTCACGTGACAAATGTCGGACAATGGAATGGCTAATAAAACTGGAGACCGGAGCGGCGAGAGACCAACCACCTACCCTAGCCCACCCAATCCCACGCAATAAGACAATTCTGACATGTTTAGGTACAGGTAACTTAGATGAAGAGATAATGTTCCTTATCGACAAGATGGGGCTAGTAGCGTTCAGATGATTATAACACCGTACCAACGCGGTCATCTCCGGGTTCAAATAACCAATAACACGCTGTGGCTCTGCAAGAACCAACGAACTGCCGTAAACTTCATAACACAGCTCCAGTGTAACATCAGTCATAGAATTATTGTATAAACATCAACTAAACATCATATTTATTTATTTTTGGGGGGTGCTGTCTCTAACACATCCTGTGGCTACCACATCCTGTTCGTCGTGAAAACGAGGCTGCGTTACCCTGTTTATCATCAGAACGAGGCTGTCCAATCTGTTCATCATGAGAACGAGACTGATGCAACCTGATCATTATGAGAAAGAGGTTGCCTCAATCTGTTCATCTTGAGAATGAGGCTGCCTCAACCTGCTCATCATGAGAACGAGGTTGCCTTAAACTATTCATCATGAGAACGGCTGCCTCAACTTTGTGCGGAAGGGCACGATGGGACCGGCTGATACACATGAACTGACATATATATGTATATGTTTGCTGTCGAAAGCGAGGTATCCGGGAGGGAGACACTCGGTATCCAGGGAGTGTCGCACCCAGAGAGCTCGGTATCCAGGGAGTGTCGTACCCAGAGAGCTCGGTATCCAAGGAGTGTCGTACCCAGAGAGCTCGGTATCCAGGGAGTGCCTTACCGAGATAGCTCGGTATCCAGGGAGTGTCGTACCCAGAGAGCTCGGTATCCAAGGAGTGCCGTACCCAGAGAGCTCGGTATCCAGGGAGTGCCTTACCGAGATAGCTCGGTATCCAGGGAGTGCCGTACCCAGAGGGCTCGGTAGCCAGGGAGTGCCTTACCGAGATAGCTCGGTATCCAGGGAGTGTCGTACCCAGAGAGCTCGGTATCCAGGGAGTGTCGCACCCAGAGAGCCCGGTTTCCAGGGAATGTCGCACCCAGAGAGCTCGGTATCCAAGGAGTGTCGTACCCAGAGAGCTCGGTATCCAGGGAGTGCCGTACCCAGAGGGCTCGGTAGCCAGGGAGTGCCTTACCGAGATAGCTCGGTAGCCAGGGAGTGCCTTACCGAGATAGCTCGGTATCCAGGGAGTGCCTTACCGAGATAGCTCGGTATCCAGGGAGTGCCGTACCCAGAGGTTTCGGTATCCAGGCAGCCGAGCGGCCTGTTGGCTCGGGTTACCTGACCAACAGGGTGTCATGTTTAACAAGGTACACCGACAAGTGGTCGGGATGCTCAGCGGCCGAAAGGTCGACAACAGTGGCCACCGAAGCACCCTCTATCGGCGTTCTGCTCTCCTTTTTTTTACCTTTCCAGTATTGTAGATGGATTGATCTGTCTTGGCCTCGCGTTCATAAAAATGTAAAAAATCAAGTTTTTTTCAGCCCCTCGTTTCATTACTGTCCTCAGAAAAAATGTAACGCATTTTAAAACATTAATATGTCGATAAGACACAAATTTATCTAAAACTAATAGTAACTCAGAACGAGGCCACATGGTAGTTAGCTTTCGTTACTTAGAACGAGGCCACATGGTAGTTAGCTTTCGTTACTCAGAACGAGGCCACATGGTAGTTAGCTTTCGTTACTCAGAACGAGGTCACATGGTAGTTAGCTTTCGTTACTCAGAACGAGGCCACATGGTAGTTAGCTTTCGTTACTCAGAACGAGGCCACATGGTAGTTAGCTTTCGTTACTCAGAACGAGGCCACATGGTAGTTAGCTTTCGCTACTCAGAACGAGGCCACATGGTAGTTAGCTTTCGTTACTCATAACGAGGCCACATGGTAGTTAGCTTTCGTTACTCAGAACGAGGCCACATGGCAGATAGCCTTCGTTACTCAGAACGAGGCCACATGGCAGATAGCTTTCGTTACTCAGAACGAGGCCACATGGTAGTTAGCTTTCGTTACTCAGAACGAGGCCACATGGTAGTTAGCTTTCGTTACTCAGAACGAGGCCACATGGTAGTTAGCTTTCGTTACTCAGAACGAGGCCACATGGCAGATAGCCTTCGTTACTCAGAACGAGGGCACTGGGTAATAGTTACCTTACTTACGTTGTGAGTGACGGCTATGACCTCAGAACGAGGCTGCATGGTAAACCGACGCGGTAACTCAAGAGCCCGAATAGTTACCAACCACACAGATTGCGTGGCGTTTCTGGGCAAATGCAAAACTAGTCGTCACAATGGCGCAGACGATAACGATAATGGCACTAAATGGTACGCATGAGTACTACGTGGGCTACACTATACGATGGAAGAACAAAGGTGTGGTCTGTAGCTGCAGCGCCACAGTACCCACTGTGGGCCATGGTCCGCGTAGAGCCTCCACAGCGAGGTGACTTACTTACCCACCCTTATCGCAAAGCGGACGGGATGCAAGGGAAAGGAAAGAAAGGAAGGACTACAGAGAGCTTCGAACTACGGCTGGCCTTAGACTTGGAGCAACAGGCCGCGCCACGTCAAGTTCTCTATCGCGGAGCAGTTGGTTATAACAATATTCGAGGGGAAGGAGCAAGTACCCGCGGAGGGGGTCCGGGCGGCACGGGCGGGGCGGGGCGGGGGCGATACTGGGGGGGGGGAGATTTCCCCTTCCTCGGGGAAGACAGTTGGAGGGGGGGTGGTGGGGAGGCATCGCGACAAGACTTTACCTTCCCGTTTTTCCTCCCAGTCTACTGTTTACGCCACGCGTTGGCATTTTTCAGTCGGTTCCCCTTCGATTTGTTTTCCCGCGCACAGACAGCTGCGGCAGACGGCAGGCGGCAAAAGGCAGCGGGCCGCGGTGATTGGCAGCTTATCAGGCCTCCAATTCACTATTGATCCCAGAAGTCAGTCGGGGAACGTGGCAGGTGGGGTGGCGGGGAGGGGAGGGGAGGGGAGGGGAGGGGAGGGAAGCGGGGGGGGGTGGATGGCGGGAGGGAAGGAGAGGCAACCGGTGGGGGGGGCGTCTTGTCTCTCTCTCCTCCTTCAGGTGACGAGTCCTTTCCGGTGTATAGGTAACAAGTTCAACTTCTGTTGCATCCACCAAGCACCTAGTAAACCTATACCACCAACCCTCCTCTTCCTCCCCCCTCTCCTCGCCCTTCCCTTCTTGCCCCTGAAACTCTGACGTATCAGCCTGACTAGGAGCATTCACCTGACACAGGCAGACACCTCGCTTCTGTGATGTAGGATTGCGCCTCTAAAAATACTCCCAGCGCCACATATATCCCGTATACATGCGGCCATGAACCACATACATCTAAGAGAGAAAGCCATGAACCACATACATCTCGTAGAGAAAGCCCTGAACCACATACATCTCAGAGAGAAAGCCCTGAACCACATACATCTCAGAGAGAAAGCCCTGAACCACATACATCTCAGAGAGAAAGCCCTGAACCACATACATCTCAGAGAGAAAACCCTGAACAACACACATCTCAGAGAGAAACCCTGAACCACATACATCTCAGAGAGAAAGCCCTGAACCACATACATCTCAGAGAGAAAACCCTGAACAACATACATCTCAGAGAGAAAGCCCTGAACCACATACATCTCAGAGAGAAAACCCTGAACAACACACATCTCAGAGAGAAAACCCTGAACCACATACATCTCAGAGAGAAAGCCCTGAACCACATACATCTCAGAGAGAAAACCCTGAACAACATATATCTCAGAGAGAAAACCCTGAACCACACATCTCAGAGAGAAAACCCTGAACCACATACATCTCAGAGAGCAAGCCCTGAACCACATACATCTCAGAGAGAAAGCCCTGAACCAAACACATCTCAGAGAGAAAGCCCTGAACAACATACATCTTAGAGAGAAAGCCCTGAACCAAATACATCTCAGAGAGAAAGCCCTGAACAACATACATCTTAGAGAGAAAGCCCTGAACAACATACATCTCAGAGAGAAAACCCTGAACAACATACATCTCAGAGAGAAAGCCCTGAACCAAATACATCTCAGAGAGAGGGCCCTGAACAACATACATCTTAGAGAGAAAGCCCTGAACAACATACATCTCAGAGAGAAAACCCTGAACAACATACATCTCAGAGAGAAAACCCTGAACCACATACATCTCAGAGAGAAAACCCTGAACAACATACATCTCAGAGAGAAAGCCATGAACAACATACATCTCAGAGAGAAAGCCCTGAACCAAATACATCTCAGAGAGAAAGCCCTGAACAACATACATCTTAGAGAGAAAGCCCTGAACAACATACATCTGAGAGAGAAAGCCCTGAACAACATACATCTCAGGGAGAAAGCCCTGAACCACATACATCTCGGAGAGAAAACCCTGAACAACATACATCTCAGAAAGAAAGCCCTGAACCACATACATCTCAGAGAGAAAACCCTGAAAAAGATACATCTCAGAGAGAAAGACCTGAACCACATACATCTCAGGGAGAAAGCCCGGAACCACATACATCTCAGAGAGAAAGCCCTGAACCACATACATCTCAGAGAGAAAACCCTGAACAATATACATCTCAGAGAGAAAACCCTGAACCACACACATCTCAGAGAGAAAGCCCTGAACCACATACATCTCAGAGAGAAAGACCTGAACCACATACATCTCAGAGAGAAAACCCTGAACCACATACATCTCAGAGAGAAACCCTGAATAACACACATCTCAGAGAGAAAGCCCTGAACCACATGCATTTCAAACAAAGCCCTCAATCAAAAAGACGCCCGCCACACCTTAATAAACTACTGTAATTGCTACCGGTGAAATTCTAGCAGCACTGGGATCAAGGCAGCGTTGCCTTCGGGCCAGTTAAGTAAGTGCATATGACTGAGACATTCCCCCGCTGCGGAGACCATCTGTGATCTTACTTAGCGCTTAACCCTTCCATCGTCTCATCCCTGGCTGTTTACTTCTCGACGCGAAAAAGTCTCCCTGCTCGATAAAAAATCACACATGGGAAGAGAAATGAAGGCGAAATGGAAAGCAGGGAAGGAGGAACGAAGGGGGGGGGGGGGGGGGGCATGTAAGGGCGTCATATTGTGACGTCATTCCTCGCACTGGATCGGCGGTACTCTTTTTTTCCCCGTATCAACAATCACGTAGGCATGGCAACTAGAGAGGAGCAGAAATCGACAACCCCCGTCGGTATATTTATACATTAATGAGTGGTAAGCGTTCAGTGTATCTATCTTAACATGAGCAATGTTCCCTTCCACATAAACCTTTCCCCGCCGGCGAGCTTTGACAGCATCTCGAGGCATCGGGTTTTTCCTCACATAGTTCCGTCCGATTCAACGGATCTATTGTGCCTCATATTCCTGGCAGATCAAGAAACACACAGAGAGGAGAGGCGAGCAGGCCATGAGCTCACTTTACCTTTAGCCCTATAACTGTCACTTACAAGTACGGTCTGTTTTACCCCCTCGTCGACAAACAAATACAGCGCGAGACGGCTACAGAACGGTTGTCACGTTTAGAGATAATTTTAACTGACGAATTCCTGATTCTGTGCAAAGGAAGTTAGGGATGTCCGGTTACAAGCGCCCCTGTTTTTTTATGTTACATGAGATTAAGATGAAGTGTTTAGACAGCAGTCATAGCGTGGCGTTATAAATAACACAGATTTGTAACTATAAAAGAGTATTATCTATAAGAGCTGTAGGATCTGGATCGGTCCTACTAGAGCTGTAGGATCTGGATCTATAAGCTAGAGCTGTAAGATTTGGATCTGTAAGCTAGAGCTGTAAGATCTGGATCTTTAAGCTAGAGCTGTAGGATCTGGATCTGTATGCTAGAGCTGTAGGATCTGGATCTGTAAGCTTGAGCTGTAAAATCTGGATCTATAAGCTAGAGCTGTAAGATTTGGATCTGTAAGCTAGAGCTGTAAGATCTGGATCGGTAAGCTTGAGATGTAAAATCTGGATCTGTAAGCTAGAGCTGTAGGATCTGGATCTGTAAGCTAGAGCTGTAGGATCTGGATCGGTAAGCTTGAGCTGTAAAATCTGGATCTGTAAGCTAGAGCTGTAGGATCTGGATCTGTAAGCTTGAGATGTAGGATCTGTACTTTCTATACCAGTCTATCGACGTCTTATACTTTCTATACCAGTCTATCGACGTCTTATACTTTCTACACCAGTCTAACTACGTCTTATACTTTCTATACCAGTCTACCTACGTCTTATACTTTCTATACCAGTCTATCGACGTCTTATACTTTCTACACCAGTCTATCTACGTCTTATACTTTCTACACCAGTCTATCTACGTCTTATACTTTCTATACCAGTCTATCTACGTCTTATATTTTCTATACCAGTCTATCGACGTCTTATACTTTCTACACCAGTCTATCTACGTCTTATACTTTCTATACCAGTCTATCGACGTTTTAATACTTTCTATACCAGTCTAACTACGTCTTATACTTTCTATACCAGTCTAACTACGTCTTATACTTTCTACACCAGTCTATCTACGTCTTATACTTGTTATACAAATGCCATGCCGTGCATTCTATATGTAGCCAATAGACTGGACAATGTACTACTCGGTAATATCAGGTGTTGCTATATTAAACATGTTCTGATGTTAAGTAATAGTATTCGGGACCCACCCCCACCCCCATCCCCGCCATCCTGCGGTACCCCACCCACCCCCGCCATCCTGCGGTACCCCTCCCACCTCCGCCATCCTGCGGTACCCCACCCACCCCCGCCATCCTGCGGTACCCCACTTACCCCCGCCATCCTGCGGTACCCCACCCACCCCCGCCATCCTGCGGTACCCCTCCCACCCCCGCCATCCTGCGGTACCCCACCCACCCCCGCCATCCTGCGGTACTCCTCCCACCTCCGCCATCCTGCGGTACCCCACCCACCCCCGCCATCCTGCGGTACCCCACCCACCCCCGCCATCCTGCGGTACCCCTCCCACCTCCGCCATCCTGCGGTACCCCACCCACCCCCGCCATCCTGCGGTACCCCACCCACCCCCGCCATCCTGCGGTACCCCACCCACCCCCGCCATCCTGCGGTACCCCACCCACCCCCGCCATCCTGCGGTACCCCACCCACTCCCGCCATCCTGCGGTACCCCTCCCACCTCCGCCATCCTGCGGTACCCCTCCCACCTCCGCCATCCTGCGGTACCCCACCCACCCCCGCCATCCTGCGGTACCCCACCCACCCCCGCCATCCTGCGGTACCCCACCCACCCCCGCCATCCTGCGGTACCCCACCCACCCCCGCCATCCTGCGGTACCCCTCCCACCTCCGCCATCCTGCGGTACCCCACCCACCCCCGCTATCCTGCGGTACCCCACCCACCCCCGCCATCCTGCGGTACCCCACCCACCCCTGCCTCCTGGCTCCTAGTACTTCAGGCGTCTTCTCATCTTCCGATGCGGTTTCCCGGTCTTGGTTCATTACCAAGAAATGATGCCTGTATCTGTACAGGATCAAAACAAATCCCATTTGTTACTTTGCAATAGAGCAGGGGGCTACTCCCAGAGACATGACTCAGCAACCATGACCTTCCCATTGTCGCGATATGACCTACATTTTGGTTCAAGCGTCCGTTACTAAACCACATCGCCAAACGATCTGGATTATTGCCGCGCCCGGATCTGGAGCTACATAACGATATCCCCTCAGCGACGACCATGTGTGTCTTACGGATCACCGGAAGTCCCATATGTCTAACTGCTCCGGAATGTGGGTTCGGGATAGCTTTTTATTCCAGCCAGGTGCATTGATGCGATGTCTTGGCTTAATCCTCATCCTCGTCTGTGGGGATTCGCATCCATCGCCGCAGGCTTTGTTGACCTTTCCCGGCCTGGCATCGCTTAGCTACCTCTTCGGGATATGCAAAGAAACATTGTTCGATCCGTTTCCGGACGTGATCCCTCCGGATCGCTGAGTGTCGGTCCGTGAATGGATGTCATTTCTCTGAAGAATCTGGATCTGTGCTAAAGGGTGTCCAGATCGCACATCTCTAGCTTACCAATCCAGATATTACAGCTCTAACTTACAGATACAAATTTTACAGCTCTAGCTTACCGATCCAGATCTTACAGCTCTAGCTTACAGATCTAAACCCTACAGCTCAAGCTTATAGATCAAGACCATAAAGCTCTAGCTTACAGATCTAGATTCTACAGCTCTAGTAGGACAGATCCAGATTCTAGTTCTAGCTTACAGATCAAGATCCTACAGCTCTAGCTTACAGATCCAGATCTAACAGCTCCAGCTTACAGATCCAGATCTTACAGCTCTAGTAGGACCGATCCAGATCCTACAGCTCTAACTTACAGATCCAATCTTACAGCTCTAGTAGGACCGATCCAGATCCTACAGCTCTACCTTACCGATCCAGATCCTACAGCTCTAGCTTACCGACCCAGATCCTACAGCTCTAGCTTACAGATCCAGATCCTACAGCTCTAGCTTACAGATACAAATGTTACAGCTCTAGCTTACCGATCCAGATCTTACAGCTCTAGCTTACAGATCCAAACCCTACAGCTCAAGCTTATAGATCCAGATCATAAAGCTCTAGCTTACAGATCCAGATTCTACAGCTCTAGCTTACAGATCCAGATCCTACAGCTCTAGTAGGACAGACCCAGATTCTACAGCTCTAGTAGGACAGATCCAGATTCTACAGCTCTAGCTTACAGATCCAGATCCTACAGCTCTAGTAGGACAGATCCAGATTCTACAGCTCTAGCTTACAGATCCAGATCCTACAGCTCTAGTAGGACAGATCCAGATTCTACAGCTCCAGCTTACAGATCCAGATTCTACAGCTCTAGTAGGACAGATCCAGATTCTACAGCTCTAGCTTACAGATCCAGATCTAACAGCTCTAGCTTACAGATCCAGATCTTACAGCTCTAGTAGGACCGATCCAGATCCTAGAGGTCTAGCTTACAGATCCAGATCTTACAGCTCTAGCTTACAGATCCAGATCTTACAGCTCTAGCTTACAGATCCAGATCTTACAGCTCTAGTAGGACCGATCCAGATTCTACAGCTCTAGCTTACAGATCCAGATCCTACAGCTCTAGTAGGACAGACCCAGATTCTACAGCTCTAGCTTACAGATCCAGATCCTACAGCTCTAGCTTACCGATCCAGATCCTACAGCTTTACCTTACCCATCCAGATCCTACAGATCTAGCTTACCGACCCAGATCTTACAGCTCTAGTAGGACCGATTCAGATCCTACAGCTCTAGCTTACAGATCCAATCTTACAGCTCTAGTAGGACCGATCCAGATCCTACAGCTCTAGCTTACAGATCCAATCTTACAGCTCTAGTAGGACCGATTCAGATCCTACAGCTCTAGCTTACAGATCCAATCTTACAGCTCTAGTAGGACCGATTCAGATCCTACAGCTCTAGCTTACAGATCCAATCTTACAGCTCTAGTAGGACCGATCCAGATCCTACAGCTCTAGCTTACAGATCCAATCTTACAGCTCTAGTAGGACCGATCCAGATCCTACAGCTCTAGCTTACAGATCCAATCTTACAGCTCTAGTAGGACCGATTCAGATCCTACAGCTCTAGCTTACAGATCCAATCTTACAGCTCTAGCAGGACCGATTCAGATCCTACAGCTCTAGCTTACAGATCCAATCTTACAGCTCTAGTAGGACCGATCCAGATCCTACAGCTCTAACTTACAGATCCAATCTTACAGCTCTAGTAGGACCGATTCAGATCCTACAGCTCTAGCTTACAGATCCAGATCTTACAGCTCTAGTAGGACCGATTCAGATCCTACAGCTCTAGCTTACAGATCCAGATCGTACAGCTCTAGTAGGACCGATTCAGATCCTACAGCTCTAGCTTACAGATCCAATCTTACAGCTCTAGTAGGACCGATTCAGATCCTACAGCTCTAGCTTACAGATCCAATCTTACAGCTCTAGTAGGACCGATTCAGATCCTACAGCTCTAGCTTACAGATCCAATCTTACAGCTCTAGTAGGACCGATTCAGATCCTACAGCTCTAGCTTACAGATCCAATCTTACAGCTCTAGTAGGACCGATTCAGATCCTACAGCTCTAGCTTACAGATCCAATCTTACAGCTCTAGTAGGACCGATCCAGATCCTACAGCTCTAGCTTACAGATCCAATCTTACAGCTCTAGTAGGACCGATCCAGATCCTACAGCTCTAGCTTACAGATCCAATCTTACAGCTCTAGTAGGACCGATTCAGATCCTACAGCTCTAGCTTACAGATCCAGATCTTACAGCTCTAGTAGGACCGATTCAGATCCTACAGCTCTAGCTTACAGATCCAATCTTACAGCTCTAGTAGGACCGATCCAGATCCTACAGCGCTAGCTTACAGATCCAATCTTACAGCTCTAGTAGGACCGATTCAGATCCTACAGCTCTAGCTTACAGATCCAGATCTTACAGCTCTAGTAGGACCGATTCAGATCCTACAGCTCTAGCTTACAGATCCAATCTTACAGCTCTAGTAGGACCGATTCAGATCCTACAGCTCTAGCTTACAGATCCAATCTTACAGCTCTAGTAGGACCGATCCAGATCCTACAGCTCTACCTTACCGATCCAGATCCTACAGATCTAGCTTACCGACCCAGGTCCTACAGCTCTACCTTACCGACCCAGATCATACAGCTCTAGCTTACCGATCCAGATCTTACAGCTCTAGCTTACCGATCCAGATCCTACAGCTCTAGCGAAAGTATCAGATGTAGATACTGGCATAGAAAGTAAAAGACGTAGATGGAGTGGTGTGAGTAAGTGGGCAGGTATAATTATCAGACGTGGATGGCAGTTGGCAATGATATCTCGAGTCTCCGTCTTGACCCAGCCACACGCCCAGACCAAGTCAGGCAGGCAGTGGCGTTATTCCGACCACTCAGCTGGATGTTCGTAGTTAATAGCGTTGTTAACCGCCATCCCATTGGTCAGCGTCAGGGCGTCCTTGGCGCTGCCAGGCACTGACTCCCCGTAACCAAGTCCAGGGGGGTCTGATGGTCAGGCGACCCAGGAATAACCCGGTAACCATGTCCAGGGGGGGTCTGATGGTCAGGCGGCCCAGGAATAACCAGGTAACCATGTCCAGCGAGGGTAGGATTGGCTTAGGGAGCTGCTCCCGGTTGCTGGCAAGAAGACAGGGACTCCTTGGCAGAGGGTGGAGCCTCTGGAGCTGGCTCTCTGACCCTTAGTACGAACCAAATTCCCAGGATCAAAGGCCTACTGGACGGGTGAACTGGACCAATCCAACAGGACTCCCGCG
The DNA here is from genome assembly GCA_964019135.1 of Arenicola marina. NCBI lineage: Eukaryota > Metazoa > Annelida > Polychaeta > Arenicolidae > Arenicola > Arenicola marina. The sequence continues at coordinate 7,518,728 of OZ025248.1, read as the reverse complement.
GGACTCGGTCGAAAGATTCCGGATCAAAGACCAACGTGTATCCCGGCCGTAGTCCCAGCTCCAATGGTCAAGTCTTCCGGATATCCGGAAGAGGCGATCCCGACGAATAGAGTGTGTGGTATGGGGCATAGCGGGGATTACTGAGCGACCATTACTCCCGATGAGCTGATACAAGACCATTACCAACGGTCGTGGCTTAACACGGTCCATAAGCGCCAATATCAAGGCTCGTTGTGAGATCATAAAAACGCTACAGGCATTAACTACCAAATACCAGTTTTATCTCCATCAATGTTATATGCAGGGGAAGCTGCAAATCTTTATTAACAGGTGCATGATATACATATTATTTGAACTACGGCCAGAGAAAAACCGCCGCAGCAATCAGCAAAGAATAGCCACAAACACAAACTCCGGCCCACTCATTTATCAACCCTTGGCAAGTCCCTCCATACCTACCCCGCTCGCCCTCCACGGCCTCAGATCATGGTAACCACTGCCATCACCCCGCCCCCCCCCCCCACCAACTCCCAGCAGGCCAGCGGCCAGCTAATAATACATGGCTGCAAGGTCAGGGTTGGTTGGTAGACTAGGTGGGTGGATGTGGGTGGTCAAGGAGAGAGGGGGGGGGGGGGAGGTCACTCAAACCCTTCATATTATTATTACCGACAACACGACTGGCCATCGGGCCGACGTCTCCACCTCCCCACCCCCACACTTCCCCCCGCCACCCACCCCTCCCGACCCCGCGGTGTTCACCAGGCTGCGGTTGTAACGACGCCAGACCAGGACTGGCGAAAGGCCTCGATGGCAGGCTTGATGAATGGCCAGAGACCATTCGGCGTCAGCCTGCAGGCTCGGCCAAGCCAGGCCTACCCCGCCCCGCCATAACGCCGATGGCGGCCTCGTATCCGCGGCGGCCCGGGATTATATCTTAAGTACTATCGCCCCGATAGGGAATGGAAGGCAAACAACATAGCGATGATACGAGACTACAAAAATAACACTAAATTGGCGCCCCACACATCCGGTGCGCCATATCCCGGCCAAAACTGTTTCTCGGCGATGATTTAATTGATACAATGTAACGCAAGGGTGTAGGGGGGGGGTGTAACCACGCCTATTGTTTAACGTCAATTACTGCTTGTACGAAGGCCGTTAAAACCGCAATTATTACTAACTGATTGGACGTAACCAGTCTCAGTTATAATATCAATGGCCATGTTGAAGGGATGGCGAGTCACTGGAGGAGGTCCATGCCCATGAGTGAGGAGGCCAGAACCGACAGAACAAGGCGCCACACAAAAACCTCCCGACTTTGTCAAGGTAACCCTAACAATCGCTTCCTTGCCCCCAATATCTGGTCTGAGCCAAGGAAAAGCCCGACACCCTCCCCTGGAAACTCGTGTTCCTCCCCTCAAGCTCAGCCAACTCCACGCTGCCCGGGTCGCTCGGGCTAATCTGCTACGGTACACTGGCGCTATTGTCTAAGGCATAAATTTCCCAGTCGGGGAAAGGCCAGCCTGCATGTTACAAACCGAAGCGGCACAATAGCAATGTGGGGTGATGGGGGTGGGGGGGGGGGGGTGGAGTAACCAAGGCAACTGACAGTCAGGTTGCCATCATAGCAAGGACGGCGGGTTAAACATCAACAAAGGATTTAAAGCCGCCAGAAGGCTAATAAACTTTAATTTACATCGCCTACAACAACCACAGGCAGTGCGGCCACCGCCACCGCCCCCCACCCAACCCATCTACCCACCGACCCACCCCCGCTTGCGACCCAGGTCTCCCCCCGCCACGCCTGGAGCCCAGACCCCCAGGACACAGGGCCAGACGCTCCCTGGCACGGCGATAATCAAAGAATCAAACTCATTCAACAATTCAAATGCCCGTCGAAGAAATCAAATTTAATTCTCACGTAAATCGAACGATTCACAAATCAGTAATTTCAGGACTAAAAACAGTATAAAGGTGCGTACAAACCCGCCTTGAAGCTTAGTTTAACCAGGCATTATTGCCTACATTCACCATCAAAGGCCGTTTCTTTCCCCTGAATTCCACGGACACAACGCTCGTCTCGGGACGCCTTTGTCTTTGGCTGGCAGAGTAATTTGAGCGTACTACCGCACTTACTTTAAAGTGCTTGATAAGACCTACGAGGCGAGGCAATGGGGTGACTCGGCCCATCTGGCTGCAGAGTACCTTTAGCAAGCCGGACTTCACGTTCACAGTACACGTCCCAGCCTTCTGGGCATCCAACGATCGCTCAGCAGTGAGAACCGTGGACGCGCTGTGTCGCACTTCGACACCCCGATTCGCGGATTCTCACTATAACCGACATATTCACTCGTGGAAACTAATATTTCATTGTTTCATATGATGTTGTCAAATCAAACACCTCGTTTAGCGTATCACTTGACGGACCACCTCACTGAGTGGACCACCTCACTTAGCGGACCACCTCACTGACTGGACCACCTCACCTAGCGGACCACCTCACATAGCGGACCACCTCACTTAGCGGACCACCTCACTTAGCGGACCACCTCACATAGCGGACCACCTCACTTGGCGGACCACCTCACATAGCGGACCACCTCACTTGGCGGACCTCATATAGCGGATCACCTCATATAGCGGACCACCTCATATAGCGGACAACCTCATATAGCGGACCACCTCATATAGCGGACCACCTCACTTAGCGGACCACCTCACATAGCGGACCACCTCACTTAGCGGACCACCTCACTTGGCGGACCACCTCACATAGCGGACCACCTCACTTGGCGGACCACCTCACATAACAGACCACGTCACTAAGCGGACCACCTCACTTGACGGACCCCTTCAATTAAAAGACTACCTAACGGCTGAAAATCCAAGTCACTCGCCACGGGACTCTCAGTGGCTCAGTGGGTAGCATGTTGCGATTCAACGCGGGATCGCCCGAGGGCCACAACATATAGCTTACGTATTACTCATGACCAGAAATCACAATGATAAGCCATGGTAGAGATCCGTTGAGTAAAGATTGAAAGTCGTGGAAGGTCATTCAGCGATCACCACTACCACCATCGCCGCCATCACCATCGCCACCAACATCACCACCGTCAAATCTTGCGGAACAGGGGCGAAATAGCGACAGCCTGGGTGGGTGGGGGAAAGAGGAAAGGGGGGGGGGGGGCATGTTGTATAGTAACATTGCATCCTTATTTCTCCACTCGATCGGCTGTCCTCTTCACTCCATCCTCATGTTCCTTTCACACGGCGCTTCGGGACAGAAGAGAGACAGAGGTGGAGACCCATGATTGCCCCAACCCCCACCCCACCCCCACCCTCCTGGCCTTCGAGGTGGATCCTGACAGCAGCGGCGGTGAAATCACCATAGTTACCACTTCCCCACCCTGCCAAAAATCCCTACCCACCTATCCGCTATGTGCGAATCAGGAGTAAGTCCGGTACCCAGCGATCCCGATTGACAGCGCCACGTAGCGGCAGACCGTGAACCTATGCTATGATTTACCTGCCCGGGGCTTAACCTGTTCCGGATCCTCTCCCCCCACCCCCCACCCGCCCCCCCCCCCTACCCACCACCACCCGCCGCCATCCCGTGCGTCCGTCGGTGGTATCCCTTCTCAACGCGGCGGCGGCCACTTCTGGATCCTCCCAGGGGCCTCCCCCTACCCCTCCCGCCTGCCCCCATCCACCACCAGCATCCCCCCTCTCCCCCTCCCCCCTCCCACCCTTTCTTCCGTCTTCTGGATACACATCATACACTCGCAGGCGGCAGGCGGACAGGCCAGCCAGGCAGCCAGGCACAGGAGCAGCGGACAGCGATAAGTCCGCCTCTCCCTCTCCCCCTCTTTCTCTCTGGATAGCGTCCCGGCGGCGACGGCTCCAGGTGCCTAGCCACCACTCACTCCTCACACAGGTCCGTCTACCCGGATCTCCAGTCAGTCCCCCCAGGATTATGGGGACCGGCGAGTCTTCTGGATCCCATCTCCCCCGTGGCGCCAGGATATCCCGCGATGAATTATCCCCCTTGGATAAGAGTCCTTCTCTTAGTTAACGTACGCCCCATAGGAAAATACAGCGCCCCTTAACTCCCTGTAATACTTCCCCGTAACACGTCCGTCGCTGCCCCAAGGTATAGTTGTAGTTGTCGCCGCTGTGGCGCCACCAGTAGCAGCTGCGACTCAATCCAGAGGCAGTCAAAATCCGGACGCGCCCCCTTTTTGTATGCTCCATATATTGTATCCCCCCCGTGTGTGTGTGTCCGTCCCCCGCGCGCTCTTACCCCATGCATCTCTGGATCAACGTCCCGGAGTCGCTTCTCATCATTCCGGATAACAAAGGATTCCCACGCCAACGGATTACCTCAGACATGATTGGATTACCTACAGACACTCCGGATTACCTCTGGCGGTTCACTCCAAGGTCAGTCTATCGCACTTCCGGTTTCAAGGCCAGGGACTAAATGGGGGGGGGGGGGGCTTTACATACACATTTATATATATACAGACCTTTTTTATACAACATTTGCATACAAATATTTGTTTGTTACCGAGATTTAGCGCGACACTTTCCATGATATATGGTTGGTATCCGAAATATTATAAGGTAAATTTTTGCTTAAAGTGACAATTATCACTGACATGCTACCAAACGAGAGACAAATAATCCTGAATATTTCGTCGACACTTGAAATCTACATGTTCCCGTCCACGCGGTATTGCCGTGTATTCTTACGCGGGTATGTGAGGCGACAAGTTCATCCATTCCAATCGTGGAGGCAAGGCGCTTTGACGTGTGTTCACAGAGGCAGGGGTGGGGGGGGGGGCATGGCAACGGGTTCGGGGTTATGTATCAGGGTGGCATATCCCCAAGATGCAGTACAAGAGTGTAATGCGCCAAGATACGACAAGGTACAAGGCAACGTATCAGTCTGTATACCACTGTGCAAGTCGCTATACAAACGTACAAGTATGAAAACCAACGTATATATGTGTTATTCAGGTACAAGTTTGTATACCATCTAGGGCTCTCGCCGATTCCTCTTCAACGTTTTTTCCTGAGCTCCTCACGAGCTTCTCTCATATAGCTCACTAGCTCACTACCGCCCCACAGTAGTTCCTCACTAGCCCGTCTTTGCTTGATCGCGAAAATCCTACGCTTGGGTTCCTAGCTGAGGGAGGACGGGGTCCAGCAACCAGGCCAACCAGAGGATATGACCGGTCACTTGTTTCGTTCACTAACGCAGCTTCCTCTCATCTTGCCTAGCATAGACACGCCCTCGGGAGAGAGCTGCAGAAGAGCATCTCCGCCCCCCCCCCCCTCTCAAACCCCTTACCCCCCCCGCCCTTACCCACACACCCTCATCCCCCGCCAGGACGTATGCACCTCACCCATAACGGTGAGGGCCGGGTGCTAACTCAAGAACATAGAGCGGCCTCTGGCGGGGGGAGACATCCCTGCCATCGTTGTTATCGAGGGCGAGATGGGTGAGGAGAGATGGGTGAGCGCAGGCCGCAAAAAGCCAACAATACCTGGGATAACTCGGGTTCATTATTAGCCCCCGCGGGTTCCCGGGTTCCCGGGGGCTCTGGGTGACGGGGTGCGGCCGCCGATGACGGGGTAATGGCGTGGTAATAAGGCACGAGCTCCACATGGGGGCGTCCAGTCGTGGTAACGGCGGCATGACCTCCACGTTGTGGCGTCCAGCCGTTGTAACGGCGGCATGACCTCCACGTGGGGGCGTCCAGTCGTTGTAACGGCGGCATAACCTCCACGTTGTGGCATCCAGCCGTTGTAACAGCGGCACGACCTCCACGTTGTGGCGTCCAGCCGTTGTAACGGCGGCATGACCTCCACGTTGTGGCGTCCAGCCGTTGTAACAGCGGCACGACCTCCACGTTGTGGCGTCCAGCCGTTGTAACGGCGGCATGACCTCCACGTGGGGGCGTCCAGTCGTTGTAACGGCGGCATAACCTCCACGTTGTGGCATCCAGCCGTTGTAACAGCGGCACGACCTCCACGTTGTGGCGTCCAGCCGTTGTAACGGCGGCATGACCTCCACGTGGGGGCGTCCAGTCGTTGTAACGGCGGCACGAGCTCCACGTGGGGGCGTCCAGTCGTTGTAACGGCGGCACGAGCTCCACGTTGTGGCGTCCAGCCGTTGTAACGGCGGCACGACCTCCACGTTGTGGCGTCCAGCCGTTGTAACGGCGGCATAACCTCCACTTGGGGGCGTCCAGCCGTTGTAACGGCGGCACGAGCTCCACGTGGGGGCGTCCAGTCGTGGTAACGGCGGCACGACCTCCACGTTGTGGCGTCCAGCCGTTGTAACGGCGGCGCGACCTCCACGTTGTGGCGTCCAGCCGTTGTAACGGCGGCACGACCTCCACGTTGTGTCGTCCAGCCGTTGTAACGGCGGCATGACCTCCACGTTGTGGCGTCCAGCCGTTGTAACGGCGGCATGACCTCCACGTTGTGGCGTCCAGCCGTTGTAACGGGGGTACGACCTCCACGTGGGCGCGTCCAGCCGTTGTAACGGCGGCATGACCTCCACGTTGTGGCGTCCAGCCGTTGGAACGGCGGCACGACCTCCACGTGGGGGCGTCCAGCCGTTGTAACGGCGGCACGACCTCCACGTGGGGGCGTCCAGCCGTTGTAACGGCGGCATGACCTCCACGTGGGGGCGTCCAGCCGTTGTAACGGCGGCAAGACAATGGGAAGAGCTAACGTATAAAGGAGCCATCTCACAGGTCCGAGGGTAGCCCCTGCTCTTTTTGAACAAACGCCCTCTAGCAGAGCCACGGCCGTTGCCAGGATTATGAAGATCGACGAACCGGAAGCCACATCCAGGGCCGGTGTTTCCGGCCGCCCCGGTGATGTCATTCTCCAGATTGATAAATACCGAAAACAAAACTACACGCCCGACCCGGAGCCAAAAACCAGTCCAATGTTACCACAACTAGACGCAGTTTTTCCCCACCCGTGCTGCCCAATTAGTCTCAAGTGAGAACACCCATTGCCAGTCGCTGTAATATTTCCTGCATCGCGGAATAAAACGACCGTTATTGCCTTAAATATCGAGGCTAGGTACCGGGTTATTGCCACGCCATGGGCAGTGCGCGCCCGGGCGCCACGGCGGGTAACAGCGGCACGAGGCTGGGGACTCCGGGGCCGGCGGTTAGGATGATATAGCACCGACCGGCCGCGGATCACGGACGGTCAAAAGAAACAGAAAGCGATGTAAAAGTCGGGGCCAGGAGCATAAAACGGCGGAGGTGAAACACCTTTAAATTGGCCCGTCTTGCGGCGACCCGCCGCGATACGGGGCTACAACTGTCGATCATATCTGACTGGCTTCCCTCGCCAGCCAACATCATCATAGGCCCGAACGAAAAACCACACTTCCCGGCAGCCAGTCACTATCACCGGGCGCCGACACCATGGCCAGCAATGTGGAAAACTGGGCCCCGTTAAATCACGTGGTGGGACACGTACTTTGTTCCTCCAGCCAGCAAGCCGGCTGACTGGGTTATAGGCAGCTTGGGCTTTGGTGAAAGAAGAGTGCGGGCGGCGGGGGGGTGGGGGTATGATAGAAAGAAACAGGTCGCGAGGGCGGGAGGGGGGGGGTCTATGTGATACGGAACGTCTTAATGCGCAACAGGTTTTCATGTCGCAACCAGACAAAGCGCAATAAACACTGGCGAATTGTGCAACATTTATTGTGAACTTTACCACTTCAGTAAATCACAGAAAGCGGTTAAATCTGACCCACGTGTCAGTATCAGATGGGAGCGGCATACCCCGCTAGAGCGGTACGCGCAGGAGGTAGAGCAGGCTTACCACGCGCATCGTGAAGCCAGCGGAGGCAGAGGAGGTACAAGGGCCCCACTGGTGGCGGCTTGAGAATGGACTCTGGGGGGGACACCTGGGTCGCCGATAGATAGTGTATCCCTAGGCCCGATACACGGCAGCTGTACACCCCCCCCCCCCCCCTCCTTACCCCCCACTGACTGAAGCGCCCGGTCCCCGCCACCCTGCCCGACCCATCGGTCAGTAGTGCCGTAAAATCCACGAGGGAATGGAACCCCACCCTGGTGCAGGCTTGGCCCTACACCACATGGTACCATCCCTCCTTCTCCTCCACCGAGCAGACCAGCTGGTCGCCCCCTCATCACAGCTGTATCTCCTCCAGTCTGACGCTACCCAGGAATAACGAACGCCTATTAAAGCGCGTCCTCCAAACACACGCGGCCACTTGCTTGTATAACCACCCATCGGGCGCGGGGAAGGAGGAGCGGAAGGGGGGGGGGGGCGGTGCGAGATAGTTACAGTCCAGGGCCGGGCCGCCAAGGCTCGCTTCATCAAGGCCATTATCAGCTGTGTTACGCTCATCAATGGGCGAATGGCGGCCAGCGGTGGGGAGGCAATTATAGCCAGGGAGAGAGAGGGACGAAGGGGGAGGGAGGCAGAGGGAAATCGCCCGGTACGTACGGCAGACCGACGGCTTCATTACGGCAGGTCCGGCCAGAAGCCGTAGCCGTCGTCCGCTCACGGCCAGTCTGACTGGCTCAACCGCTACTAACAGCGAATCGACTATCGCTGTATCTACCCCAGGCAGCACCCGACCCCCATGAACGAACCACCAATTACACTCGATGAAACAATTAATTGCCGCATTATTTCTCTTTGGCCGATAGAGGCCAACCCAATAGACTCCCCCGTGATAACCGTGAGGGGTCCGCGGGAGGTAGTTACAATTACAGCACCAAGGGCGCTTAAGCTGGAGAGGCGCCATGTGCCGGTGAGGCGTCCCCCGGGACCTCTGAAACATGTCCCGGACCCACCCTCAACGATAAGAAGTCGAATGCCTGCGGAACACCAGGCCTCCGATGGAAGAGAAGCAACCCACGCAAACCAGACTGTAATTAAAGACACCCCCCCCCCCCCCCCCCCACACTCCCCTCCATTCTTTTTGCGGGAAGCAAAACACATGGTACGGGACTCGAGCCATGAGGGACTCGAGACCTCGATAACCCCTGGCGAGGCCACTTCTCGTAGACCCGGTCTGGGGTAAAGTCGCCATCAAGCAAGCGGCCTGCAAGCCGTGGAGCTCACTTGCAGGTTGCGAGCAATGGCTTAGGAGGATGGAGATATGAGCAAAACGCCGCACAACTTGTGAACAAGCGGGCTATGTCGGCCGTCGTTACGTTACCGCACCACAGCCGGTGAACCGGCGCGGTAAATAGTTCGACATGGGCTAGGATAACATGGAGAGGGCTTCCCCGCGGCAAATCACCTAGTAACACGTACAAACAGGGCAGAGCTACACGCCGTCGCCACGCGAATTTCCACAAGGGCAGATTTCTGGCAATGACGGGGGGTGTGGGGGTAGGGCTTGAGTAGGATACACAGAGGGGGCTTTCCCAATGAGAACACTCCAGGTATGCAATGAGGGGGGTGGGTAAGGGTGGATTAGGGGTAACATTTAGAGATTGAGAACACTCCAGGTATGCAATGACGGGGGTGGAAGGGGTGGGTAGGGGTGGATTAGGGTAGAGATTGAGAACACTCCAGGTATGCAATGAGGGGGGCGTGGACGCGCGATGGCTCCGTGATCGCCCCAATATATCGCTTCGGATGATCACTCCGTTAATCCGCAGATAATCCCGGGTCAGTGACCGGTCGGCCACGGTATCGGGCAGGATTCCGTCCGGATCTGACGGGCGGCTCAGTCAGTCGGCCGCCACTCTGCAAGACGGGCGCCACGGCTCCTGTCCCGCGCGTCCATTCATCAAAACCAATCAGAGCGTGGGTGGTGAGTGATCTATCGCTATGGGAACGCACGGCATGGAGGTGTGGGGGGCCAGTGTGCCGAGAAGGTGTACTTTAAGGGCGCCGGCTACAGTGGGGTACAGCGACCGACTACTAGAGGTGGTCGCCTCCCACA